>OZ023170.1:5744882-6142382 GCA_963678695.2 Diplodus puntazzo | reverse complement strand
TTGCATGCTGGCCACCTCTCCCCGCAACTCTCCCTCTCTCTTATTTTCACTCTTTCCGCTGTCTTTCTGTCTTATCTGCAATGTGGCTGAAAGGTCACGTCCGTGTTGTTTGTCGTCTAAATAAGCGGCGTGCCGCTTCATGGTGATCCCTGATGAGATATGGCGCTCCGAGGAACACACACACGCACACTCGCAAAACACACACTTGTACCTTTGCACCGCACACATACGTTGACCTGTCTTCTCTTATTTGGTATTTTATCTATCAGGCTTGCTCTCTGTCTCTATCACACACCCACACACACACACACACACATTCTGAACCATCCTCCACTGACCACACAGCAGTTTCTATTGATCCAGACAGCACCGCCCCCCAACTTCTGTTTGGTTGACTGTCATGAGGGAGCTACCAGCCAATAGCCCTACACTTCTCTAAATGTCAGTATGTATAGGTTGATGGCTGTGCGGGCACAGACAGACACACACACACATTCAGCCATTTGTGTGTGCGCCTTGTGGGTTTTACTGTACAGTGTCACCCGTATGGACCCTATGATCACATCACGGTCGCCCTCCCCTGCTGCTGCAATGACCAATAACAGACTTTCTTTCATCAAATGCTGCATAAACTGCAGTGTGAATAGTCACATCCAGATATAAACCTCTCTCCTCGCAGCCTGTTGTTGGCCAGATGGCTCAAAAGCGACCAAAATTAGTATTTTCTGAACCATCTCTTTGGGCGGTGAGGAGTGGCACTTCTACAATGCCTGCATCTGCGTGCGTGCGTGTGTGTGTGTGTGTGTGTGTGTGCTCGCATGTGTCACATAAACGCACTTTAATGCCATCACCATTACTGAGGGCTTGCTAGACAGATGGCCTGATTTAGCGACTACAGATTACAAGCCGTTATGGCCTTGTGTAAATTCACTCTGGCCAAAACAACAAACGGCCTCTCTTTAGTTTCCCATTCAAACAAATGGAAAAGTGCTCCTACACGGCGCACGGAGGCCCCGATCAATATGTGCTCTCCTGTAATGGGAATGGAAGGGAGGGCAGCCTTTATTAAAGCCGCTCTGTATTTCTCTCTCTCTGGCTGCCTCTCTGTTTGCTAATGTCGCTTATTAGTTTTAAATCTGTGAGCCTTGGCTGATGTAGCAGATATAGGGGCTGTCTCAGTTTTTCTGTCATTTTGTTCATATTCCACCCTTTTTTTTCTTTTTTTCTTTCTCTTCCCCACTCCACAGGCCCATATGGGCTGCCTCCAAAGAAGGAGCCGCCAGCGGGACGCACCACCAACAGAAACCCAGGTAAGCAGGAGAGCAAATGGAGATAATCCTCGGCGGATCCATCCATAGAATGGATGGAAGGAATAAGTAAAGACTGGTAGATAAAGAGAAAAACAGCGGGGACGGGGAGGGAGGAGGCGACAGATGGAGAATGTGCAGCGGTGACATCTGCGGATCTCTCTATTTAATTCCATATCGCTCTCTCTCTCTCCCTCCCTCTCTCCCCTCCTCCGAGCTAAGTGCTGCAGGCGGGGAATGGATGGCTAATAGCTACCTTGGGAGAAGGACAAGAAAAAGAGATGGAGGAAGAAGAGAGGCAGGGGGAGAAAAAAAGGGAGAGAGGGCAGCAGGAGAGAGAGAGGCCAGACCGGCGGCGACATATCAGAGAATTATTATTGTCATTAGTTTGGGTGGCCTGGATTCGGCAGTTCCGTCGAGAGAGAGGAAGAGAGGAAGAAATGAGAATTACGGAAAGATGAGGGGAGAGACGAAGAGACGTAGGGGAGCGATGGAATAGAGAGGAGTAGAAGTGGGAGGCACACGAGGAGCCGAAAGAAAAGAATAATTGAAAAGCAAAGAGGAGAGGGGAATAGAACAAGGAGATGGAATGGAGAGAGGCTTGGATTAACGCTCGGCCGTTCAGTGGAGGAGAGAGAACATCAGTCGTGTTTGTTTTTCTCTCCCTCTCTTTTTGAATTTGTGTACTATACCAGACATGTGAATTGGGGCGTTCACACGTCGGCCGATCGCTTGTCCATACCTCACATAGGTGTGAACTGCATGCGCGAAGACGGCAACAATAGCGCACATTGTCTCTGCTCGAGGGAGACGGATGACACCGGACACACGACAGCGCTGATTTACCTCACACGCACAACAAGCACTTTTACACATTTTTCGACTCGCGCATAAGGACATATTAGCACGCACTTATCTGGAATTGTTTGTTTTGACTCCTGACACCACAGCCTCGCCGGAATGTCTCGTCCTCGTGTGAATGCACTCGAAATCATCGCGGCTAATAACTGGAGTATCGCCGGTTGTTCGCGGGCGCCTTTTTTTTGTTTGTTTTGTCCAATCTGATCCTCTCTGGGGATGTAAACAAATGCACAGTCGGGATATTGAACAGATAAGCTCTCTCTGGTCAGATGTGCATCTGAATCGGCACAATTTGCCACCGCTCTCGACAACGGTGGCAGGAGCCCGGATTTGCTCAAATGCAAGCAAAATAGCCCGAAGACTTAAAACACGGAGGTGTAGATAATTGTAGATTCCATTTTCAGACATTCGACAAGGTTCATTCACAACAACTTTTCATCAGTTTTCACCAGATTAGCTGAGCAGTGCAGGATAATCCGATTGTTGTTACACAGGTGTTATTTTTAACTCCTGATCTGATATTGAAGCCTGGCACCGACTTGACAGCGGAAAGACAATAACACAACACAGCAAATGAAGCAGTTTAATGATTTTTTAACAGCTTCCACCCACCTCCAGTATTAACCTGTATTTAGATATTTGTGCAAAATGAGCAAATATAGATACAGAGCTGATAGCCGCTTTGCATTACAGCCCTCATCCACCCACGTGGCACCATCAGCAGTCACGGCAGTCTGAATTTACCCTCCTATTGCCAGCTTAAATGGCAACGTTGGTGCGCTTTGTCACTTTGAAACCACTTGAAATATATTTTTTTAAGTTGCATACACTACTGCGTGCCATGATGCAGGGATTCACTGGAGGCACTCCAGGAAACTAAAAGTAGAAGGAACGAGGGTGTCAGGAGGGTGTGCAACCGCAGGGTGCCTGGTGGAGGTCCAGATGGGGGCCTTTGGTGCACATAAAACCCCTTCTGTGTCACCAAAGTGGCTGGTAAAACCCCACAGAGTTCACACGGATAGAAGGGAGATTAATGAATTCTTTTCGAGAAACGGGAAGCAGCAGTTTGCGTGCCGTGATGCGCAAGTTCCTTGCACTCCATTAATTATGTAATCTTTTTGCATCCTCTTGAGTGTATTCATATGAACATCGCTAATGGCAAACACGCACCGGTTCACGCTTTATTTTGACCAGATTAAGACATAATTAACACATGCGTGCGGAAAAAACGAGCGTCTCTTTGCACGAGTTTCAGCAGTTCTAAAAAAACGTGTTGGGGAAAAAAATGTTATAAATAGAAGAGCATCTGGCCAGAGAGCGAGGAGAGGACTGTGTTATCACCTTGATCTGTTTTTATCACTTCTGACCTGTTGGGTGTCTGTCTCCGAGGTGAAACTTGCTAATGAAATAAAAAATGTAAAAAAAGAGGGAGGCAGGGGGCGAAGGAGGCGCTGAAGTCTGAACTTTGTACGTGGTAAAAATAAAGGAAACGCGGGAGGGGGTTGTGGAAAGTTATGTGGAAAACAGGGGGAGGCGGAGGAGGAGAGGTGAAGGAAGAGGATACAATAAAGAGAGCTGGTGAAAGGCAGCCATCGTAATGGAGATGGAGAGTGAGGGATGTTGGGTTAATGGAGGGAGGAAGAAAAGCGGGAGGTGGAGAAGGGAGTGTAATCGCCGTCCGGCATTAAGGCTCTGCTCCCAGCCGGGCTGGCGCGACGGGGGGGCCAGCAGCGAGGGGGGGATGAGGTGCGTTTTGCATGTGTTCGCTCGCATCGGTTGTGTATGTCCGCGTCCCGGTGTGCGTTTGTCGGCGCACGTGTTTGTGCTGCCAGGCACTGAGCTCAGAGCAAGGTAGGTCATTACGGCTACAATAACCCGAAGATGGAGAGAACCACGGAGCGAGGGAGGGCGAGGAAGCGGAGGAGACGCGGGAGTGAGACAGACAGGGAGAAGGGGAAAGGGATGTGTGCCAAGAATAATGATAGACCAATCCAAAGGCTCTATATAACAGGGACTCGCATTACCGGCCTTAACCAGTTCGCCACACACGTTCACACGGTCCGGTGCCAGAGCTGCAGCCCCCCCACTCTATTAACATACACACACACATACAGATGCGCACTCATACATGCATCCAGACCACCATCCACCCGCTGAGATCTGACCCAACCTCCCGCCGAGACAACTGTGAGCTCCGAGGCTGTGAAGATCTTAGGTTTCAGGCAGACACAGAGCAGACAGAGGGAGCAATGGCCTGACAAACAGAAAGATAGCGTGACAGACAGTTTGATAAACAGACAGACAGATAAAAAGACAGACAGACAGACAGACAGACAGGCAGGCGAGGCAGGAAAGCCAAGCAGGCGGGCGGAGTGTGTGGTCTGGCGGTGGAAGCGGAGCGGGGAGGCTGCCTTCATGTGGCTGGCTGTAATGCTAAGCAAATACGGTTGTTAAGGTTAGGGAAATAGAGTGTGTTACCTTGACACACACTGCGGCTTTGCCCGGGCCGTCCACAGGAGTGTATGCTCTCGCACTCAGACAAGGAGCCGACGGACATCCCTTGCAGTTTTATACGCGCTGCTGTCCGCTTCACTGCATCAATAAAGAGACCACATAGAAGCGTTCTGTGAGATTTGCTGCATACATGCCGCATTCCGCTGGGTTTCGGTCTGTTATTACTCATGTCATTGTGGTACAGAGCCATAAGGATCGGTATGTTTATTTAAAAGCTCATGAAAACACAAATTGTGAAAGCAAGCTGTGTTATTGCTCTGGTATATTCCTGATGATTAATAAGCGGATATAAATCAAAGAAAGCAGCTTGTGATGCTGCGGATATTGGAGTAAGATTGTTTCTCTGATGTGTTTCAGGCGGCGGGGGGAACTCCACCCAGTCTCGAGGACCCAACAGCTTCGGAGGAGAGGGCGGCGGCGAGAATGGGCCCCTCCAACCCTCCAATATAGCCCTAATTGCCGGCGCCGCTGGAGGCTCCGCCTTTCTCCTGCTGGTGACCGCTGTGATCTGCGTGGTATGCTACAGGCGGCGGCACGCCAAGCACTCGGACACCCACCACCCTCCGCTGTCGCTGTCGTCGCTCACCAGCCCTAAGAGAGGAGGAGGCGGGGGAATCTCCAGCTCCAACAACAACGGCTCCGAGCCTAGCGACATCATCATCCCCCTGCGGACGTCGGACTCGGCCTACTGCCCTCACTACGAGAAGGTGAGCGGAGACTACGGGCACCCCGTCTACATCGTCCAGGAGATGCCGCCTCAGAGCCCGGCCAACATCTACTACAAAGTATGAGACGGCCGCTGCTCCGGGCCGCTGGACACATCCACCTTCCCCTCTAACCCATTATCGACCAATCCCCTGCTCCAAATGAAGCCACAGCAACGCTCGCCATCACAGCTCCGACCCTGAACCCCTCAATACTTACCAGTATTGTCCCACGGAACCCCCCCCACACTCACTGCCCCGTGAGCCCGGCCACAGTTGTGTTTCTAGCTGAATAAACCACCCCTCCCCATTCTAACACAACTGGGCCACCAAGTGTGTGTTAAGGGCGACGTCGTATTTGTGCGTAGCCCTTCTTAACAAGGCCCTCACGAGATGGGCAAGAGCCTCTGAGTGCCCCCCACTTGTAAACTCAGAGCTAAATGAGCCCCACCCAGTGCTGAATTGAAGAGTAGTCCCCCCGTAACACCAGTACGTGTGTGTGAGTTTCTGGGAGTATGGACGTGGGCGTTGGGACCTGAGATGTTTTACAAAAGAGAAAAAAAGAAAGAAAGGAAAGGACTACAAGTAAAAAAAAAAACAACAAAAAAAACTACACCCCTGATCCCACTTAGCGCCGGAGAACTCTGATTCCCAGAGGCCATACCTGCCTAGCTCACCGCCCCGCCCCTCAGAGCTCCATCGGCCAACCAGAGACCGGCCCCTGCCACTAACTCACCAATAGGATTCTAGTTTGTTTGTGTTTGTTTCTCCTGAGAAAAATGGGGGCCTCGGACTCAACCAATCAAGCAAGCCCCCGGGCGACGGTCACTTGACCGGGCCCAGGCCTGAGGAGGTCTGTCCAATCGGTGACACTCAGAATCTTGTATATTTTAATAATGTGTGTGTGTGCGTGCGTGCGTGCGTGCGACTGCGCGAGTGTGCATACGACTCGAGATAATAATTATGGCGCTGCTGCTCCACATTAGACGTGTGTGTGCAGTTAGTGCGCTTCAGTACAGCAAAGTCTGCATATGAGTTTGCATATGCGTGCGTGGGGTTTAGTTTGTGTGTGTGTGTGTGTGTGTGTGTGCGCTTCGTGTGTGCGAGTGACTGTGCGTACGCGTGCGTTCTTTAGACTTGTCTTAAATACCAAAACACAAAATAGTGAGCGAATATCAAAAAAGTGAGATTTTTTATCGCTATCAACACTTATAGATTATATATATGAATATCCAGTAAATAATTTCTAGATGTTTTTTTTTTCTGTTTTCTATCGTTTTTATCATTTCTACCCACTCTGTTAAACTACACTTCTGTTGCTAGACATTTTTTTATCTGCTGTTTTTTGTTTTTCACGACTTAGAACGACCTTGTTTCCTTCCTTTTTTCCCCCTTTTGCGTTGTATATTAATTTAATCCCCTTCTGTTTTTTTTTCCATTTTTCCCGGCGAACAGAGGTTGTGTCTCTCTTCCTCTCTTCCCTCCCTCATTCACTCCCTCCCTCCCTCCCTCCCTCCCTCCTCCCCCCTCCCGTCCCCCCTCTAGGGTCTCTGAACTCTGTGTATATTTTTATAGCTCCTTGTACTATGCTGTAGTTTTGAAGTTTAGACCTCGTTTGTGGAAGTGTTGAGGTAGAAAAACCATCTATGAGAGTTTTTTTTTTTTTTTTTTCAAACGCTTTTTTTGAAACGCAGAAGTGAAAAGAAGTAAAGGGGCGTGGGGGAAGGGGGGTGGTGGCGGGGGGGCGGGCGGCGAGAGGGGATGAAATGAAAAAGAAGAATAAAGGAAAAAAAGAACAGGGCGAGGGAGAGAGAGTGCTGTCTGGGGAGGAGGAATAAAGCGGCGTCTGAATGCAGAACTTTGAAAAAAAAAAGAGAGAGAGAGAAAGGGAGGGAGGGAGGGAGAGGAGGAAAGAAAAGACTGTGAAGGAATTGCACACTAAAAGAAAAAAAGAAGCTGAGGGGAGGGGAAGGATGGGAGCAGCGGGAGTGAGTGATGAAGGATCCCGAGGAAGGAGAGGAGGACGGAGAGAGCAGAGGAAAGAGTGGCTGGGCGAAGGAGAGAAACCTTTTCTTTGAACGGAGGGGTCTGAGCCTCCTGAGCGGAGGGCGAAGGACCGACAGCCAAAAAAAAAAAAAAAAAACGGATTTCGGAGGAGTTGAACTTTAACCCGCGGAATTGGAGAGATTTCATCACGCACTCTCTCCCACACACACACACGCACACACATCTACCGTGACTCAGTCCTAGGTTAACATGAGGTGGCGCATTTCAGATTTGCTCCTCTTTTCCGCCCGAATTTGTGTTGAAATGCATCTCTGTCTATCACACACACACACACACACACACACACACTCTCATTAAGGCGCACACAGTACCCTGCAAGCCGCCGACACACACAGACAGACACACACCAGAGAAATCCCCCGGGCAGTCGGTACACTCTGTTTCTCTCAGTTCGACACGCACACACACCCTCCCACACAAGCTAACACAGATTTTACACCTTTTAATGACTGTCACAAATGCCTACTGATTGCACTGAGTGACATACATTCTCTCTCGCTCCCGCTCCCTCAGACACGTTCGCACACACACACACACACACACATTTTCACCCACACTCGACAAAAAATGCTGATTGCTTTCATATGACTCTGTATTCCAGTGATTAAGACTAACCCGATGGACATGGGAGGGATGAAAAGAGCGCTTGTGTGCGGTGTGTTTTCGGCTCTCTTGAGCACACACACACGCGCGCGCACACACACTTACACAAACACGCTAGTGCCCAGTGCCTCGACCTAGAGGGCAATAACACAACGCTGTGTTCAGAGGTGCAATATGTTCACATGTGCATACTTAAAAAAAATAAATAAAAAGAAGCTGTTTTGTGTTGCGCAAACATGTTTATGGCTTATGTGTAAACTGGGTGGCAGTGGAGAGCTTAAGCTTTTATTTTTAAATTTTTTCCAGACACACACACACACACACACACACACACACACACACACACACACACACACATAAGGCCTCCAGTGATGTAGCCATGTTTTCAGTGTGCAGCCAGTGTTAAATCTGGACCTTAAGACATTTCTCAACTGTGTTTTGTATCAGTATCTAACATCATATAAATGAGATATCTTTCATAAAGTGTCACATTTGTCTGAAATGACTTTGTTCAACACACGCCGACGATGTGTTTTTATACCATGGATGAGTTTGGATTGTATTTGACTGTATCAAAATTGATTTCAAAGATGATGTGAGAGGGGGGGAAAAAACCCCCCGCCTCAAATTCTTCTTTTTGTACAACTTACCGACTTGTGTTTTTTTTTATTTTTTTTTTTTTTTTATGTATGCTGTTAAGTCTGTGTCTATTTAAACATTGCTCAGAGTACCTAAAATATCCTCCAAGCCAAATGAAGTGTCTGTTTCTCTCTCTTCAACAACGTCTGCGACTCTTTGGAGCACTCCGATCCAAAATGACAGTATTTTTTTTTTTTTTTTTTCAAAAATGGCTGTCGCCGCCAGGGGGAGTACAGAACTTCTCGGACTTTTTGCGGCGCTGACTACGACAGAAAAAGCCACTGCCCTGTTTTCAGTCCATTTCGCTCCCCACTCCCCCTCCCCCGTCCGCTCTCAGCAGAATGTCAAGTATCTCTCGGACTCAAAGTTGTTTTTTTTTTTCCTTTATTGTTTGAATCTCATGTCGATGTTATTTCAAAGTTGTGTCTCTGGCTCTCACTGTTTGTGTTTGACTGGTCGACGCAACGCGTTGGCTTTTTTTTTTTCTTCTGAAAACCACGGACACGGCCACTGGTTTGTCGCGTTGAAAAGAGAAAAGAAGAAGAAAAGTGCTGTTTCTATGGAACGGGGGGAAAAGAGAGAGGAAAAAAAAAGAAGCCACCGCCGAGCTCCCTCACCTCTCCGTTTGGTGAAAGTGCGTGTGTATGTGCGTGTAAACATGTGTGTGAGCGTGCGTTTCTTTGTGCCAATAGACAGCGAGCGGAGGCCGCCGGGCGAGATGGCCCTCGTACGTAAACGTGTTGAGACTTTGTATTTGGGACACCTCTGTGTGAGAAGGGTTTTTTGTGTCCTCCTCCTCCTCCTCCTCCTCTTCGTCTCTCCTCCTTACCCCCCCCCCCCTTGTCTACTCATCACGACGACCCCTGACCCCTCCCCACTTCCTCCCCTCCCTGTAACCCCCCCACCCCCCCCTCCTCCAACACACCTCTAAAGAGAGGAAAAAACTAGTACATTCCTGGTTTGGAAAAAAAAAAAGGTTGAATAAAAAAAAAAAAAAAACAAACAAAAAATGTTTAAGCACCACTCTTTTGGTCCCGTTGTGTGATTCATTATTTTGTGAGGGTGTGCTGGGGTCTTTTGTGTTCTGCTACTATGTGTGTGTGTGTGTGTGTGTGTGTGTGTGTGTGTGTGTGTGTTCCTGAGGCCCGCTGGTAACCCTGCCTTTTAATAGAAGGTCTCTCCCCTTATCTCTGCTTTGGGCTTGTCTCAGCAGGGGCTCTTTCACTGCCTCTGCTAATAACACTGCCATTTCTCACACACACACACACACACACACACACACACACACACACTGGCTCTCCCACTGGTGTTATCAACAAGTTATCAAACCCGGGCTTCGTTAGTGGTGAGTGTTGCCTGGCAACGTATTGACGGAGCTGATTTCATTCTCCCTCTCTCTTAACACCCCTCTTCCTCCTTCCATTTCCCCCCCGTCCCTCTCCTCCAAGCTTTGTGCCACATTTCTATGGTAACTATTAGCGTCTTTTACTCCCCTCCAAAATTTGTCTCATCTGGTTGCGTATCTGTATAAGTGTGTGTTTTTTAAGGCCCCCGTCCAAGAGCATAGCACGCAACCAGGGTGGCCTAGGGGGGTTTTAAGAGATGACCGGCTGCCTTTACCCTTTGATCCGTGATGTGTGAGAGCAGATCACATCAGCCACACACACACACACATATGCATTCATTGACCCCCAACAACACAAACACCAGCACATGAAATCCGTATACAATCTCATGCACTACCACACACACATACATGCACACAAACAAACACGCGGCAGGCATTGATCTGGGTAGACACTTGTCGCTGCCTCTGCCATGACAACCTGTCACTGTAACTGAGGCCAAGTACAATGAAGGTTGGCAAACAGTAAACATCCATTCACCAGCAACCTGCTAAAGCTGCTCGTCCACCCAAACACCTTCAGTCGGCAGTGCCACCACTTCCTTCCGCTGAAATTCTCACCGTCGTTTGCCCTTTTTAACCTTTTATGAACGCACTTCGGCCATCATCTCATAAGCCATAATCATAACCTGATCGTAAACAAAACAGGTTATTTACTCCGACTAAGGTTTTGGGAAATGAGAACTGGTTTCTGATTAGACCTCTGCCATATTTAAACCGGTCCCTGTTATTGCCTGCTCTGTCTGTAGGCCTTTTTTCACAGCAGACACTCCGATTTGACACAGTGGGAAGAGCAAAAGTGTTGCTAATAACATTCACGTTGGCTCTGTTCTATTTAAATGTCCCAGTAAGCCATGACAGTGTGACAGTGAGCCGGCGCGGACCCACGAAGCCGAAGCAGCCAAATGGAAATCGGCCGTGATTAATTTTATTATTTACACATGTGCTTTTCCCCACTGTGACAAGTCAGGATGTCATAACACGACCGCATCTCGCTCCTCAGGACTGCGGTCATGTGCTTCATTCACCTGTTGATTCGGGAGAACTCGTGTGTGCATCACTCTTGGAGTCTTTGTTTGGAAAACCCAGCGCATTGGCTCGTGCGGGAAAACATGGACGCCCGTCTGTGAACGTCATAAGCAACTGCAGCAGCTGATGCAACAGATCAGCAAACGTAAAAGGAGACGGGAGGATGAGGCCTGATGCTACATGCTCGCCGAGACTTCAAGCACAAATCAACTGATTGAATTTGGAAAGAAAATGGAGGGTTCAAAGTTGTTAAAGGCACTTTTCACAACACAAAACACAACAAAAATGAAAAAAAATTGATGAAAAGGTAGATGGTCACTGTACTGTATCACCTCTCTGCTGTGACAACAGTGTCCCGAGTACCTTGTACAACAATGGCATGTGGCATAATCAGCAGTGCTAACTGAAGACACCTGTGCCGGCTGAATGCAACAGGATGAGGTTTTCCACTGTTTTGCCAAATTAATTAAAAGTGCAATATGTTAGAATTGGCTGCCAGGCAAATTGACACTCCAAACAAAAAGGAGGCATATCACCAGAGAAAGCCCTAACTGATGCTGCTGTTAGCCAGTTAGCTCAGTTAGCAGTGCAGTTAGCGGTCTGGATTGGGAGCTTGTGGCACACAGTCTGATAAACTTAACTTTTATCTTTTTTAATTACGCTAACGTTCCTACATATTGGACCTTAACTCACAATGTAACTGAAATGGTTAAAATTCTTTCAAACGTTATCCCTGTTTGTGTCTCTTGGGCAAGGTTCACTTTATTTATATAGCATCGTTCAGCGACAAGTCACTTTAAAGTGCTTCACGGGGACATTAAATATACATTAAAAGACATTAAGAAAACCTTAAATGTGCATCAAAACAAATGCAAAAGAACAAGTAAATAAATAGTTGAAGATTAAGATTAAAAATCCAAGTTTTAATGGAGAGCGGTGGTCAAAAATAAAGTTTTTAAGACAACAATGAGGCCTGAAATAATACCAAACACCAAACCAAATAGTTGTATCATAAAATACCCACCGCTCATGTTTCAGTGCTGACACAGTGATTCCAGCCAATCATACCCAACAAGTTTTAAGGCTTGAGCCCATACTTCCCAGTAATCTTATGTAATCTTATTTGGTTTATTTCCGTCCCGTGATGCCATGCCACGGCATTCCTATAAACAGAGAAGAGCCTGTGGGTTAGCAGTCGATTAGCTCTTCCTGTGGAGCACCTGGATGATCGGTATGTGTTACTAATCTGCAAGAGCCAACCGTCACTGGACAATAACACAAAATGGCTAACAATAAAGAAGCTAGTGGCTTCCAACAAATCGCTAACTCTAATACCAAACCAGTAGTGATAATGTTCCTTGAATGGCTCGCCTCTGTTGCTAATCCATGGAAACCAGCAGCAATATTCCCTTCAAAGAGGAACTAATGCTAATCTAATGGCTGTTAAGCCGTAATGAGTTTGCTTGCTTCTTTCCAGTCGGGTTTAAAGGAGGCCTGTTTAGACTGTCGGGACTGCTGTGGTCCCCTTATCATTACATGCTCATCATTACTCCTTGCTAATCTGTTCTGCTCAATGCACACACAGATGAATATTAATGCCACGGAGGATGATAGCCGCGTGTGTGTGTGTGTGTGCGTGCCGCTTGAACACACACAGACAGATGCAGATAGGCGCCAAAAGTTGGAACGGCACGCGCGCAGGCACACAAAGAGGAACACGCACACTCCTGCGTGCTCTCTGTGCTTTGCCAAGTGAGACGGCTGAGCCTCCTCTTCAACTCCGCGGAGGAAGGAAAAGGCTTGATGCGTCGCACACGCTGAAACACACACGCCGCTTCCTTCCCTGATACTTTATCACAGCGGCGGAGGGATGGGAAGAGAAAAGAATCAGTTTTAAGTGAAATCAATAGAGAGATAATCCCTCAAATTAGATTTTGAAAAGCTTCGCCGCTGATGCGCAACTTAAAACCCGAGGATTGGCCCACTTGACTTGCCAACGAAACAATCCTCAAGTAAGACGCAGTTACCATGGGAATGAGCGAAGGTCAAGGATAAGAGGAGAGTGAGGGAGAAGCAAGGGGGGAGAGAGAGAGCGGTGCCGCTTTAAATCAAAGAAGTATACCCAGGAATCTGCATACTGATTCAGGGTAAAAGTGCTGTGATTATAGTGTCACCGTGATTAATGTAGTGTGGTGCCCTCACACCCCCCGAGGAGGTGAGGAGCAGAGTGCAGGGACGGCCTCGCACCTGACAGACCTCAAATGTCACGTCATGATTGGAGAAGAGATGAAGGGTTAAAAGGTCAAGCTGTTTGATTGGATGCAAAGGCCTTTCCTGCGCGTGTGGTCAGGCCTGGAGGCGGACAGATAGCTCCGGCAGAGAGTAATTAAACCTCGGCAGAGGAGAAATTATCAGTAGAAAATCCATGATTTTACAGTATTGACGCTGGCAGCTCTTTTCTCTGAGCCTCACGATTGCTCTCGTTGCCCCCCCCCTCCCTCTTCCAGCTCTCTGTCTAGCACAATCTCTCCTCTCCTCCTTCACCACCTGACTCTCACTCTCGTCTTTTATCTTCCTTCCCTCCTGCCCTCTCTCCCCACCTCCCCCGAATCCCTCCTTTCTGTACCTTTCCATCCGTCTCAGAGTGAGAAACACGTTACAGTTAATCACAGGCTGGATGACAAGCGCAGCTGCGATCTGCAAATGGAGAGAAAGAAGGGAGAGATGGAGGGATGAGGAAAACGGTTAGAAAATAGCTTGGCTGCTCAGTGGGTGGGTGGGGGGGTTTGGGGGAGATGTTGTACATTATGTGTTTGGCTTGAGGATATAACAGCGTTAATTTCAGATGATTAACTTGTTAAATATTCCTGAGCGGATAGCGCTGCTGCATCCCCCTCGTTGGAGACAAGCAAAAGTTCTGTAACGCTTCTGCTTGTCACGCAAACAACTCCCCCAGTGTCCCCCACCCCCTCTACCACACACACACACACACACACACACGCGGCATTATGCATACACACAACCGAGGCCGCAGGAAATAAACAAAGTAGGTTGTGTTCAATTAAAAAGCTTTGCTCCAAATGTGATCCTCAGCCGCTTTAGAAAAGATCTCATCATTATTCTCGGCTGCTTCTGGGTTGTTTTTCCCTCCGTTTCTTCGGTAATATTCAGTTCCGGGGAGTAATGAAATCAAATTGACCGTTTGCCTAACCCCCCCCTCCCCCTGAACAGCGATTGTCCAATCATAACTGAGCCACCATAAATAAGCACAGCAGGCCTGTCAACCTTTGGATGTCTTCACACGCTGCAGTGGCATGCATGAGGCTCTGGTGTAGGAATGTCGGAGGGGTTCTGCATTTTGAAAGAGCTTTCCAAAACTGAAACACAACAGCAAAAGTGTAAGGTTCAGAATGAACTGTAAGGTATCCAGCCTACTAGCTTACAGATAGCAGTAACATACTGTTGTAGTTGTATCTCTATTATTTTCTAGGGGGACAAGTTACATTAAAGCCTCTTCCCACTTGAGCATCCAATACACTGTATGGAATGCTGGTTGTTTGGAGGGTGGTCCTGGATGCTACTACATTAAATACAGTGACACTGGCTGCCCTGCAGTCTTCATTGAGTAAGGGGAACTTGACACACCACCCTAGTGAGAGTCTAAATAAATAATAGGGAATATCTAAGCTTTGTTACAAGGCCAAGTGTGTTTTCATCTACGGTAAGTTATGCGGCAGGATTAAGCTACAACAAAACAACTGTCCTATCTTACATTCTCCTTATAATTTTGCACAATAACATTAGGGCTAACTTGGGCTAGCTAATTTCTGTTCCTTTATTCCCATGTCTTCTCCGCCATAGGCTGGTGAGAATCTCGAATACTAGCATCAGTCTTGCATGATATCGAGTATCCATCGCTTGTATTTTTTCGACCCTTTCACATGGTTCTGAAACGAATCACCTTTACACTGCATTTTAAACCAACTCACAGTTAGCATAACTAGCTAGCTTGCTTTAGCTGTTCAAATCTGTAAGCAACAGCTGTCGCTAAAAGTCACTGGCTAGAGATTAGAGGCCTTATTTTGTCCACTTATGTTGGAAATCAGGGATCCAGTGTTTAAAAAAAATAACAAAAAAAATCAAATATAAATCGCCCATATTTGTAAACTGGGCAAAAAAGAATAGACAGCTCGACAGGGTTAGGGTTAATGGTTGGTAAGGGGCTATTCCTGCTAAGTGTACACTAAATTAGCTTAGCCACAAAAGTGCAGAAATGCTAAATGGTTAGAAGTTAGAATTAACTCATTCTACATCAGTGTCACCTCATGTTTGTTTGATAGTTATACACAATTATAGAACTTAACAATTTAGTATTTGTAGTTGTGGCGAGGATTCAGATGCTAACTGTGGACATAGGCTAATCGGATTACAATAACTCAAACTCAAACTCAAAGAAATTATTGTGGTGCGTACTCTTCCAGGTGTCACATTCTCTCGCACATTTACACAACACACTGGTCTATCACAGCAGGATTGTGCTCAAACACATTCCGCGCTCACACGCCGCCAGCCCAGGCAGATAAACAAACCCCGGCAGACTTTACACAAACGCAGAGGAATTCCAATCTAACCCAGCAAAACAACGGCTATGTACTGATGTGCGGGCGTGTCATAATTGAAGTTTATTTCCAAAACAGCCTCCTATTGTTTCATCTGCCAGTTTACCTTGAACCTCATTTATTAAAAACAAAATCTACCAAGATTTCAAGTTCATTGTGAAAGTGAAGGAATGCTTTCTGACAAAGACGCTGTGTTGCCGGCGTCGGGGTGGTCTTGTGGTTAAAGGGTCCCACAGCTGAAGGATTGCGGGTTCTTTGTTCGCAAACATCAACCCTGCTGTAGTGTCCTTGAGTGGGGGGGTGGCGGGGGCCTGGAGTCAGCGACAATTTGTGCAAGGAGGAAAATGCACAGAATGACCTCACTTGGGAAAAGTATAGAAGCATTTGCGTCCGTTGTGACGATTGGTTTCTTTCATGGTGTTACAGGACTATTGCACATACTCGTGAGAAGTCTTCCTGCTTCTGGTTGTTCCACCTGCCGCTGTTGTTCTCTTTAAAATTAGGGAATTTATGTGGAGGGACACAAAGCCCAGGGTGCTGCCAGTCAAGTAATGATGAAACAATCACCGTGTATTGAGCTCAGTTAAAGATTTAAAGTGCAAAAAATAAACATTTGTGTGGCTAATTGTGCATTACCATAAAACAGCTCTTGGAAAACATTTAGCGAAAAATGAAATCCCTTTGAAGCTAACACAGTTCTGTCATACTGCCTACACCCAGTGTTTTATTCGCAAATTACGCTTGTTTTGCTTATTTAATCCCTATTCTGTCAGGTAAATACGCTGTCAGATATATGTGCTTGCACTTACCCACATTTCTGTCTTTCTTTCCTAGATTTTCTACAAAAGCGGCCCGGGATCCCTCATGCAATTTGACCATTCAGAATCACTCTCATCATTCTGAACCTACACCAGAAATTGCTGTAGAAGCCTTGGAAAGGGTTTTCCATCTAAGATTTCTTAAATCAGATCAGAAAAAAAAAAGCTCCAGTTACGTCGGGGCTTTAGGGCGTGCGGGTGCCAGACTTGCTGGATTAGTCTTAACAGCTGAAGCACGCAGTTTGCTCGATTGGTGATGAAGGGGGCTTTTTGGATGAGCAGTGCTCGTCTTCTAGGGCTTGTTTGTGCCACAACTTGATTTGCATACATTTCGGAGACTGAGATGAAAAATCTCCACTTAAAGTTCAAGCTACTGAAGCGCAAAAATATGCAGATAGCCCTTGCAAAGCTTTTCTTGGTGATTCTGGACGTGAATCTCCGTTGTTATGCAGCGGCACCTGATTCTTGACGGATGGAAGAAAAAGGCAGATTTTCCCAGCCACACTCACCTGCCGTATCTGTTTTTCCGTTCCGTTCCGTTCCAGGATGTTTTATCCCCCTTTTTCAGATGGGGGGGTTACTGAGGCCAATTCCAGTTAGTTCTATGGGCGAAGGCCAGGGTACACCCTTGATGAGTCGCCAGCTCATCGCACCGTATCTGTTTTTGTTTCTGTATTTCATTTCAAGTATGTCTGGAATTTGATAGGAATGTGCTGGAACTTTATGTGCTGGAAAGCCAAACTAATTAACAATGAAAGACTTGTTCTGTTACGCAAAGGAGTGTGCAACACCGCAAGATACAGAACAGTTTTCATCATACCAAATGCTTGCACGTCACACCTATTTCAAGTCTTTAATGCATCATCATTGCCGCGAGGAAGTGTGCACATAACAAGATGAGAGGTTGCACGAAGAGCCGGGAAGTTTTTCATGTTAAGTTCAAAGTTTCGGACTAACCACGGGGAGGCGGATTTCCACCTGCACACATTTCCGCGATCAAATTGTGTCATGAGACCTTTCTCTAAACGATGCCAGGCCGAGTTCAAAGCAAATCCTGTTCAAAGGAAATCTGATTTAATTTTCACTCAGTCAAGTCTAAATGTGATCATGCCAAAGTCATCCTGGTTAGCACCACACCCTTTGAGATGCTCAAGAAGGCGAGCTTTTGGATCCCTAAAGACACTTTTCAATCCATCAAGAAGGATTTCACACCACTTGTGCTGTGGCAGCCTCCCATTAGCTTTTGCAGGTAGCAGCAGTCCGTGAGAGTAGAGTTTTATTCAGAATGTCAGTCTTTTTCTCTCTCTTCACGCTTCTCCGGCTCATTCCCTGATTTTGGAACTTACAGCCCTTGGACTGTGACCCACTGCTCGGTGTTTTAAAAGACACTGAATCAAATATATTTTAACTTCAGCAGCATCCCATTGTGTTTTTGATATTAAATATATCAATCATTGTGTGGGAGCAGCGGTTTTGGAAAGGTTAATGTGTCATTTTCAAACGACCACGGACCAACTGTCTGCCGCTGTAAGAATATTAAGAGCGATTTCAGCGACTACAAAAGGCTTCGGCAAGCTTTTAGGACAACTATGCAACCTGCGCCTCAGCATGACAGAGATATCACTCTCATTTTTTAATGTCATTTTCATGTTCGGTTGAGCAGGAAGAGACTGAAAGGTCCGAACTGACGTCGAACGTTTGACTTGTAATTAGCCACTGATGCAACACACCTGTGAGATTCCAGGAGAGGACTGGTGGCGATCTTGAGTTTGTACCACACCAGTTACCATTGCAAATGGTACATTTTGGCTGTTTTCATTTTATGCAAATGTATACTTCTACTCCCCTACATCTCAGAGGAAAATATTTCACTTTTCACTCCACTGCCTTTGACAGCTTTAGTTACACTTCCTGTCCTGTGATTTTGAATTAGACTTTATGTAATAAACTGGAGGATTTCCTTCGTGGGGATAAATCAAATTCTCCCACTTAACAGTAAGAATTGTCAAAGCTTATCAAATTCATGCTCGAAGCAAATAAGGAGGCAGCCTAACACCAGAGTAACCGCTAACTGCTGCTAACCTGAGCTGCCGTTAGCCGCTTAGCTCAGCTAGCTGCGCAGCTAGCAGTCCCGACTGGTATCTCGGATTAGACAAGGGAAGAGGACTGTTGGTGTTCATGCCACTAGCACAGGCCGGGATTCAGTAGATCATTTCTTCTATTATTTCTCATCAGGGTCAAAAAGTCTCTCTTTCATAGAACTTAAGAGTTTGCAACTTAAATTCTCCACCATTGAGAGTTTAATTGAGTGCAAAACATCAGAAATGCCAAAGGACAAGAGAGAGACACATCTCGAACATGACTGGGTCCATACTGCAGTAGTCCCTGTCCACCGCACACATTTTGACTTGTCACAGTGCAGGAGAGAAAGCACAGGTGTTACTAATAACATTTACGGCGGCTCTGTTCTATGCAAGTGTCCCCGTAAGCCATGGCAGTGTGACAATGAGCCAGCATGAACATTATCAGGGCCCCTGAAGCCGGAGCTGCTTAACGAAAATTCAGCCATGATTGATTTTATTTTGTCCACGCCGACGCCTTTTCCGACAGTGTGACAAGTCAAAATGTCTTCCGTAAAAAAGGGCCTATGGCTGAGTTATATGGTGCGTCCGCGGGAAGCTCCTCACTATTTTCCAGTGACCGCTCAGGCTTTTGTCAGAGTGTGTGAGAAAACCTGCTACTACTCCGCTCCGCGTTTAACAGAACTGGATCGTCCTCCGACTGTCTATTTATTGCAAATCTGAAACTCTGCGGTGAAACTAATGAAATTCTGTTAGCGTTAGCAACCCCTTAAAGCAAAGAGACCCAGCACTTCAGTTCAATTATAGATAAACATCTGAGGTACACTCCTGTATTTAAAGGATTAAGTCATTGACATACATAAAAAAAAATAGCAGGGTTTTTTTCCCGTGATGGGTCTCAAGCAGCTGTGGTCAGATAATAATCTTCATCACATCAGAGGCGGGTGACAGGGATCCCTCCTATCTGATATTACACAAAAAATGGCAAATATCGTCCATGAAAATCAGATCCGATTCTATAACACACCCGGCAATGGAGGGATTTTGTCCATTCGCCAGCAGCAGATCCAGCATGTCGGTCGTCATAAATATAAAGGAGACGCGGCCAAGGATTCCTTTCTGGTAAATAGCTGTAACCAACCGTTTGTGTTTACATCTGCCACAGCCAAAGAGAGTAAACAGAGTGAGAAAGAGGTACAACAGCCTGCTATTACCAACGCTGCAAAACATGCCAAAGAAACGAGCCAGCCACCCCCTCTCCATCCCCAACCCCCCCCATCACACCTCCCAAAAATACTCCCCCAAAACCCCTGATCCTCTCACTCTGCCTGCTGCCTAAAAGGGAGGAAAGTGAATGAGTCACCCTCCTCCCTCTCCATCTCTCCCCCCTCTCTCTCCCTCCCCCCATCTCTTTATTGAGGCAGCTGCACCCTTTGACCTTTGCGCTTGTGGAATGTGTGTGTGCGGACCAGCGGTGGTGCGGGTTCGGTGGTAAAAGGGAGTGGGATGGGTGAAGGCAGGCAGAGGGGAGAGGGGGGGCGCGGTGGGGAGTCGGTGAATTTGGGAGACGGAGGGAGGAGGGAGAAGGGGAGAGGTCGCTTTTTCTCCCTACTACAAAAGCTGTCAGGGGGAACAATAAGCATGGAGAATGGTGTGTGTCCAGGGAGGCACTGAGCCGTGTTAGTGTGCGAACCAGGCGAGGGAGAGGGCATAAGAAGAAGAGGAAGGGGAAAGAAAGAGAAAGACAAATGATGGAGATTGAAAGTAGATGAGAGGACTGCGGAGGAGAAGGAAAGATGATGAGATAGAGGAGGACGTACAGAGGCATGGGGAGAGGGAGGGTGAGAACGAGGGGGAGAATGATGGGAGAGAGGGACAGGGGAGTGCAGAAGGGTATTTGTTTTGTCTAGCAGCTCTCTTAAATACTGAACTTCCGTTGCCAAAGGAAACAGAACACAAGACCCAGCATCGGAACATGTGTGTGTGCGCGCGCGTGTGTGTGTGCGCGTGTGTGTGGCCAGCATACCAAAGGGGCCCTGCTCCTCCTCACTGTACTGATGACATCAGTATGGTCAGCGCTTTACATTCACCAAAGTCCTCATTAAGTTTATCTGCGTGAGTGAATGTGTGTGTGTGTGTGTCGCCGTGTGTGCGTGCCCTGCGTTCAAACAACGCACATTTCAGACTACACACCGTGCAGCTGGCTGCAGACAAAGGTGTTCATCGCGCTTTGTTTCAAAGATGCGGGCGCGAGGGTGTATGAGTGTTTGAACAGTTGCAGGGGCGGAAGGGAGCGGGGGTGAGGGTAGCTGAGTGGAGACTTTGAATGCAGTGTGTGTGTGTGTGTGTGTGTGAAGGGGGGGTTTTCAATGATAGGGGTGTTTTGCTTTGAAAGCAAACTGGGGGGACGGCAAGCCCCCACCACGACCCCCGAAATCCAGCCACACACACACACACACACACGGAGTAAAAGTATTGATTTTCGAGCTGGTGTGTGAGGTGTGGTAAGTGGTTGGTAATAGCAGGAGAAGAGTTTTGTGAAGTGGCGCGGGTTAAGAAGTTTGGCTGCTGGATAGAGGTTTTATCTGTAGGATGGGGGCAGCGTTGATGGGATGAGATGGACGGAGGTCAAAAAACACTTCAGCAACCCTACGAGGCGAAGAGAGATTTTTGAAAAACCACTAAAACCAGCAGAATAAAGCATCTCCACCAGCAGAGAAGTCCATACATGTGTGGAAAAACTCGAGTTCTGTGCATGCCTGTATTGCACATGTGCTCTACTGCATACATTCATGCGCACAGCACATTATGCACCAACACGAGCACTTCATGCACACTTATACACACACCTCCACAAAGTACTTTACGCATACTTAAACGCTAAACGCACGTGCGAGTACACTCGCATGCGGGGTGAACACAGATACACACTTAAGTACGACGTATAAGAATGTACACATGCACTACACGGTCGAGGCAAGTGAAAATTATGCTGTTGTGCCATCAAATACATTATGCAGAGACATGAACACATTACACAGACACTTATGTACGCACTTACATAATAACATAGACACACATGCAAAAGCTGTATACATATATACATACACGGGGGGGGGGCAAAGTGTGCACATGCACGTACATGCTCCCAGACACATTATGCACAAACAGTTCCTTAAGCAAATCATACACAACGCACACACAAGCATACATTTGTACATATGCAGGGTGTATCGTCAAGTGACACTTTGGTGCTTTCACAGACATGAAGGACCAGGCCTGAATAATCCATAAATGCCGAAATGTGCAACGGAGTTCAATCCGCGCCAACGTTTATAATATAATTTATATAAGCTCCCCATTCACATTAAAACCATTGATGCATCGAGAGAACTTCCAAGGCGCCGCCCTGCTCATTTCAATAGAAGTTGCACACTTGGGGCGCAAAAGACCAGTTCATCAGGATTCTGCAATTTGAGGCTTACAGCACATCGGAGGCCTTCTGAGCTGGCTGACTTCCTGCTGACTGACGCTTAAATAACGAGACCTTTAATTCTCATCAGATGTAACACGCAAATAATAACTTAAGAACATACGTGATGGTCAGAAAAGTGTATTAGTTGTTTATAATCTCTTCGTAATGACTGTGTATTTTTAGAAAGAATAGGTGAAATAAAATTCTGATGCCTCTCACTGGGATATTACACCTATTTCTGGACAACAGAATACACAATAGATGTTTTGTTTTTGGTGTTAGACGATTGCAGGATTATTAGATCCTAGATGCTTCGCATTAGCCCACGCTGAGTGGGCATGCAGACCGATCCAAGCAGGAGTCGTTGTTTCGCGAGGGAACCTGCAGGCAATTAAATACAGTTCAGGTAGGAGGAGTGATCAGCTTGCCTGAACGCTGCACAGCTTTTTATAGTATTCCAAAAAAAGGATTTTACAACTGAGTAAAGTTGTCACCATGGCAGTCATTTCAACCCCTAATCGCAACGATCCCAAGGTAACCATTAGAAACACTGTGTTCGCACTGAATTGCAAGTGACAAATACTTACTTTGATCCTATTTGAATTGTTCATGTGTATTTAATGTCAAACAGGATAAAATAAAATATTCCTCTCTCCGCCATTGACTGCAATTCTTTTTATGAAATAAGGTCCCAAGGTACCAGAAGTGGCGTGTCTTTGCCTCTCAATGACAAAGTAATCTGCGAGGCGCGCTCCATTGTATCATTTGACTGGCTGGGTTGCAAGATGTCGCTGTGGCAAAGGCTGGGCCAGTTTCAACTTCTTTGCCGGACGAACTGCGTTCATTTCGCAGAAGACGCCTGCGTTGCCACCCCTGCTGCATGAACTCGGTGGCCTCGTTCGAATAACCGAGGGGGGCTGCATTTTTTTCACGCAGGGCTGTTGATTGGACCGCGGCCTTATAGTGGCTCCTGGGTTACAAAATGCTTACAAGATGAGCTACAATGGAGACATTCGGAGGCGACAGAAGTACCTTATCATGTCTCGAGGAAGTTTACAGTATAAACATCGGCGCTTTCAAAGAGCTCTTTTCCTCCAAATCCTCGCTGCAATGCGAGTGTCTTGGAAAAGCAGTCTTTCAGGAGCTGGGAAATGCCAGCTGAGCATGTACAGAAGGCCTCGTTCAGCAGACCTGCTGCCAGCGGTAGTTAAATAGGCACAGAGAGGAATAACATCCTTAAGACCTGTGAAATCCTCTGCTGCGTCTGTCCTTGTTTGCCGACATGCTCGATCTATGTTTTTGTTTTTCCCTCTGATGAAACAGGTGGTCTCTGTATAGATCCGACAGCCCCCCCCCCTTCCACTCCACACGCGCTCCTACTCCCTTTAGGTTTCCTCCATAATAGCTAAAGCATGCTTTTCCTCCCCGATGCTTTCACGGCATCCCCGTCTCCCCCATTCTCTCCTCTCCTCTCATTCTCCGCTCCTTCTCCTCCTCCTCCTCCTCCTCCTCCTCCCCCCCTCAGCATTACACGCAACAGCTGCCAGTGTCTTCTGGAAGGAAAAATGATGCTTGTCCAAAAACAACTGATTTCTCTCCCTCCGTCTCCTTTTCCTGCTCCACTCAGCGTCCGTCTGTGCCCCTCACTTCCCCTCCTCTATCGACCAGTTACCCCACCACTACTATACCCCCCCCCCCTTCTGTCTCTCTTCTTCTCGCTGCATTTGAAGCGTGTACCACGTTACATCCAGGCAGGCAGGCTGAGGACAGTGATGATGGTTTCCTGTCTGCCATGCATGCACATGTGAAGGTCCCAGGTTGCCTTTATCATCTCATATCTGACAGATACACTGATCGCACCGTGGTGCACGAAAGCACAGACTTTCTGTCTCTTGCTCTCTCTCTCTCGCACGCTCACACACACACACACACACACACACACACACACACACACACTGTCAGACATGACTGGGGTGTTGACGTGACGCTCAGTCGAGACCAGGTTCTTCAAATGAATGATTGGGTCAAAGTGATGAGATTTTTTTTTTTTTTTTCAGACAAATCTGGCCATGAAAGGTTGCACGCACACACACACACACACACACACACACACACACACACACACACAAATGCCACAAAAGCTATTCACATACAGTCGTGGAGAGGAGGACAATTGCGAAGCAGAATAGTACAGTTGGTATTGTATCATGCTGAGCAAAACAAGTGTGACAATAAAGAGAAAGGACACTCAGACACATACACAAGAGCGATGTACCTATAGTAACAGAGTTTTTTAAAGGTCTAAAGGACAAGTGTGTGTGTCTGTGTGTGTGTGTACTTCTGTTATATTCACCTAGGTGTTTAAAGGGTTTGTTAAGGGTCTTGTTTTATTTTGTCCTCTGCGGCGGTGCGATAGAGGGAATTTCATTATGCAAATCTACGTCTCTCTGCTGATGAGCATGCCCTTAGGCCTCTGTCTCGCACACAATGGCACTCACACACATACATACAACCCAGCGAAAACACTCCGTCTCCGTCACATACACTCACGCATATAAATACTCTCATCCATGCAGTCTGCGTCTCTTTTCTCCCATACACACACACACACACACACACACACACACACACACACACACAGACACACACATGCCCAGACGCTCACGAAAACACGCGTGACTGTGCCGCGCAGACACAGTCACGCATATCATGTCTGAGACGAGGCACGGCAGGGAAGTGTGTGCGTGTCTGCGTGTGTGTGTGTGTGTGTGGGGGGGGGGGGGGCTTGTGCGTGTGGTGAGGCTAAAAAGGGCTGCTTAAGGTTACAAACCATTTCAGGGGTTACAGACCATTTCCCCCAAGTCCCATGTACGTGGCTGCACTGGATACCCCTTTACACACACACACACACATACACACACACACATGCACAGAGTTGGAGATATGCACACTCAAAGTAGCTGCCACAGCACAGTGACACACACTTATGTGTCACACATAGAAACTTAAAAACAAACATTAAAAAGAAGAACACAAAATCGGCCTCCTTGTGCGCGCACACACAATCATGTGCCTTGGCATACACACATACACATGATATATAACACATGAATACATGTCTGCATGCAAAAGGTCAAATTACACACACACACATACACATACAAAAGGGGAGCCCTACCCCATGTGGATGTGACCCAATGACCCTGCTGTCACACACAGTGCCCATCTGCCACAGAGAGGCACAGAGGGAGGGGACAGAGGGGCGGGGGAGGTTGGATTTGGGGTGATGGGGGGGGTAAGTAAGTGCTCCGGGGGAGGTGGGGGCCGCCGGAGCAACTTAGGCCGGAACAGAAGAAAGAAAGAATGTGTCTTCACGGTGAATTTTCAGTTCACTTTTGCACAGATGTGCTGTTTGGTGCCCCGGAGAAGTTTTAGTAGTTTTGGACCCCCCTCTAGTCTTTCTTCTTTCTCCCATGTGCTTCCCCTTTCTTACCAAGACACCAACACACACACACGCACACACACACACACCTCAAGAACAAAATGTACTCCTGTTAGCCCGGGGCTGATCTAGGCAGAACCCTCACCTCTCCTTAAACCTGGAGCCATCTCAGGATTCCAACGGTAAATAAAGAAAATACTCCGAGAAGTGGGCCGACTACTGTCCTGAATGTAGAACAGATGAGGAACAGAGACATCAGAGGCCGGGGAACACTGATGGGGTGAGGAGGAACTTGATGTAAAAAAAACGTGCATCTCCATTTTTGGTGATTTTTGAAATTATTTTTTTCATTTCCAATAAATGCATTAAATCAGCTTAATTCTGCAGGCTTGTCAAATCGTTTCAGAAAAGCTGCTCGTTAAATAGAAAGAAAAGCCTCATTCTTATTCTGAAAAACTGCCTTGTTTCCTTAGTTTTTGGAGATATGAGGTTTTCCTTGATGTGGAAACTTGTAATAATACTAGAAAATCTGTTCCAGTCGAAAGGAATTTTGGCTTCACGGAGGTTTGATGGAAACTTTTTGGTGCACAGGCGTTGCCCCCAAAACAGAAACAAAGACAGGGAGGACGGGTCTGTTGTGCAAATCTGGTTATAGTTTGGCAGATATACGATCTGCAGTTACATCGCGCAGTTATTGCTTTTTTTATTACATATCATATATTGGCATCCACTGCCAATATGATGGCAGTTCCTCTCTGACCGATGCCGCCTGAAAACAGCCTGTAAAATCCTGCAATAAAGTTTTATTTTCTGCGCAGACTATGTTTCATTATTTGACTGCGCGGTTATAATTTTTGGGGAATTAATTTCGCATTTAAATGCCAGCTATAACCGCACAACATATTGGACAGTGACATCTTTGCTCTCAAAATATCAGGCCTTTTTTATATATGCAGATTGAGGTTCAGAGATGATGGAAAATTTGATATAGACAGACAATGGAGGAGGAGAAGGAGGAGGAGGAAGATTAAGAGAAGGAGATGAAAAGTGGGAATGAGGCACCCCGGCCTCTTCCCCGGAAGACAGGAGGAGGAGGAGGGAGGGAGGTTGTGCAGGAGAGCAGGGGGTGCGAAGGATATCCAGAGGGGACCAACTGTAGTGGTGTCAGACGCGGGTGCTGCCAGCACACATCCTGCCAACACACACCAGGAGCCAGACACACACACACACACATGCACACACACCCCCAGGCCTGGCCCTGAGTGTGCGAACAACCCTGCCAACTGTACCCCCACTACCAACACCACCACCACCACCAATCCACCCTCACCCCCCACAACCCCTGAAGACCCAATCTGGAATCAGTCTACAGCGACAACTCTGGTGCCAAGCTCGCCCCGCTGCCGGCCCAGCTCGTGTATATTTCACTGAGTTAGAGACGCAGGATGACTGAGCTCTCGACACAAAGACTGATCGCACATCACACCGCTTAGAGGTTGAAATGCATTTTGAGGCTGTGAATTGTTTGAGAATATTTGTATTCTTCTGAAACGCCGGAGCAAAAATCAATTCAGTCGTATAATGCTGGGAGCAGCGCGTTGTGAAGAGATTGTTTTCCATAGGCAACCATTAGCCTCGGAGAACCTTTGTGTTCAGACCCGCAATTTATTTACTCCCCGGAGTGAAGTGGTGATTCAGCCGACACATGTAGTACCATTTGCAGCCGATGTTGCAGATTTAAATTCTACTCACAACCTTTGTTGCATGTCATCCCCCCACCTGCTTTTCCCTGTCTGAACCAGATGCATGCTATCTGAGGAGAAATGCCTGAAAAAAATAATCATTGTTTGAAATCCCATAATGCATCTTTAAACCTCTTCTCAGCCCAGCCCCCCGCCTCCAAGCACCACTAACCCCTAACCCTCTTAATTCCCTCATCATGTTTATGCAAATTCCATTTGTATGTAATTCATGTACATAATGGATGCTGCTATCACCTATGGGACAGGCCAGCCATATATATATGTATATACATATATATATATATATGTATATATATATATATATATATATATATATATATACATATATATATATATGTATGTGTATATTTATATTCATGTTTCTCTATTACAGGGAGGCTGATTAAGATTATATAAGAAGTCTGCAGATGAAAGAAATGTGTTTTTTTTCCTAATATTTCATACAAGGCTAGGCTTCTAAATCTGATTATGTAAAGACTGCACTGTAACCCGAGGTGCTGTGTAGATTCATGTTTAAAGATTGGCAAAATAATCATACTCCAAAAGATCTGGTTAAAGCATTGCGACTATCACTCACAGTAGCTCCTCTCACAGACTTCTCAAATGGCAGTCTGGAAAAGAGCTGAGGTGTTTTCGCATTAACAAGACCATGAGTCTCCAGCACGCTAGCAGCTCTGTGAAGCTGTACTTTAGCACAAGGGTGCTTTAAGCTGAATGCTAACATCCCTATGCTAACATGCACAATGCTACACATGCTGAAGTTTAGCAGGTATAGGCTGTTTACTATGTTCAGTATCTTATTTAGCATGTTAGCATCGGTTTGTGGATTACCGTTTCAAAGCTTTAGGTTTGACATTACGACTGCCGCCATCTTGTTTTGTGGAACCAGAAGTGACCATATCTGTTGCTCCAACAGATTGGAGCATTGCTTAACCTCTGTCATGATTGACAGTTGCCCTGGTTGTGACTTGTCAGTCACAAAGTAGCCATGCCCAAAAGCATACCCTGCTTTATCGCCAATTTTACTTGAAATGCAACCATAATTCGAGGAATACGCCCAGGTTCCTGCCAGTCGTTCCGAGATACGCGTTGCAACATCGGAGGGTGGGGGAAAAGAGAGGAACAGTTGTGTAGATTCATCCTCTTGGGACCATAAATGTATTCATCAAATAGATTTCAGTCTAGACAAAAGTGTTACAAGCACAAAATCAGAGTCAAAAACAATTTCATATCAACAAAAGCCTCAAATTATTCCTGAATAAATGCTTGTCATGTTCTTGGAATGCTTGTTGATGTGTGTTCGTATGAAACAAACAGGTTTTTGATTTGATTCAGCCTCTTTTCACAGATTCTCTCAGACACCGTGAGGGAAACTGGATTCTGTGCACCAACCTAAACAAGTTGTGACTCGTCTTGTACTGGCCTGCATCAACACATCTGGTGGGCAACTACACACGGCATAATGTAATGTTAGATCATACAGAAGTTCATGAGAATGTTGAGTAAATCATTCTCCTACAAGCCTGAGATGTATACATTGAGATGTCTCAACAGCAAGACAAACAAAAAACCGTAATCGCTTTGATTCTGGGGCTAACATTGGAGAAGGCAATCCTACAATTTGCTAAACAAACTCCATCCCTTTTGCCTGTAAACGATTTCCTATTATAAACACATGTTGGAGATGAATCACTCTTTAGTTCAACTCTCAGAGAGGACATTTCAGACAAGTTCCCCCTCCTGTTTTCCATTTGGCTGTTTAATTGTCTCAGCGCTGTCAACAGACTATCAAGGTAATTAGCCATGACTGCACAACAACACAATCAGACAGACAGGAATGAACTGCAGCCTCTGAACATGATACTTAGAGAGGGAATGGGTGGGAACGACTTAATGTGGGCGCACGTATGCGCACACACACACACGAGTGTGCGTGCATCCGGGTGCAGACATACACCGACACACACAGCCTCTCATGCACAGTCATTACCGTACCCTGAGTACATAGTTCCATGCCACACATTATATTTCCTTCGCCAACCATAACCCTCCACCCACCTCCTCCTTAATCCTTCTACCTCTTACAACTCTCTCTCCCCTCTCTCTCTCTCTCTCTCTCTCTCTCTCTCTCTCACACACACAGTTACAAAACCAAAACCTCATTTCCTCTGCGCCTCGAGCTATAGGAGCAGTGTTAATTGCGAGAAGGTGGGGAGTGAGCAGGGGTGTGCTTTTGTGTGTGTGTGTGTGTCAGGCCGCGGGTTCACGAGCTTTGTAGGTGCGCCTAAGCCGTTACAACTGTATATGTGTGCATTTCAATATGTGCGAGTGTGTGTGTGTGTGTGTGTGCTCATTTCTTTTAAGTGTGTAGGCAGTCTCTCCTATGCCAGTCTGGGCATAGCTCCAGGGTTTCCTGCGCCACCTGGGCATCTGTGAGTCCTAGTGCCTGTCACCGGGTACCGTCCCAGCTGGAGTGTGTGTTTCTCTTTGTGTGCGTGTTTGTGTTTGTGAGGAGGGGGCCGCCCATGATGAGCCTTTAGTGCCAGCAGCAAACACCATTGTCTTATCCATGCCTTATCCTTTGAGCCACGGGGGCCCGTACACAAACAGGCACACACACACACACGCACACACACACACACACACACACACACACACACACACACACACACACACATACACACACACACACACACACACACTCTCTCGCTCTCTCAGAGAGTGTACATCTGGTTCCAACCTCCGCCTCTTTCTCCAGAGTGGATCCTTCCCTTTTAAAAACATTACCGATAGAAAAAGACACAAGGAATTAAGAGGGAGGAAAAGGGAATTCGATTAAGCAGCCGCCATTAAGTAGCCAATGAAGCTGTCTGCGCCCGCTTGCTTAGACTATACATACACCATTAGTTGATCAGGCCATGGCGGACTTAAAAGCACCCCGACTCAAAGGTCATCTACCTCCATTGAGCAGAGCTAATATTAAATTAGCTCTATAGCGCTATGTGAATAAAATGAGAAAAAGCAGTCTGGGCTGATTGGAGAGATTATGCAGACTCTGTGGCGTCAGTTGTCTCTGCTTTTTTTGAAGCACAACTGAATGATAATAATAATATGATAATAATAATAATAACAATAGTTGTGATGAGGCTTAAACCCAGCAAAATGTAGTTCAACTGCTTATATATTACATGGAAATGCAAAAATGTCACATGTTCTCTGCCTTTTTATTAACCACCGCATTACTGAGAAAAGGTTATACAGTCAATAGCTGATAGAGGTAATTGGCGGTGAAGTTCATTTAAAGTCAGTGATAAGGCAACAAAGTTAAGAGACGATGCCTTACAGAGTGGTAATATTGCTGTCAGTGGGCGCGGGCATTAGTTACAGAGACAAAATTAATGACAGTTACAACAAAGAAGGCAGAGGAGGAACAAAAGTGTAATAAAGGAGCGTCCTTGGTCCTCCCCGTTGGTGAAATTGCCCTCGAAATGATGCATTCTCTCTCGATGATTGTGGGAAAAAGTGTGCTGGCGCTGAAGACAATTTTAAGAGCTTTCAGGTAGCGGTCAACAGATCACTGTGTACGGAAACACTTCAGGGTTGAAACAATACACTTAGCCCTGGTACAATAACACTTCTGGCCTAAGGCACCACCACCACCACCACCACCACCACACACACACACAAACATACCCTCCTGTGTTCCCTGCCCACTGTTGCCCCAAGGTTGAAACTCTAAACCTAATCACTCAGTATTCAATGGAGGCAACACTCCCGCACTCTACAGTACGAACCTAATCCCTCACACATTTCTTTCTTGTGTGTGTGTGTGTGTGCGTGTGTGTTTGTGTGCATGTTTGTATATAAGCAGATTCTCTGTACCTTTTTCGCATATACAATAGAGGCAGTCGCCCACTCTTGTGTAAAGATATTAGAAGTGCGGAGTAGTGAAGCATCAAAGTAAACTGCTGGCATCTGTGCTAATGTGCTTTCCTATGGGTGAAACTTGCAGTCAGTGTGTCTGCAGCCATTGCGGTCTTCGTCTGCGGCCATGTGTGTGTCCTAGGCGAGAGTTAAGCACAGCCTAGCCATTAGTTAGCATAATAATAATCAGAATCAAATCATGAAAATAAAAAACACTGCTTTTAAAATGCTCAATTGAATCTTCTTCAAACTTTATTATCAGAACAAAGCATATAACAAAGTATATACTAACAAGACTGAATATATCAGGAAACAAAAATTAAGCAAGACATTATTTAAATTATAAGTACTTAAAAGGTTAAATAAAAATTGTTGTTTTTGTGCATTTTCATCCATCGTGATCACTCTTTGTTGATCGGTTGGGGCTCGCCAATCAGAGGGGCCAGAGGTGGTTCCTCAGGGCAGGCAGCGGTTTGAGGAAGCTAGCTCCTGTCATCATGGCGGACAACAGAAAAAAAACATATTAAACATAACAATATTCAGGTGAAACTAACACACGTGGAAAAAATAGCTGCTATATTAAAAGAAAGTGTTTGCAGAGCCGTGTACCTGTTGTGTTATTGGACGTCTTTGGCGCTGTGGTGTCTGTTTTGGTCGTTGTGCCATCACGCCCCCTCTCCCCACTGAGCTCGCCCTGTCTCTATTCTAATATTTGATATAGTGTAGATGATTTGTTTAGGGATTTCTTCATCATGAGCATCCTCAATTGTGCTGCGATGCACAATAAACTACAATTTAAGTCAATTTATTTTGTCTGTCCCTGCTCATACTCAGATCCTCTTATGTCCATGGTTTATATGGTAATAATAATACACTTTATTTATATAGCACATTTTAAAAACACAGTTTACAAAGTTCTTGACAAAACAAAGCAGAAGGAAGTAGAACAAACCTAGTCGTGTAAAATTTGACACACCTTAATAAATGGCATTTACAGCTAAACAATAAGAAACAAATGACTGAAAAACAGAGATGATGATAAAGATGAATAAAATAAGCAAAATAAAGAGATGGAATACATCAAATTGGTGAAATAAACCAAACAAATTCATGTAATCTAATTAACTCAAACGGTAGGGGCAAAAACAAAAGGACGTCAACACAACAAGGCAAGTCTACAAAAATGGGTTTTAGTTTTGTTTACTAAGGTAATAATGTTGTGAATATGATGAGGAAGTGATGTCAAATTAGATTTTTGATTTTTCAGTAAAGAAATGCCCCCCTATTCCACACAAAATAAATGCTCTAACCTAGGGAAAACACTGGTAACATGGAACCTTTTGGCATGGCATTTCTCTTATGGAGCAGTTGTAATGTATCATTTCATGGTGTATGTAGGGCCTGGATAATGACTCAACCCCAGGGGCCCCAACCATCTCAGGTCTCCCCCCTGACCCTCCCTCCTCCGTCTAGGTCTGTTCATTGTATACAGTATGAGCACTTTAGCCTTGGGAGGACACTTCAAAATTGCTTTTTGTTTGAAATGACTATATGTTTTACAATGCATATACACTGCAGATGCATCTTTCCCATGTCTTTATGTGTGCAATTGTGTCATTTTATGTCTACAACCATTTGTATAAATGTCTTTGCATGCTAGAACTAGCGGTGTGTGCGCACAATTCCATATATAATATGTGTCTACATGTCTGTGTGTGTCTGTGCGCACGTGTGTAATAGGTTAGGGGAGTCAGCAGGGGTCCCGCGAGGCTGATTAGTGGACCCTACCAAATGTCATTAGGGTGTAATGAAAAAGCAGCCCTGGTACTAATGCGTAATAAAGTGAATGGGCTGTTACATTACCACAGTGTCCAGACTACGCCTGTTGGCACATCGGCACTTCATTGGTTTCGTATGCATGTGTGCGTAGCAGCCCTTCATCAAAAGTCTGAGGAAAAGATGACGGAAACAGGGTTTTGTGCTGACGGAACGCCAACATCAGTGTGTGTGTGTGTGTGTGTGTGTGAAAGAGAGAAGGGAAATAGTGAGCAGGGCCTCGCAATTGTGCTAAATCTCAACAGTAGGTTTTCTTGATGCAAATATGGAATTTGTGTGAAGGCCAATGTTTGTGTGCGCTTACTGTGTTTGTGGGCGCGTGTGTGATCGTATGCACGTATGCAAATGCCATCCAGCAGATTTTTGTGTGATTATTCTGTGTGAAAAGTGGCCTTTTTGTGTATCCAAGTTTGTGCTCGCTTGAGTGTCTGTGTCTCTTTGTGTTGGCGCCGGGACTCCATCTACATCTTTCAAGACTAATATCAGTGACACCACCAAAGGAAGTGCTTTCATTCAGAGGGTGATACAGTAATCGCAGTGAGAGAGAAGTAATAACTGTCTACTATGCGCCGTCTAACTACTGTGGCCTTGACTTCACTATTGACTGCATTAGAGGCGCCACATTTAGCTTCGTTACACACTTGTGTGTGTCTGCACGCGTGTGTGTGTGTTACGGCCTCCTGAGTGGTGCGGTGAAACGCTGAGACTGGTTGCGTATTGTGCCAGCAGTTATGTTTAAGGAGTGCATAGAAAAGCCCCGTCGCTCTGAAACGCTAAACGGCTGTCTTTCTTGCTTTTCCTCGACAGGGACCGCAGTGAAGGGCGAACGAGGATGTGTGTGTAATCCATTCCCCCTCTCCCCCTCTCTCCCTCTCCCCCCGTCTCTCCCTCCCCCTCACAGTGTCTGTCACAGCATCATCTTTTGCTTTCTAAGTCCCTCCAGAATGATTGAATATTTACTCTCATTTAATGTTACTGTCCAAAAGACATCGGGCAATGGAAACAAACACACGCATGCATGCACGCACGCACGCACACGCACACGCACATGCACACGCACACACACACACACACACACACACACACACACACACACACACACACACTCGCAGCCTAGTCTACCCATTTAATTAAGCACTCTATGAATAATTCAGTTTGAGCCTCTGGGCTGAAGATAATTATAACGATCAGGATAATAATGTTTATTTTGCTTTTTATTGTATTAAGACATCAATATCTCTGCAGTGCAGTGTGGACAGTTTGCAGCTACACTTCTAATGCCTCAAGCGCCACCTCTAATATGGCAGAGCCTTTATATTTGGGTGTGTGTGTTTGTGTGTTCAATTGTCGCAGGGGTTGGTGCTTGTGTGTGTGAAGGAAGTCATAAAGTTCTGAGAATCCACCTCCTTAATGATGCCGGACAGGATTGTATGTAGCTGTTTACGTTCCATATTGCAGATCTAACAGTGGATGGATAATAAACCCTAAAGATGTCTGGTTCGGTTCCAGCACTGCGACAATGACCTTGAAAAAACAGAGTGTTCTCATTCCCAGTAGAAATATCAGAAACCATAATCCTCAGTTTAGCAGATCAATAATATATAATGTGATTACTGTCGAGCTCACTGGGCACAGCAGCTGTTCCCTGCCCTATGTGGCTTCTATCAAGTTCTGATTAGTCAATGATTGTCTATTCTTTGCCGGGCATATGGAATCAGCAGTCTATTCGCTGTCACTGTATAGCCATTGATTAACCCTGGCGACAGATGTGGGAGCAGTGATTGTGCTGTATTGTTGGTCTGCACCCCGGCGTACTGCAACACACGGGGCAGTCTTTTTCCAAATGGCTGCAATTTGCTTTTCTTTCTGAGGATTATTGTAAATCTTTTCTTCTTTATTCCGCAGCCCAGAAGTCGGGGAAATTGAATGACACGGAACTGAGTCATGAGCTAAATTTGATCCTGTGACGGATGCGGTGTGCAGTCTTGTGTTCGTTGGTACTTATCAACATTATAGTTATCCTTCTATTCCTACTTCCATCCATCATCAGCCATCCCCCCCAACACACACATGCACAAAAAACACGCACATCACATCTATTCTATCATAGGCCTTAAAGTCTACCATTGATCCCTCTCTCTGTTGACCCCTCCAAGCTCCGGGCCTTCTGTCCAGACACCCAGCCTCCCTGAGATGCCTGGCCCAGTGAAGGCCTCTCCCTGTGGGCTTCTGCGGCAGGGAAAAGTCCATCTGTGGAGCCGGACCTGCTGGACTTAACCCATCAGTCTCTGGGGCTGACGGATGGCCGAGACAGACAGGGAGGTTGTTGGGGTACACGCACGCACGCACACACACACACACACCACACACACACACACACACACACGCCAAACAACAGATTGACAGACTGCCTGCGTGTGTGTATGTGTGTGTGGGTGTTGTACAAGTCTCAGAAACTTGAGAAACTTTCAAGTGCCTCTTGTGTCCCCTCAGCGTCCGCCTCATTTGATTAGTAGCCTTAAGGGGCCCTGTGGATCAATAACTGACTTAGGTAGCCCCCCACAGCTTTGTACACACACACGCACACACACACACATTCATAGAGCTCTGCAGCAGTTCATTTAGGCCAAACCGTCAATCATCAAAGTGTGGACAGGTCCAGTCTGGCTCAGCCTATCTAGGACGCTGGAGGGGGCTTATCTTCGTGTGTGTGTGTATGTGTGTGTGTATATATGAGTGTTTATGTGTATGAGATATAGTGTGTCTGCTTGGTCCATCTGTCTTGTGCATGTGTGTGCGTGACCACCAATTAGTTCATGTTCCTTGTCATCCCAGTCAATAATGGCACGCGAATATGAGCGGGTTGGCCCATGTCAATAATCCTGCAGTCAGACAGGTTTTTTTTACCCCTTATCCTCATTTAACCAAGTATGATACTTCAAGAAACATACTTATTTGCCTTGAAGGTCAACTCCCGGGGAAAACGGTGTACACACACACACACACACACACACACACAGAGGCTGGATGATGTCACCACACACAGCGCTACAACAATCCCCAACGTTAACCGCTGTGCTCAAGGGCACTTTGTGGATGGAGGTTAGAGCATTTTATCATCCACATTTTCCCATGTGGTCCAGTAATTGGAACGGTTTGGAACAAAAGAACCATTAGGCGACCACCTGCAGCTTTCATAAACTGGATAAAAGACATTAAATAATGAATACAGCATCTTTGCTCTCGTTGAATACTTAAACAAACACAACAAAGGCTTGTGTTTAATTATCCCACAAGTGATGAGTCCATTTTTAGGCAGTTTGAAAGAACAAAGTGTAATATTTTAACAGCAATAACATAACAATAAGTTATTATGACACAAGTTGTGTGCCGTCAGGTCAAATTTGCCCGACTACTTTTAAGGCAAAAATAATCAGAAGCTGTGATTTTCAAGTAATATACAACTTGATTCTGCCTCCACTGATCTACCTGCATATCTTCAACCCCACAGTGACTTAACTCGTCAGACTGTGTATTCAGTATCAAAGGCCGCGGGGCCGTTATCACGTCTTATCCTTCTCTTTGCTCTTCAAAACAAACTCAAGGTTGAGCGGCAGCGCGGCAGATGAATGGCAACATCCTGTTTGTTGACAGGAAGTGTCAGCGTTCGTGTAAAGTGGCACTGATTTAAATGCTGGCTGCGACATGTCTGACAGGCTGAAATCAAATATGTCTCAATTGGATTAAACATTTAGCTAGTATTTATCAGCCTACTCCTCTTCTAAGTTCAGAAATGTAAACAGTGTTCGCCTAGTGGTACATAAAAGAACTCACAAGGGGAATCGGATGGAAGGAAACTGGTAATTATTTGGGGATATTACAATTATTAACACTGTTTGTCACAGTGATTCGAACAAAGGCAAGCGAGGCTTGAAACAGGCTACAACGTCAGACTGAAAAGTGCAAATTCACCCTGACTAAAGGCGACCTCAGGTCCAGGTTTGTCACAGAGGGGTCGGCACTCAGTCCTAGTGGCCATTTTGGTGCCCCGTGTGGTCTGCCTGTCCAAGCTAAATGGAAACAGAGTGTTCGACAAACAGCCTGTCCACCCACGGGCGTTTTTCACCAAGAGCCCTGTAGACGCCACCGCTGCTTGACCGCATTGCCACACACTCAATTTCACAAAGGCGCGCACACTTAAACACGAACTGTCCCCTTCCCCTGGGGTGCTCTCGGGACACCAAAACAAGGCCTGCCGCCCACGCCGCTGTCATTCACTCGTAGCTCCGCCCGTCTGCTCTGCCCTCCCACACATAAACAGTGATTGGCCGCCCACACGTGCCAGTTAACCTACTAATGAGGCGGCATGGGTCATGTCGTGTTCCGTTGCCCCCACGGGGCTGGCCGACCTGTCTGCACGTCAGTTATTTCCCGCCCACGGCGAGCGCCTGATGGACTTCCTGGCCCTAATTGACTGACTGAAATACTGACTGACTGTCTGGATGACTGACTGGATAAACATGAAGCATGCTGGGAAAGCGTGGGCGTGGGAACTTGAGGCGAAGCATGTGGGTGTAGATCGGAGCGCGGAGGGAGGAGCTGTGGCCGTGAAAGACTCTGCCTTTAGATATTACTTCATGGATTCATCATATCTTATAAGGGTTGCTTTGAGGTGCTTTCCTGAAAGACTAAACGCTCAGACTAGTTAAACCATTTATAAAACAGTCTATTCAATTAAACATGTATTATTTTCATAGCTTCAGAAAATACTCAATTTTCATGGCAATAAATGTGTCGTCCTTCGTGTTCATAGCATTTTTTTTTTTTACACTATTCATCCTAAAGTGTGATATTGAACACATTGTTAGCAGATTTTAATAGATCGGCATAGGAGAAACAGTTTATTCAATTAATTTTTCCCCACATTAAACATGTTACACACCTCTCTCACACTGTTAGAGTAATGGTTGGGAGTGCTCAGGCTTAGATGTAACAATTAAAACCAAATCAAAGTTTGTTGCTTCCTGCGCAGAACTGATGGACAGTTATTTCAGCGGCAATTGATATGCAGCACCTGTCTTCGCTTTCCCTTTGACTGAGTGCACGGTGTCATGTGTTTCTGTATGTGTGAGTGTGTGCATGACTCATGCCAGTCCCTCGGTGATGATCATCTATTGTGAGCGCGGCAGCAGCCCGAACACTTGACTGCACAACTGTTAATTTCTCTCTCAGTGCATAAATTAATAGTTCATAAATAAACGAATAAATTAAAGAATGGATGGGAGGAGAGAGAGAGAGAGGGAGGAGAGGAATGGGGGCAGGAAAAACTTTCTCATCAGAAAAATTTAATTTCTCACTCCGACACCCACGAGAACGGGGGGAGGGAGGCTGGGGCGGCGGGTAATGGATGTGAGAGAGAGTGTGTGTGTGTGTGTGTGTGTGTGTGTGTGTGTGTGTGTGTGTGTGTGCAAAAGGGATTCATTTTCAGCTTTCCTATCACACCCCTCTGAGCACTGACATGTTGGCATGTTTTTTTTGTCTTTCCCCAAGATCCACGTTCGACAAACATCTGTGCCTATTACCGAACACGCACACAGCTAAAAGGCCTGACAGAGTTGGTTTCTCTGTCTGTTATGAGTGGCCATGATGTACAGACGCCCTGGTACAGATTCGACTCTGTTTACTGTTGAGCTGCAATGATAGATATATTAGTTGTCAACTGTTAGATTAATTGTTAAGTATTTTGATCATGGAAACATTTTATTCAAAGACATTTTCTGGTTCTAGCTTCTTCAATGTGAACGTTTTATGGTTTCTTTACTCTTCTTTGACAGTACACTAATTATTTTTTGGGTTGTAGAAAAAAAAAACATTTTTGGACATCATCTTGGGGTATCACTGATCAACATTTTTTCACCATTTCCTGACATTTTATGAGACAGACTACTAATTGATTAATCAATAATTAAAATAAGCGTTAGTTGCATCCAATAACAGTAAGTCAGTATGACCATGAACTCTTGTCTCAAGTGTACAGACATCCAGAGAATGTCAAACAGGATGGTTAGAGAATGATGGAGATAAAAGTTAGAGCATGTTGTCACCTATCTAATATCCCTGTGGAAATATTGAATTCATCCAGTGCTTAACTGGTTTTGTCACGAAAACACGAAACACAAGACACACAAACGTCCAAAATCCAAAATATCCGTTCACCATAGTGGCAAACACAATTCAACTCGGTGTAATCACTCCATTCAAGGCCGTTTTACCGTCAAACCAGAACGCTTTACTTTTCCTTGGTAACACAGAAGTACAAACCTCTAGGGCTAAAAGAAACTGCTAATTTATTTTTGACAGCATGCTGATCAAAAAGTGTGTCAGAAATAGTGACACGGTCAAATAAAGTTAGGGGAATTAGCTTTCAGTGCAGCAGTTAGCAACCGAAGCAGCTGTATCATCATAAATTGAATATCATGGTTTGGGTGGTGGATGGATTCTTTTCAGCTTGTGGAGCATGACAGCCTTGTTGGCTAGCCAGTGGCTAGTGTGCATTCATCAACAAACGTGATTCGCAGTAGTAAAACTGAATAATAGCCAGTTATGACCGAAGGCTTGGATGGTGGGGAGTGTGTTTCGGTTTTTAACAGCAGTAGCAGCCACTGGAGAGTAAAAGTAGTTAGCAGCAGCAAATATGGAGATTGTTGTGCTGAATATAATTTCATTCTGCCGTGGGAATGTGTGGACGTGGATATACTGTAGACTTCTAGAACTGAAAAGCTTCTCTGTTCCACCATTAAAATCTAATGAATTGAACATGAGCTATAGTTAATAGTTGGTAAACTAAAATTGAATTATAGCTGCCAGTTTTCATCCATTACTTTTATTCAGGGTATAATTCATAAAATGCTGCCAGAATTTGAGGTATCGCCAGAGTGACCAACAACTGCTGCTCTTCGCTAGCTAGCCTCAGCTGACGCTAGCCACTTTTATGGCCCAGTTAGCTTCGAAGCTGGTCTTGCTTGAATAAGCCTGGGCCAAGACGTTGCATAACGGGGGAGACATGAAAATGAGCTACAATATTTCATATCTTACTCAATGGATTGAGAACTTTCTTCAACCAAACTAGAGTTGATTGTGGAAAGACAAACCAAGACTGTTTGGATGACTTTTATTTAACTCGTCAATTTTGAATTAAGTTTGTTTTATGATGAGTTAATGAGGCATTGTGTATGTTTTGGTTAAATAGTCAAACTTCAATTTCAAAGAAGCAGGGTATACTAGGAAAAACTGGCAAGCATAGGGATCTGAGTGACTGACGAGTTCCAGATTTTGGCGGTTTGATGACTCGGTGAGAGCATCTCTAAAAACAGCACGTCTTGTTGGGTGTTCCTGTTGGGTCAACAATTGTTAGTGCCTGCCAAAAGTTGTCGAAGGAAGGACAACCAGTGTCCAGCCACAGGCATACTGATGTGCGTGGGGAGCGAAGGCTGGCCCAATCCCACAGAGGAGCTGCAGTAGCACAAATTGCTGAAAGGGTTCATGCTGGTTGTGACAGAAAGGTGTGAGAACACAGTGCATTGCAGCTTGCCGCGTATGGGGCCGTGTAGAAGTGGAGCAGTCCGAGTGCCCATGCTGCCCCCTGTCCACTGCCGAAAGCTGCTTTAATGGGCATGTGAGCACCAGAACTGGACCACAGGGCAATGAATGAATGAAGGTGGCATAGTCTGATGAATCACGTTTTCCTTTACATCATGTGGGTGGCTGGGTGTGTGTGTGTTGCTTACCTGGGGTAGAAGATGGCACCATGATACACTGACTGTGGAAGAAGGCAAGCCAGTCAAGTCTGGTTTGGGGCAATGTTCTAATGGGGGAAACTTTGGGTCCTGCCATTCTTGTGGGTCTTACTTTGACACGTACCACCTATCTAAACATTGTTGCAGACCAAGTTTTTGATGGAAACAGTGGCCTCTTTCTGCAGGATAATGCATGCTGCCACACTGATAAAATGGTTTAGGAATGATTTGAGGGAAACAATGACAAGTTTATGGCGTTAACTTGGCCTCTGAATTCCCCAGATCTTAATCCAGTCGAGCGTCTGTAGCATGTGGATCCATTGAGGCCCCACCTCGCAGCTCACAGGTCTTCAAGGATCTGCTGCTAACGTCATTGCCAGATACCACGGAACACCTTCAGAGGTCTTGTAGAGTCCATGCCACGGCAGGTCAGAGATGTTTCGGCTGTTAAAGGGGGACCCACACAAAATAGGCTGCTGGTAATAATGCTATGGCTAATCTGCATATTTGTTTAACAGTGACCTTGTTGCTTAGACTGTCTGAAATAGGGTTAGGGTCAGGAGAGATTATGAGTCAAGTTCTGAGTTTTGCTACGCACTAATTAGCCACTTTTAGGAGCCAACCTCCACACTATGTGTACCAAATTCAGATTGAGGTATACTGAATTACTGAAGCAAGGCATATCGAAAGGCTGTTTAAGGAGAATACGTCCTAAATCTTGATTAGCTGCATATCAAAAAGTAATGTGCAAGTGTCCGCAATGTGCAATAATGCGCGTGGTTCGGAATTTGTAATATGCAAAAGCTGATTTCCCTCGCTAGTCATTAGTGTTTCCAATAAACCATGGATTGGCCCTGTGTAGATACTTGGCCAGCCATTTGGGCTTAAGGATGACTCCTTTGGGTTGGACCGTGGCCATGCTGGTGAACAGCTATGTCGGTTTGTTTGTTTTGATCCACTCCTCAGCACAGCACGCCGCCTGGAAGACTTTCCCCAGGATTACATATACCATGAAAAGTAGTTTACTACGTTCTCTGGCTTCTGACCAGAGACTCCTGAGAGAGACGAGGTCTGCTAAGACTGCTCTGATTCAATTATTTATTTTGGCGACCTGCTTTTGAATGTAGGTCCTTGCGGCTGAGTGAATTCCTGAGATGTCTCTTTGACCTTTTATTGTCCCGAACCAAAAAAATGATCATATGCTTGGTGGAAAAGAACAGACTAAACACCTTGAATCAATTACAAAGACAAAAAAAAAGAAAGAAGCTGGATTATCCTGTTAGCCAGATAGCTGTGGTGGAAAAGCAGTAAAAATATTTTTTTTTCCTGGATGTTTTGCAGCCATGGCCTGCAATGGCCTCCCTGTCTAACACAGTCCTATCTTTGGGTTATTTTCTGTGCAATGTTTCCAAACTTTCTCTCTGTATGATTGTCCTGAATGTGCCCTTGAAGAGAGCAGCCGACAACAGACGCTGCAGAGATCCCTCCCTGTAAAAGTGTTTTTAATTATTAATGCTGGCCCCTCCATACTGGCAGAACTCCAGGCTGCCTGTGGACGGCCACCACATTTCACGCACTCACTGCCATGAATTATTCTCACAGAACATGCTCACGCTCGCATACATGGAAATAACATGCCTGTACACAAACACACACACACATGGAGGAAGCATGAATCCAGCAGTGGACATGCGGAGGCAAGTGTGCTCGTCTGCCTGATAAAATATAACCGTTGCACATGCACACTCGCGCACGCAGCATGCTTACTAATGACGCATCCAGTAAAGCACAGGCCATTTGCAATATTTATCATGTCGGTAAACACAGAGACGTGGTACTTATGCAAGAATGTCCACAAACCTACCGTACAGAAGCTATCGCCCGCTCCCACACACTTCCATGTTCCCTCTGTATGTTATCTGACACGTCACACACACACATGCACACACTTTTGCCGGTCGCACAATGGATCCCCGAGCACACACGGGCCATTTGCAGTATTTCTTCTATTCAGTGTAGTCCGTCCAGCTGTCAGCAGGCTGTCAGTGTGTTCAGTTGCCAGGCAAACAGCCCCGCCTCCTCCCAACAATAAAATATGCCTTTAAAATGTCACTCACTCCCCAAAGAGCAAAAGCAGAGGCAACAAATCGATTCACATTAGTTGTTCAATTGACTTTGGCTTGAACTCCCACTCTCCCCTTTGTCTCACCCGTTCCTTTTTCTTTCTTTCTTTCTTCCTTCCTTCCTTCCTTCCTTCCTTCCTTCCTTCTTTCCTTCCTTACTTTGTCTATTGGCTATCCATCCTCCTGCCCTCTGTGTCTCTCCCCCCCGGTCCTCCCTTTGTCCCCTCCTCGTCACCTGCTTTCATCATTTTTCCGTTTACAGGTTCACAGCTCACTCCGCCTCCTCCTCTTCTTGTCCTCCTCCCTCCTTCTCACTTCTTTCTCACCTCTCCTCTATTTTCTCCCCCACCTAATCTAAGCGAATGAATGCAGCGGCGGCGGCGGCAGCACAACTCCTATTCACTCTTCCCCGTCGACCACCGCCGTGGCAGCGCTCATTTCAATTTTCACCTCGTTTTAGACTTATCACATTGACATCATTAAGGCTCCCTCTCAGCGGCGCACTCATTCGTTATCCTCTCCATTTTACACCTTTCTATCTCTCTCTCCCTCTGTTTGTGTGTGTCTCCCCTTTTCTCTCGCTCTCCTCTCTCTCTCCTTATCTGTCTCGCCCATTGTCAGAGGATTTAAAAGGCTCTCTATTTGAGAGCGGTGAGTGTCTGGGCTTTGGTTTTTCATCCCGGTGACAGAAACCTGTTGGAGTCTCCTTATTCAGAATGAAAGAGTTGGACATTTTTGCCTTTTTAAAGGGGGATAGCAGGGAGCGGTGTTGGGCTTGTAAATCTGAAAAAAAAAAAGTGACACACGACTCATTCCGTGTGCTCATTTCAAAAGAGATAATATTCCTTTTCCCAATACGACCTTGTAGGAATATTTTTATTTGAATTCTAAGAGAGCGCAGGAGAGTTTGACTGTTAATTCTGAAGAAAATAATGAGTATGAAAATACAGCTTCAATCTGATTTTTGAAAAGGGGAACTGCTGGAATGCTCTACTACTACACTACTGTAATACAGAAAAAAGTATTAGAGATGCAACAATTGTAGAACACTGAGACGATTTGAATAACAATTTGGCGTACAGCTGACAGCAATACCAATGTTTTTTTTTTCTGTTTTTGTTATTCCTACTTTTGGACAGGGACACAGAAAATCCTTAATAAAAACACATCGGAACCGTTTATTCAACCCTTCATCACGCTGTCACCAAAAGAGCACAAATTTGAGCATGTGCAAGCTTAGAACTGCTTGAAAAATAACTGCTTCAAAAGCCTTTTATATTCTGTAATACAAGTACCTACTCACTGATTTTGTCTTTTTCTGATCTTACTGAATGTGGCAAGAATTTCACAAGCCAGTAGCTCGTAAATGTACCAGGCCAACAAGATGTATCACAAAAGAGAACATCAGCCAATGTCATAGTTGGCTGCTATCTTATTTGGTGACAGTTATCAAAGTGAATATCAGCCGATGTTTGGCCAATGTACCAGTACGTCCCTAAAAAGTTTACTACATTGGAACATCACCTTGGGCTCTTGGAATTTGTGATGAGCTTCTCACACATTGGAAAAGTAATACAAATATTACTCATTGATTAAAGCAATCTATGAAATGGAGACGGAAAGTCATTAAAGTGCTCACAAGAATGGAATTTTGTGCCGTCAAAACCGAAGTCCGTCTGCTGAGGAAGTTCTTGTGACACAGTCGAAAGCTCCACATCAGCTACGAGTGGACCTTTTTGGGGGGGATACACATTGATTGTGAATATGTGGGACAGTTTAAATACTGATTGTATCAGTCAGTATCGATACACTTGTACCAGCTGTGCTCCCTTGCTATTGCATCTCTACAACTGCGACTTGACACATAGTTTCCACCTTCATTCGGAAATGTTGATTTCAGGCTCAGTGTTTTCTCTTTTTGTCCCCGTGGTATCAAAATTGGTATCCAATATCAATATTTTTCACAACACTGACGACACTGCCACATAGCGCTGAACACAGCAGGGGGTGGTGTACTGTCATGGTTGTAAGTAAGCTGTGACATTGAAAACTAAGGGCCCAATAGCAGAAACATTTCCATATCCAAGTATGGCATAAAAATCTGCTTTGAGCCAGAGCTGAAAATGAAAATGATTATTATTAATCCCTGTAATGAAGTGTATCTTGTCATGTGACTGGCCCTGAGCTCCTCTTGCAGCACTCCACTGTACTCTATGTTTATGCATACAAGCTCGGAGCTATATGTTTGCCCGACTACTTGCGCCAGCTTATCTTCTGGCCAGCAGCATCTTGTTATCTGCGACTTGGAAATAAACACAGCCATAATGTGTGGTAGTTTGTTCATCTTATCTCGGCGCAGTGTTTTCTCAAAATTGAATCAGTTTTGCCACAGCGTGGGTACTTCACTAGGCTTATCGCATTGTGTTGACCACATTAGAGGAGGGCTGCTGGGTCTCTGAACCCCCCGCTGCAGTTTGAATGCTGGCTCCTGTTTCGGCCCGGCTCTCTCCTCGGCTTATCTGAACAGTGTTTTCACAGACGGTGTTTGACACGGAGGGCCCTACCGTTGGCTGGGTGGAGCCGGCGGGTCAGGGGTCAAGTGGAGTGAAACTGGCAAAGGGAGAGGGTCAGGGGAAAAGGAAGAATAGAATGGAGGGGAGATGGAGGTGGAGGAAGGTTAAGACCCCACTGAAAAGGAGCCTAGAGTTAATATCCCTCATCATCCCCTGTGCCTTAACCTGGGGCTAAACTAATATGGCCTCTCCTAATGAACAACAGTGGCCCACATCTGCATTGTTAGTCAGGAATCTTCACTGCCATCTTGGATCAATTTGAGGGCAAATAAAACCCGAGTGCCAAGGCCATTTCTGGGCCTCCGGTGGCCTGCTAGCCACACCGCAGGCTTTCACAAGGTGGGAGTCACGACGTAAAACCGTGCCTCGGGGGAAAGAAAGCGAAAGCCTTTTCCACACACACACACACACACACACACACACACACACACACACACACAGGCCCAGGGTAGGGTGCGGTCCTGCGGCGAGCGTGTGCAGAGGGGTAGAAGGTACAGGTTACAGGCTGGTGGCGACAGTGGCAGCGCCGCGGTGAGCGTTACGAGCCTGGCGTCATGCACCCAGCGTGTCGCACCTCCCTGCCATGAGAGCCTGTAAAGATGTTTTAAAATCCAGCAGCCCTTCTCAACAGGAAACTGAGGTTTTGCTGATGGAATTCTTTTTTTTTTTTTCTTCTTCTTTTTATAAACATCAAAACCAGCACGTCCTAATTAGCATCCACTGTGCGCGTGCATGTTTCCGCGCGTGCATACGTGCTCATACGCATCTGTATGTCCGTCCGGTGTTCACACTTCCGTAGATGTTGCGCTGCGACTGCCGTATTTTGGCTGTGCGCCTGTGCGTCTGTGTGTGGGTGTGATGCTGTGATAAAAAAGTCAAAATAAGGGTGCCACATGGGATCGTTTATCCCGCGACAGACCACTTCTGTCTAATTAGTGTGAAACAGTAGAAAAATATAGGCAACTGTAATTAAAGTTGGGGATCAGGGTGTGTGTTGCACATATGGCGCATGCGAGCGTGTTTTGCTCGCCGTACGTACTGCGTGTCTGAATCCCTGTGGCGTTTCAGGTAAAGCTATGCGCTGCTGTCAGAGGAAATGTGCTGCATATGTTCAGCAGTCTCTTCCCTCACACCCCACATGTGTTGCGCATGTAATAAACAGGAAGATTAAAGATTTCCTGTTGTTGAGTAAGCCTAAACCCTCATTTTCAGATTGGGGGAATCAACTGTGAGGATTCAGGACGCGTTCTCTTCAAGCAGGTTTGAGTCCGTTCATCTGAACATTTGAACTTTTAAGCGTTTCATTTGCCCGTCCAGGTGAGAGCGGAGCGCTGGACCATCCGGAGATGCCTTAAAATGCAGCTCTCTCTCCCTCCACTATCCAGACAACTGCAGCGTGTTGTGGTAGGAGTGAGAACATAATCTGAACAGGAAATTGCTCTGGAACGCAAGGGTTTATGGGTATATGGAGACAGATTATAACGTCTTAAAGCCAAGTCACTGATGCTTGGAAAGCATAACAGAAAAAAATAACCTAGGGCAGATGCAGTCTGGGCTGATGCTCAGATTTTATTTTTGTATGTATTTTAACTGGTTTTTACAGGAGGGGAGGTTAATTATAAGAGCACGAACCCATTATGCTGAGCTGAAGTTTAAGGGACTAGAATCCGATTTGTTTTTTTTTCCCTCTAGGGCCGAATAAACAACCTCGTAGGAAGTTGCCAGAAGTCTAATAGATCGGATATTTAGTCTGTGTTGTTTTTAATTGTCCTTGGACCTTTTTGCTCACCTGCAATTAGGCAGTGTGTCCCAAAATAAAGCACATAAAAAAACAAAAATATAATATAATTATAGGCCTGCACATCTCGGACTGCATATTATGGTAACTAAATCATATTGCAGATACGTAATTAACAATTAGCGGGAATGGCTATGTTTACACAACAGTTTTCATTTTCACTAAAAGAAAAAGCCTATTAAATTGAAGATGATGAGGTATTTGTGGGGTTCTGTGACAAACAAACTTGTGTTTTCTTACATCTGGAGGGCAACATTTTACAGGCCAGGATTGCAGCACCACAGTACTTCATTATAATGCTGTTTTTATCAGACATTTTACCTTTTAAAAATGTTTTAGCTTTTGTGATTTGTGTATCGCACTCGGCTATATTGCGATAACATTATGATTAATTGCGCACCCCTAATTTCAAAGGTTTGCGATGTGTAAGATATGGCTGGAATTTTAGTTTAAAATGTTCCAGAAATTTACAAATGTAATTAACAGAGTGTGAGGACACAACAGTTTTGTTTTGTCAGAGATGTCTACGTAGTATTGCTATAGTGTCAACATTTTAGTCTTTACTCTAAACAGAAAATAGTTTCACTCTTTTACAGAATTAAGACGATCCCAATGGCCTTGTTGACTAATTGTAAAACACACCTCATTCAAAGAAGCAACTGTTGATTATTCGTCTGATATTCTGCTGGAACTACCTTTGAATTCTGGTCATATCACACATTGCGCCAGCAGGATACGTATCTGTGGTGGCTAATAACATACCTTGATGTATTTGTCTTGCGGCGTCTCGCTCTGCTCCCCTCCCTCGTTGTGACATTTCCTCTTCACCCCGTCCCTTCCGTTCTTGTTGTGTTGCGTATCGAGGTTTTGGGAAAAAACAATTTGTCTGAGCATAGAACGTGATAAATGAAAGCCATATGTCTCGGCGCGGACAGATTTAGCCCTGTGTGTGTTGACAGTACATTTTGTCCCAGTGGGGCCTCCGTCGAAGCCTTGACATTTTCAGACAATATTGCGGTGTTGAGCCACAGTTAGGATTTCATAAGTCAAGCTAAGACTGGAGACGTGTGCACACACACACACACACACACACTACAATCATCTCTCTCCCTGTCTTAGTGTTTCAGTGTCTATGTCACACCACTTATTACTTTCTGCTGTGTGTGTGTGTGGACATGGTTGCATATGTGTGTGTGCGTGGATCTGTCTCAGAACATACCCGGAGTGTCTGAGTATGTGCTCCTTTGAATTCCTCCGCCTGTCACTCTGTTTTGTCCTTTGTTTCATAAGCCTGTCTGCTTGTTGTCGAGGGGTAAGATGAAACATTATTTTTCCCATATTTATCCGTCCATCTCTCGCCATTTTTGGCTTTCATCTGGTTGTTTTGCCCAGGTATCCCCCTCCATTAAGGGCGCTCGGTCTCCAAGGCCTCTCGCGCGATATCTGAACTAATGCTGCACTTTTGTACCGTCCCCATGAGCGACTGCTTGGTAAAAAAGAAAAAACAGGCTCTCCTCCCTTTTGAGCTGACAAAAGTCACAAGGAATAGCGCCTGATAGGAGGCTGAGGGAAGCTTCAATTTTATATTTCAATATACTTATCTAGCTCTACTGCCTCTACTATAAAACAGAAAATAAAGAATTGTCTGCAGTACTAATGCATTATAGATGCAGGAGAATGCATGAGGGGGAACCTCCACAGTAGCTACCACTGTGTTTATGTCTTCTTCCTTATAGTCCCTCAGCTGTATGTCCTAGCTTCTCATATGTATGTACTAGAGCCTGAGCGATAGTGGCATTTGAGGGCTGGTATTTGAAAGTTAAAATAACTGATGATAATATATTGGGCTCAGTGACAAATAAGGTTTCAAGCTGACCAAAAATGTAAACAGGTTAAAACTGCAGATCAATGTAGTTTTTACCTTTGTAGGATGTTATTCACTGGTTTTTAAAATCTCATCTTCAAAAAATGTATTTTATTTGATGACACCAGTCAAAAATGTCATACTGGATAACAATAATGATAACGTTAATGAATTTTCAGAATATGTTTTTTAGCGTTATCCCATATGACACAGGATTTTACTACATAGTGTACCAGTGACTGAAAAGAGTAAACAAGCACATTTTAAGAGAGACTTTTTAACCTTTCACCATTGTTTGGGGGTCCTTTTGGGTCTTCCTGATGGCCTAACTTCCTGTCTGATCATGTGTGCCCCATAATGCCCCATAAATTTTCTCCAGATTGCTTGTTATCCCGGATGACATTGGCTGACATACCAGTTTTGGGAAAAGCTGCTCCAAAGCATAACAATCCACTGGATGTCATATTTTTTGTAAAATTTTCATATATCAAAGGCAACAGTCATACAATAATGCCTGGGGCAGAGATTTTTAAATTTATTTTCTTTTCAACCATTTTGTGGCTTTTTTGCATTTCACCATGAAGTCCGGACAGTTATCCGGTATGACATTTTGTGACCATTGTGTCTAATAACTCTTAAACTTTGTAAAACCCTTAATACATTTTCCTATCATTAGTTAAACAGAGATTCATAGATTGAATTAATGTGTTTTTTATTAACATTTTTTGTATTTTTACTCCATAAATGTGCTTTGGACATCAAAATTGCACGTCACGTCACTGTGCCGTGGACGTTTGTTTTTCGTGCTATCCTCAACTTTTTTGATATCGATGACTAAAAAATATTTTATGTTAATTTTAGTATTGACCTTATTATAGGTATTGGATGGGATATGTCATAATTCCAGACTTAACCATCAAACAAAACCATGTGATGGAAACCATGTCTGTAAATGACCTCAGACACTGTATCACTTGGAATTTCTGCTCTGAAAAGGTATCTATCGGTTGTCAGAAAGAAAATGAATGTAACACAAAAACACAAAATAGGATCATTTTTCTTACTTTTTGTGACGACCTTTTCATTGTAGAGCTGCGGTACTTTCAACACCATTAAATGTATAACTAATGGAGGTTTAAACACAGTGTACCCAAAAACTATCTAAGTATTGAAACATTTCGAAAACCTTACCCTCAATAGACATTTAGCTATATAAATAAACACAGCTCGACTATTAATAAACACACAAACAACATACCATGAGAAGCCTTATTAATGCCCCTTATTGATTACATTTCTGATCTCTCCTCAAAGACTAATTCAACTAAATTTAAGATATACAAAGATATTGTTCAGTGAATTTACTTACCAACTATCTAAGAAATAGCTATTATTTTCTTTCCCCACATTGATCTTCTTTTTTTGTCAAAACGACCGCCCAGAATGAAAAGATTTGTTGTAATAGGAAAAAGTATTCACCCTTTAGACCCTGTTTTGCATTTTGCATAAAACAATTAAGATACAATTAGGACAAAGTTTAACTATTAATTGATAATAAACATGTTGCTGATGGAGTTTTTAACTGGTGGTGTTCTTGTCTGAGCTCTCATTGCAATACATTGATCAAAACTTAACATATTTAGATGGTGGCGAGATGAATGTAAAAAAAATGTTAAAATGTACAGCATCATCTTAACTGGCTTGATTATTGCAGAAGCTGCTTTGTACACTATGTTCACTGTACGCTACTACAACTAACAGACAGTTTTCTTTGAAAGACCCAGCTAAAACTACCGCAGTCCAAACACAACAGCCCAACAGTAAATCTCCCTCTCATGAAGAATATTGTGTTTCCGCTGAAACTGTTGTTTTTGGCAGCAAGTTGTGTTGCTGCTGAATCACGCTGCATTACTCGGAGCTTTGTTGCTAATCTTTGTGTTTTTTTCGTCTAGCTCCGTTTCATATACATGAATAGGTAGGACTATTACACAGCACTATCAACTCCGCGCAGTTAATGTTTTTTTTTTTTACGTAAAAGTTACTAAATAAATGTCACTGTGTGCTATATAAGACCATGTAATATTATGTGTTGTGCATAATGCTGCATAGGAGAATATGGCACATCACATTGTGGAAAGCTTTCAGGGATGTGACAGTGTTTGTTCACTCTGGCGGAAACACAACAGAGAGGAAAAAGGGAAGAGGCAGTTCTGCACTTTATCCCCCTTTCAATATATAATGCTCACTCGGGGAATTCTTTGAGCCACAGTCACAATCATCGGCACCCTCTGCCCTCTCTCCTCCTCCTCCTCCTCTTCCTCCTCTCTCTGTTTCTCTTCCTCACTGTGCCCATCATACTGCACTGTTTGCTTTCTTCCTCCTCTTACAGACTACTGTGCGTGTGTGTGTGTGTGCGCGCTGCCACATCTGCTATGTATCTGCACAGCATGTGTCTCCTGTGTGAGTGTGTTCCTTTGGTTTTTATGCATATATATATATATATATATATTTCAGATGTCTGATTTCTACGCTTTTCCTGATAAGCCGGCGTTTGTGAGTGCGTGCACATGCGGGCGTGCGTGTGTTCCACTGTATCTGTTATGAATCTGAGCAGCATGTCTCAGCATTGTAAATCTCGTGCATCTGTTTTTCGTCTTTACAGCTTGGGTTCTGCGTGCGCGCGTGCGTGTGTGTGTTTGTGGTTGAGTGCACTCTGGCATGCAAGTGTATTTCTTATGAATATGGACGTAACTGTTATAAATCTGATGCATGCGCTTTTATCTCTGTGTTACGCATTTCTGATTTGCACTCACCTTCACAGCGTCTGTGTGTGTGTGTGTGTGTGCATGTCCACATATATATGTCCAGAGTCTGCAGCATGTGTCTCTATTGTAAATCTCTGGCACGACTTTGATGCTTAATGTAGAGTACAGTATGTCAGATTTTTCATGCTTGTCTCGCCAGGCTTTGTCTTCACAGTATGAGTTTGCATGTTTGCCGGCATGTGTGCATGTGTGTGTGTGTGTATGTTTGCCTGCCTGCTTGCTTGTGTATTAATATGCAAGGGAAACAGCTGGCGTGGCTAATGGCTGTCCCTCCCCACGTCCCCTCCCAGATCCCGTTCTCTCCTCCGCACTCTGCTCATTCAACTGAACACTGCCTCTTCTTCCTTTTCTACTGCTCCTTCTCTCCTCCTTGAGGCTTCGAACAGAAGCAGGTGTGTGTGTGTGTGTGTTTGTGTGTCGTAGGGGGTGATGCTGAGGCGTAAAGATAGAGGGAGCAAACGCTGAAATGAGAGGAGGTTTAAAAAATAGGTGAATGTGGGATTAGTGTTAAGGAATTATTTACCGTAATGATGAAAGAACAGAGATTGCGTTAGTCTATGGAACAGTAATGTAATCACCATGCAAATTTAAATTAAAGCTAACAGCGCGGTCTTGAAGTCCGGAGAGAATGAAAGGAGGAGTGGAGGAGTAGGAGGAAGAGAGAGGTTCGGCATAAGCGAGTTCAATTAGCAGAATTTAGCCTATTAATTAGTGCTATTAGCAACACCACGCTGGGGTGTTACTTAGTGAGCATGTGTGTGTGTCCGTTTGAGATTTGACATGAAAGTGACTTGTTAAGAGCCGTAAACAACACGCTTTGAAATGCCAGAAACTTCAAAAAAAAAAATACACACACACAAATGCAGGTTATGGAGATGTGGCTTGCAATTTGCATGTTTAAGTGCATTCCTGCTCCGAGATTGCACAAACACACATCCGCACATGCATGGAGCAGTTTTGTGCAGCGGTGCAGGCCGCTTTTACCCCAAAGTGTGTGTGTGTGAGAGTGTGTGTGTGTGCCAGGCTGCAGTGAAGTGGGCGCAGTTCGACGTCCTGGCTCGCGTGCCTTTTCTTCATAAAAATGCCACTCAGCTCCTCCGCCGAGGAATCAGGAGCAGCTGGCGGCATTTTCCCTCCTTCTCCCTTTTCTTTTCTCCTCCTTTTTCAGGCCACTCTAGTCGCCTCTTCGCAAGTCTTTCCCTCTATTTTTAGTTCCCTGCACTCATTTGCGCAGTTCTTGGTTTACATCCTCGCTTGTCTGCCTCGTCTTGTGCTCTGACTTTTCCTCGCGCCTCATTCGAAGAACTCACCGGCTTCCCCCTGAGCTCCGAGACCACGCGCTTCGATTCTCACCGACCCCAAAACATACGAATCATTTATATTCATGATCAGACAGGCCTCTGAATGACACTGCCGGGGGCTCCAGGGGCCAACTGTGCGTCGGAGTTGTGTGCGATGATCGATGGTGAGAAACAGGGCTGTGTTTTTTTTTGGGGGGGAAGCTCTTGGAACTATTTTCACATTCAGATGAGAATAATTTGCGGTGGTGAGGTCATTATCAAGCTGACGCACCGCCAGCACGTGTACATGTATATTTCCCCACAGACATACGCATATTGTATTGAGGGGGAATGTGGGAAAATGATGGAGAACTAACAAAGGAAACCTCAGACCACCCTCCTGCCTTCCTCCACCGACACTGGGAAGCTCATCAGCGTCCTCTGCTGGCGGGAGGCGTCTCTCCAACGGGCCACTTGTTGCCTCGCCTCCGCTCAATTGCTTTAATTGTGTTCTTATTTATATATTTCACCATTGATTTCTCTGTTGAGGCTGACGTGGCTCTAATCAACAGCGACTGGCCTGTCATGGTGTGATGGATGGAACAAAGCCAGTAAGCAAACACAATGCAAGACAAGTGTGACACGCTTGTGTGTGTGTGTGTGTGTGCGTGTCTGCGTGAGTCGGTGTGTGTTTGTTTGGATGTGTGTTTGCGCTCGCATTTTCTACGGAAGCGCGTCTGCGTACAGATTTACCGCACCATCCGACCATGTGTGTATGTTTGTATCTGTGTGTGTGTGTGTGTGTGCACATGATGAGCGTGTGGTACCTGCCGGAGGGAAAAAAATGGCAAGAAGCAGGACGATGTGTCATAATTACGCTCAGGGTGTCACCACGAAAACAGCATTGAAGCCATTTGAGGCGGTGTTTACCGATACGAACATACAAATAGAACACCATATTGGTGTCAGATCTCCCCCTCTCTCCCCCCCTTTCTCTCCCCATCCCCTGTGGCCGTGGTGCCTTTGTCTGTCGCTTCCTGTGTGTATTAATGGGGTGTGTGCCAGTACGGTAAATGTATGCAGTGTCTGTCCCATTTCTTCCTCCTTGTTTTAGATATGATAGAGGGGAGGGGGAGTGAGAAAAAGTCCTGCAATGGATCCAGGCTTGGAAAGAAGGTCAGTGTATTACTTATCAAAGAAAGAGAATCATAAGACGGAAGTAGAGAGAGAGGAGGGGAGTTGGAGGAGAGGGCATACACATTAGATGATGATAGAACTTAAAGAAAGTGAAGGCCACACTCCGACATGCATGTGCTGGATTTACATGACACAAAAGACACAGCGTGATCCGTACGAGGCCAGTTTGGGTGCGATGGCATTGTAAGTTCCAGCGTTGAATCCCTCATCAGATCCACTTTGGTGTGACTTTAGACTTTAATAACTTCAATAAAAGATAGAACACAGAAAAGTGCAGTGACAAAAGTGAAAGCAAAAGGCGTGAAATATAGCGAGTGAGTATAGATTTGGCGCGCTGAAAAAAAAAAAAAGATGAAAATGTGAAAAAGTGAAGAGTTGCTCTCAGTGAATAGCTAAAGATTTTTACCCACATTGATTATCTTCTGTCTGCACCTCACGATTCAAACAAGCTTTCGGCGCTAACGCAGGCCGTGGCGTGCCCTCCATGGAGCGAGGCAGAAAGTCAGGGTGTGAACGTCCAGATGGAGGATGGTCACGCAGAATCGGTGACCTCCCCGAGCCAGAGGTTTGTGTTCCATCGGGGATCTGCAATCAACATTAGCCTGTTTATCAACCCGTAACCACGATCTTGAGTCCCTGACCTTGACCCTCCTGCAGTTGCCATTTTGCAGCAATTGTGAAAAGCAAGAATTAAAAAAAAAATTGGGCATCGGGTGTTTGAAACCTCATTTCAGGTTTTCCTCTCTTTTTCTGGCAATAGCACTGAAACAGCAGTTGAGAGTTTAATTCTGGCCTTTCGTCAACTTACTTAGAGAATAATGATAATTAGCTGTGGCTGAAATAATCTGCCACCTGCTACATTTGTTGTTTTTTTTTTTTTTACCTGTGATGGCGATGGGCGGTGCCAGCTGAAAACGAGAAGGCCGACACTTCAGTGTTTTGTGCTTTTTTTTATGCTTTGCTGGTAAAAAAAAAAAAAGGTTAGCAAGAACACATAAGATATTCCATTTCTTATCCTTGGAGCTTTGTGAATTTGAATATTTTTGCCCACTCTATATTAAACCAGATCCCACATGAAACCCCAGTTATCTGAACTCGGGCCCTATGGATGGCACAGAAAGCAAAGATGCGATAGTGAGGGAAAGAGGAGATCCAGACTGCGAAAGCGAAAGGAATAACCAGACAGAAAAGGAGATAGGAGTCTCAAGAGACGGATGGAGGGCTGAGAATGACGATCAGAAGACAAACAGAGAAGAGATTCAATTTCAAACATCACAATTCAATCAGGACTATTCCTCCCCAGGCAGCAATAACGGCAGGAATGCATTAAAAACACATAAAAACATCACAAAGATTATATCGTGCACTCCAAAGGTCAGGACTGATTCAAGATAGTGCGCTACACCTATACCACATCATGTCTGCAATGCAAAGTGTGTAAGTACATAAATGCCGAGAGAGGAGTGGACTGACGAAAGACAAAACGAGCGTGTGTGATGACTGTGAATGAGAGTTGGCAGAATGGGAAGACTGACAAAAAGGGAGGGAGGCTGTGAAAAAAAGGCCGTACTTAGCAAAAGGAGACAGGAAAATGCTTGTTAAGAGGATGGAGCGATAAAGAAACCTGATAAAAGGAAAGAAATATGCTTTAGCTGGAGCCCGTACGAGCGGGAAATTATCTAAAATGATATAAAAGAGCTTTATGCAGGAAGAGAACGTCCTTAATGTGCGGCGCGCACTTTTCCCTTCCTTAAATTTCGCGGAAAAAAAAAAAAAATTCTTAAACTTCCTCCCCTCTTTTGTCGTTTACTTTCGGGCTCCAAATATCATAAAAGGCGAGTGTGTGTGTGTGTGTGTGTTAAATGGATGTTATCATGTGTCAGGCCGCAGTGTGTGCGTGTGTGTGTGTGTGTGTGTGTGTGTGTGTGTGTGTGTGTGTGTGTGTGTTCGAGAGAGTGCATGTTTGAGTGTGTGCAGTAAGTGATGTTTGCTGTAAGCACTCCACCATCCATGACAGTGAAGTGGTGTAATGGGTTACAGTCCATCCAATATCCAATATCACCCTAATTCCACTATTGGGCTACATGGCTGCCAGGAAGTACCAACTAATGCCAGACACACACACACACACACACACACACACACACACACACACACACACACACACTGTCCACAGTGAAAGTGAAGTTGCATTCTTTTTTTAGATATTTCAGATCAAATGGTCGAATCCCATGTGTTTCTGTTTAGCCAGTGTAAACACACACGTATTAATTTACTAGTAAGGACTGTCCTCACCCTTAACCCGTACTCTCAACCCTAAAAACAGACGTTTTACTAATAAACTGCAGGATGAATGGCTCCCGAGCGACCACTTTTTTTTTAGGGTTATGCATTCCCAAGGGTGCGTTCCTGGCGTCTCAGAACAGTAAAACCCGGCGCACTCACACTTACGCAAACACGCACGGACAGCGCAATAAACAAAATTTACGACGGTTCAATTTAATGCCGTGGTCCCGTGCACAGCCACACACGGTCACATTTGCCTTGTACTTCATCCCGTTGCGTACACTTCACAGTTAGCAGAGGAGGGGTGGCATAAAATTGAGCCATAAAGCGAATCTCTCTCTGATGTCATCATGCCCAGCCATAAATACGGTTGCGTGCCGCAGAGCAGGAAAATGTTGCTATAGGGGCTAGCCTACCGGGGAGGAATTTTGAAGGACATCGCGTTGATGTCATGATGACTTCAGGCGGCGATTCCACCAGCAGGAGCTAATTATCTCATCTCTCACATCCCTAATCGATCAAAGCCTTCGCGTCTGTCTGACCCACGTGCAGCTCGTGAGATTCCGCGGGATCCCGAATCACAGCCGGGAGCCGCCGAGCGCTCACCTTCCTTCCGTTTAATAACCGCGGGGAGCATATTCGGGATCAAACTGTTGCCTCAGCACAAAGCACAGCGGTAAACCAATGATAGATACAAACACTTCATACAGGTCCATCTTCTTCAAAGGTGTGCCCGCAGTGAATGGCTGGGAACAACAAGCGCAAATGAGAAACAGTTTTTTTGTTCTGATTACCCACCGCGGAGCAGGCAGACAGGACGGCGCATCTGATCATTTCATAGAGCGCTCGTGTAAATATGTATGCGGGAATCAACGCTTGGATTTGTTTCACTTAGGAAGGGAGAAGTATTGTCTCGTGTACATTTTGAGAAGCGCGTTAAGTTGCTCGGTAAAAAAAACAAAGCGACATTAAAGCGGAGTTTTTACAGCATGATTTATGCTGAAAACGGGAGACGCCTGGGCATCCTGAGACTAACAACAGCCAATGTAAACAAAATTCAATTTCTTCTCCTTTCCGCCTTAAAACGGCCTATTTCATATAACTTGAAATCTGTTTGATGATACTCACTGTGATGCAGAAGATGAATTCATCCCATAAATATTTATGTCCGCCTCTGCAGGCGAGTAAACTCCATTCTGCAGTTGAGAAGGTGTACGCCGAGATTAGGTTGGTTTTTTTTCGTTTTGATGTGTACAACGTGTATCAAAGGCTGAAAATGGCTGCCACCTCGACACCGCCACAAAGGAGGAAAGCACACCACCGATCAGTGTTTCCACGAGAAATATAGAAAAAAGGAGCGCACGAGCGGGGCTACAGCCAGACCTTTTCTTTCGGCGTGTTCCTCTCTTGACGTGAATAGTGCCATTACTCGCAGTTTTAGACAGAGTGAAGCCCGGGGTGGCTCAAAAAAAACAAAAAAAAACACATATTGTATGAGTGGTAAAAGGGCTGAGAGAGAAGGGGGAGATAGATTTGCACACATCTCGCTTTGGCCTTTAAGAGGCGGAAGCTGTCTCTGGTTTGTCATTTAGTGACGAGCACGTGAACAGAATAGGGTTGCGACTTTAACGGAACACTGAGGGGAGGAGAGGATGGAAGGGAAGCGATGGAGAGAGGGAAGGATGGGGATCGAGGGGAGGCTGCGAGGGGGAGGGAAAGATGGATGGGATATGGGAGGAAATGAGGAAGACAGGGGGAGAGAAAAGGGAGGAGAAGGGGAGGGAGGATGGAAGAGATGGAGAGGAGGGAAGGGAAGAAGGGAAAGGGCAGGATTGACTCATCTCGCGAGGGAGGAAGAGGAGGGCACGAGGAAGAACGGGTGGTAAACAAAAGGACGGATGGTGTTGATAGGAGGATGTTGGATGATGCTTCTGGTCACTATATCTCACCCCATGGATTCTGTCAGGGCAAGCCGGAGCTGTGTGTGTGTGTGTGTGTGTGTGTGTAGACATGGAGCCTGTGAATTAACAAGATTGATCAGCAGTATCATCAAGAGACAGATGTGAGTTCACACACCGACACGTTGCATCTGTATGACACACACACACATATACACACATGCCATTCACACAATCTCGCGCTCTCCATCTTTCAGCCATATACTGTAACCCTCACTCAGTCACACTGATCACGCACATACACACACACACACACACACACAATCAAATGAAAGAACACAGCGAGCGTCCCACAGCTGGGCACTGATGACAGAGAAAGAGAGGGCGTTGGACCTGCTGTGTGAACAGGCAGTATTTCCATACAAATCAATGGAGCGTCAGGCTAAGCTCGGGGACACATCAGGGGACAGGCCTGGTCACACACGGGATGAACCCCGCACACCCTCGCTCATCACATCACGACATGCAGGCAGAGGGAACTGCAATCACCTGCCCTTTACACTACGACACACACACACACACACACACACACACACACACACACACACATACATACACTCATGCATACGCAGCCAGCTGGCTGAAGATATCACATCTAGAGGATGGATGAGCAGACAAGGTTACTTTCACAGTAAAATCTGCAGCGCTGATTACTGAAACCTCAAATTTGCAAAAGATTCCATGTAATTACACCAAACTGTTACGATTATGCAATTAGGGCGATGTACACTATACACAAAATGTATATTGACACCTCTCTGTATACTGCTTCTGTTGTTTTTCATCACGACTTTTAAAGCCCCAGTTATAACAGCTTGTCATTTGGTGAAATTCACTTATTTGCTTTAATTCCCGAGTGCTTAAGGTTAGACCGATGCCACTTTCATAACTTTTCTTTCTTTACTTTTTTAACACTGTCATAACTGCTGCTCAATTTAAAGCAGCAGCCGGTTAGCTTAGCATTAAGCCTTGAAACGTTGGGAAACAGCTGTCCAGAGGTAGCTAAATGTGTCTCTGAGGTATTCTATTCGATTTGTTTCACCATGTTGTGGTGTTAGGGGAGAGTGAGAGTATTTCTGTTCATCATGTATTTTATGCTGAGCTAACTTTAACTTGAATTTAACTGTCTGTAAGAGATTCAGTCCGATCAGGACGTGGGGTTCACTCAGGAAAAATGCACAGGAAGCATTTATCTATGCAGTATTGTGTCGGGACGCCAACTGTGAGCCAGGCCATTTCGTGCCAAATAGGTGACCTCACTAAAGCTTTCGTGGCTGAATAAGAGAAATAGTTGACATATTCATACACGATATATTAAGCGTAACATTTGGCCAGGAAGTGTCAAATGACTCTCATAGCTTACAGTATGTTTTATATGGTAAGGACGCCACTGGCATTCCAGCCCTGCCATAAAAGCATGTCTGTGTATACAATAAATATACTTCCGAGTGTTGCTGTATCTGCCCTCATCTCTCTGTCTGATCCTCAGTTTGGTTGAAGAAGAGCATCAGCTCGCTCAGAACCAATTCAGGCCTTTGATGCAAAATAAGATATGGTTCACAGTTTAATTAGTTTCCACAAGTGTGGATATGTCTACTTTTCCCTTTTCTTTTTCCTCGCCATCATCTTTTCTCGCGATGGAGGTTAGTGTCACATCATCTGCGAGCCACAAATAAAATTCCGCGAGCGAAAACTGGATATTTCTTATCTCTTCTGGCCTGAAGACTGTCTAATGTAAAATGAATTTCAGCCCAAATACAGTCTAATGGAAATGGAAATGCCAAAAACTACTCACCAATCTTTTAAAAAAAAAAAAAACATAATGTTCAAACCCTACTGCAAAACCAATTTTATCTGCCATCATCATTCCTTGTGATGGGGAACAGGAATTAACTATCACATTAGAGTAAGCATATTAAAAGGATAAGAGCATCACTACAAGCCCGACAAAATTGTCCAGTGATGAGGAGAGAAAGGGAAAGAGGGAGCAGAGGATGGAAAAAGGTGAATGCAGTGAAAATGAAGAAGAAAGGGGGGTGGGGGGGAGAGAAGGAGGAGGTACGAGACTGATGAAAGTTGAATTACCCTGAGTGCCAGGATGAACAAAGACGAGGAGGAGAGAGTCCAGGCGAGGGCCATTCATGGTCCGCTGTTTGGCGAAATAAAACACAGGGATGGAGAAAGAGAGTGAGATGAAGCATTAGGAGGGGTGATCAAACAAACGGGCAGAGAGGGAAATGAGAAGGAAAGCAGAGACAATTCATTATTAAACCGGGCGGGCTGGACAGCCAGAGACGAGATGGATGAAGGGAAAGAAGAATGGAGTTGAGAGCATGAAGAGAGAAAAGAGAGTGGGAGAGAGAGAGACAGAGGAAATGAAAACAAACAAGCCATCATCCACCCCATCCCTCCATTGTTGCTCAGTTCCCCTTAAAGGTCGCCGTGCTTTTCTTCTTCCAGTGTCGACAGGAGGGAGGGAAGGACGAGGACGGAGCGGCGAAAGGAGGTGGGGGGGGGACGGTGAAGATTTATTTATCGAGGGGAGGAGGAGTGGCAGCGCCGCTTCAGAATTCTTGATCATTGCCACGGCGACCAGTCACCTGGCAACGGGTACACAATGGCTGCGGTCGCCCTGGCAACAGCGTGGTCGCTCGTCAGATACACGGGGAGGATGATGAGGCGGGCAGGCGGGGGAGACAGGTAGACAGATGGAGTGATAGGGAGAGGAGTGTGAGATGGAGGGCGGGAGGGCGAGATGGAGCGACGGAGGGAGGAACAGGAGGAGGAGGAGGAGGAGAAGGAGCAGGTGTGAACAGAGAGCCGGTATATCACACCTCAACAGGTGCAGAGGATCGGCCAAATGTGTGTAAAGACATAATGAGAAATGTAATGAGCTACTGACCAGGAGAATGGCCCACCATATGTGACTCTGCATGAAGGAAGGATGTGTTTGTATACCCTGTTTGTGTGTGAGTATGTGCGTGTGTGTGTGTGTCTGTGTGTGTGTAGGCGTGTCTAAATGAAAGGCAAGTGACAGCTCGCTTGTTTCGTAGCTTCCACATGAACACACCTTGCTTTTCACAGCAATTTCCTCACGTTATATATATATATATATACAGTTTGATGGCGTGTGTGTGTGTGTGTGTGTGTGCAGGTGTGTCTAAATGAAAGGCGAGTGACAGTGGGCTTGCACATGCACACACCTTGCTTTTCACAGCAATTTCCCTTTTCGTGGTAAATATATATATATATGATTATGGTGTGTGTGTGTGTGTGTGTGTGTGTGTGTGTGTGTGTGTGTGTGTTCCCCCTTGCCATCTCCACCAGCCACTAGCACAACACGCGTTTTTAAAGCCCCCCCCGGAATGATTCACCTGTGCCTGTGGAAGGTTGCGCGCCACGTGATGAGTCACATGTCGGTCCACAAAAAAAACACTGACTAATCCGTCAGGACCAGACTTTATTTTTCTGTGACAGAACTTTTGCTGTGATTCATGAAAGCTTATACTGAATATTCATGTGAAACACCCACACACACGCACATGCACTCGCACACTGACATGTCGTTGACGCAACACCAATGCAAACCCGGGATGAATAAACATGCGGGACAAGCGGGTACAAAGCAGCGTACCTACACACACTCAAAAGTGCATCACACAGAGCGAGCTGATACATCACAGGCACACACACACATTCTGTAAATTAGTCCATTTTTAATTTGACATTCTGCGTGGACATGATTTAATAGTTAACATTTCAGATAAGACTTATTGAGGCCTTGGGGCCCGACATTACAGAAATTTACTTTGTGTGTGTGTGTCTTTGGAAGGGCACCAGAGATTGAGTTTGTGTTTGTATCACTGTGTGTGTGTGTGTGTGTGTGTGTGTGTACTGTAGTACAGCCTATAAGCCCATTAGCCCCAGGTTAAGTGATTTACAGCTACAGCTTAAGCCCCTCCTGCAATCTCATCCCCAAAACCCCTGTCTATCTGCCCGCTCTATCTGCCTACCTTATCTGAGAGATTACACACATGTATACACACACCTGTCAGTTTGCTCGTGTAGACGCACGCTGCCAGACACGTTTCGGAAACAGATATGAGCTCGTCGCATACAGAAAAACAAACGTAAGACGAGAAATCTACTAATCACACACGCGTGCGCACCTCCTCGTTAGAAGGTGTTGTGCTCCTGGAGCCGAAACACAAAGGAGATGTTTCATCTGCTCTGTATGTTTGTTCTCATTGTGGAGTCCCTTTGATACGGGCGTCCTCATCAATGCAATCTAATAGCTCCATACACTCCGTCTCCCTGTAATGGCGAATGTGTTTCAAAATGTCTATGTGTGTTTGAGCGAGAAAATGAAATATGTTCAAGAGAGAAAGTGCGTGCGTGCGTGCGTGCGTGCGTGCGTGCGTGCGTGCGTGCGTGCGTGCGTGCGTGATCAACCTAATAAACTTCACGGCTGCTCTCTCTCACACAGCCACTTTTACAGGAGCGGCGAGCAGCCTGCAACCTCAGAGACAAAAGGAAATGTAGAAAGCAGCTCTGAGGACAGATAAAAGCGAGAGAGGGAAGTGCTAAATGATTGCTCCAGCTCCTGCATCCCCCCCCCCCCATCCCCTTCCCTCTCCTACAAACCTACCTCCCTTACCTCTTTCTCTTCTTCTCCTCCTTATGCTCTCCCCCGTCCGCTGACCCTGTTTTTTCTTCTTTTTTTTTTACTCTCTATTTCAAAGGGACATAGAGAGAAAAAAGGGAGAAACCAACGGTAGCAAAGCAGCAACTCCACTTACAAACACGCAGGCATTATAATGGGGCGGCCGCGGCGTTGCCACGACAACACACAGGGAGGTGAAGGGGGGGGGGTATGGCGACACCGAGGCAGAGATGGGAGAAAGAAGGAGGAGGTAGAGTAGGTGGCAATAAAGACAGAAAGAAAGAAAGAAAGAAAGAGAGTGAGAGATGGAGATGGAGGTTGTTATCTCGGGTGTATTTACCTGTAGCTCTCATGGCTGTTTTGGCAGAAGTGTCTTTCCCGCCTCGCCACTGATCCGCCGTGTCACTCAGCGAGCAGATGTGTTTATCAATGCCGCATTTTATTGTATGGGAAAGACGGCAGATAGAGCGAGAGCCCCCCCGCTCGCATCTCCGTGCGGGAGGCACGAACGCCACCTGAGCTCTGGTTTATTTCCCTGACATCTGAAGTGATATTTTTAGTTTGAATAATGATGTTAAGAGCCGATCTCACGCAGGTTCCTTTGTCGCAGCTACTCGTCGGAGTTTAGTCGCCGTCAGAGCAGTGTTTCCCCGGCAAATATGTTAATGTGGAGTAAATATAAATCTGACAGGCTGAGCTAACGTTGGATTGGGGAAAATAAGGGCTGACATCTGTTGCTGCTGCCCTGAATAACTCACCGACAGCAGTTTACACCGTTTCTAAAGTTTCTTAATATGCCGCTGAAAATGTGTACTTCTTTGTAAGTTATCAGGAATGTCTTTCTTCATTTGCGCTTTTTTTTTTTACCAGTGTGACAAAAGTGATCAGGATCAGCTTTGTCGGTAGAACTGACCGACCCTATCTAAGCGTTCGTCTGGCTGCCTCTTCCTCTCCCTCTGCCATGACTAACTGACTCTCTCTCTCAGTCTTAACTGCTCCTTCCCATTTCACCAGAATTCGCTGGCAAAAGGTGAAAGCCAAGAGCGTGCCGCGTCTTGCAAACCCGTCACCCTCGCCATTCAGCAGCGCGGCTGCGGCACTTAAGCCGCCGATGATGTCAATCAATAGTGTAATGCGGAGTTCGGTTGCAGGTGGAGTGTCTGAGTCAACGGCGTCTCCCGGTCCTCCTGCCTGGCACACGGCAAACAAACAGGCAAGTCAAGAGCGGGGAAAGAATCCAGAGGAGGAATTTAATGCGCCCGGATCATGTCTATACACCACGTTAGAATTCAAGTGTACACATACTTTAACTCCGACATGTTGCAAGGATATAAAGAGGGAAACGAGTATCATGCCACCACATACCACTGAGAGGAATGGAATGAAAGTCAAATATGTTTTCAGTCAGTCGGTTCGTTTGCTAGTTGTTTTCTTTTTCTGTCTCTCTGACAGTGAAGCATTTGCAACTACAGGCCCGGGTTGAGGAGTTTGTAACTGTAATAAATCTGGCTGTTTTAATTCCCAGAGATTCCCTTATACACACATCAGCAGCTTATACAGATGCAAAATGTACCCTTTAGCCTTTGTGAACTCCAGCTAACTTACAAAAAATACTTAACTAACCTCACTTCCTTGTGTCATGCCACTCGCGTAACATCACTTCCATACTTGTTTTAACTGAAACCATGTTCTTTCCCTTAACTTTCCAAGTAGTTGTGGTGCCTGACCCTTACCTGTGACCCCTTTCAAAGCGCTGACAGCGTTTTAGGAATCTCTTTCGAGTAGTCCCATACAACCTTGTGCATCTGTATGAGCGAAGAGGGGCGTGATGAAACGTTGTCTGTATTCGACGACCTGGAACTAAGAAAGGTTTGAACAAATAGTTAACTAAGGCGCTGACTTGCTCAGATTGTGTCAGGTCGTGATTTTTTCCATGATTTTCGCATTTTTACCACGGTTTGAGCAGGTGACGTAATTAAATGGTTTTGTTTTGTCTATTTTATGTGTTTACTGTTATCATAACCAACCTTTTTAGTGTGGTCGATCCAGAGTGCGGATGCTCTATGACGTTCCTGTGTTCAAGGCATTCAAAACATTAATGTTGAAGTGATATTTTTAGTTTGAATAATGATCTCATGCAGGTTGCTTTGTCGTTTAGTCGCCGTCAGAGCAGTGTTCCCCAGAGAAATGTGTTAATGTGGAGTAAATATAAGTCTGACAGGCTGAACTAATGTTCGATGGGGAAAATAAGGGGTTGACATCTGTTGCTGCTGCCCTAAATAACTCACTGACGTTGTTGGAAGAACTGATCGACCCTATCTGAGCGTGCGTCTAGCTGCCTCTTCCTCTCCCTCTGCCATGACGAACTGACTCTCTCTGTCTCAGTATCAACCGCTTGCTTACATTTCACATGAATTTGCATTAGCGTTGTCGATCTAGAGTCCGCACAGGATGTTGGATGCTCTATGACGTTCCTGTGTTCAAGGCATTCAAAACATTAATGTTGACAATGACAAAATAACATTATAATATAATTCTGCTTTAACTAAACCACATAATGATTTATTTTAATATTTAATTATAGCCCATCCTTACTTGTATGTTGTATATCTTCCTTTTAAGCTGGTCAAACTATAATCTGCATATAACAAAAGAAGGTAAACTTAGTCGGGCTAGGCTGAACCTCCACCACAGGTCAGGTCACATGCAGTATACACAAAGCGCAGCCTTGAATCAGCAATCTGAGTAGCTAATGCGCCAATGAGAACAGAACACAAGTAAAACCCATAGCTTCAGCTTCTAGCTGTATAAATGTGAGCCTCTGACCCATAAGAACAAGCTGCAGCAGCTCACCCTGTGATAAAAGGTTCAGGTTCTTGCTGGTTTCTAGTATACAGTATGTGTCTTCCAGAGACCGTCTGCAGAAGTGGACGGGCCGTGCCGTGTTGCCCATTGAGAGTCTGTGCATGGATCAGAATACCCCGGGCTGTGTTGACGCAGACAAACAGGAGATGAACACGGTGTCTGAATGTCAAGTTAAGGCTGTCAGAGGGTCAAAGAAGTCAATGATGGAGCCACTGGAGTCAATGAAGGGAGGAGGGGCGGGCCAGGATAGAGTCGGCGCAGCAAGACAGTCAAAAAGAGATGTGTCATAAGGAAGAGGATGGAGTGCAGAGAGGCATAAACTTACAGCACCCACTCATGATCCGTGCGGGATTGGAGAAATGATTCGGACGGGGAGTTGGAGAGTGAGACGGAGTGGAGTGCAGGGGGGGAGGCAGATGGAGCTGGTTAAATCCTTGTCCCAAGTATTGTACCAATTGTGGCAGAGAGGCAGACACAATAGCTGAGCGGTCTCCTGTCGCTTCCATAAACAAGATAAATTGATGGGCCTCCCCCGCCCACTAACATCCACAGTTTGTTTTTATTGCCTTCCAAGAGAACGGAATGGAAACCTACTCTGGTTAAACAAAAAGAAAGCCCTCCGCTAAATATTCCTTTTCCGCTCTCTAAGGCTTTCTCAATAGCATCATGGATGAGTGGCAGCATTTGATGCCATTGTCTCATATGAGTAGCTTTGGCTTGTATTAGGAAGAGGCTCTCGCAGTCTGGCTCCCATGTTGCTGAGAACAGACTAAAAGGGATGTAATTCAATCAGTTCGGTTTAAAAGGCCACCTCTTTACAATAGGATTTGATTATATTTTTTGACATGAGATAGACAAAACAGGATGGAGTATAACCCGTATTGATTTTGACTACGTTTCATCATCTTTGACAACCCCTGGGGTGTTTTCTCTGAATAATATTTGATTATGATGGACGTGAATGTTTTACACAGACGTAGCAGGCTTAAAAAGGAACACAGCAAAAAAAAAAAAATATTCCAAATGGGATTTGTCAGTCACAGTACAGAATCCCAGTGCTTACAAAATGGAGTGAAGTATAAGAAAAACCTGGAGTTTATTCAACATCTCCATCCAAGATACTGATTTCTAGATATGTTAATTCCATCCAAGTAAGGCTCTTGAGAGCGGAGCGGAAAAACCTCCACAGAAAGTGAAACAATCTTCATTGGAACATTCGATGACCTTTTGGAAACTGACATTTTTTGCAGCGGGAGATCACAAAAGAAAAACATGTTTATTAAAGTTGCTCTCCGTCTGCTCTGGTATTTATTCTGTGCTTGTCTACTTGTTGATGCAGTGTTGTTAGCGGTGATCTATGCTGCCTTCAGCGGAGTCTGTGATTTACCATGGGCTCAGACTCTGACACGGGCCGGGGAGGGGGGTCGCGTTTAATGGCTGTCTGACCGCCATCCATCTTCCCACGCGATCAATGACGCCATTCAGGCAGATTTCATCCAATCAAAGCGGGCCTGTGCGTCACGTCTGGATGAGGGTGTTGCAGAGAGCCTGGTTTGCATAGTCAAGTCCAAACCTCTGTACAAACAGATTATAAGGAGGATTAGAGACCACCTGGACAATGCATACAGTGTAATACACCTACATGCAAAACATCATTGTGAGAAAAGCTCCAACACAACAATGAAACACACTTGGATACAGCAATCACAACCTGCATACAAACAGGCACAGGATGTTTCCGAGCTCAGTTTACCAGACCTACATGCTTGTACAGCAGCAGTTCACATTTTTTTTTTTAAATACTGCATCACAATGTAGTGTGATGTGGTAAAGTGAGGTAAAGCTTTTTGTCACCCAAACATAGTTTTAACTTTCTTTTTTCTCGTATTTAACCCTGTGCTATCAGAGGGCGTTCAATTCAAAAATGTGCTGTGTTGAGTACTGCAGATAGTCCAACCTGACAAGAACCTGACCATGGCTTTTCCATGCTCATTCCCACTTGAGACTAGCAAAATCCCCATCACATATACTCAATAAGAGGCATGTCTGAAAGGGACTTTAATTGCAGAGGTCTCAATTATGGACTCTGCAGTGATTAGTAGATTAATTACCTCCACTGAAGAGTTTATGATTTCAACCATGTCCATTTGTTAGGTGGTTGTGGGTTGGTTGGTTGGCTGTTTGGTTCGTCAGCAGGATTACACAAAAACTTCTGAATGGATTTTTACAAAATGTTAATGGCGGATGGGTGTCAGCCTTGAAAAGACTTTAAAAACTTTTTTTCTTTTCAATAATTCATGGATCTTGATAATCTGGTAGCTATAAATTGGTACAATTTGATGCAGATCTAAGAAGCAGCGGATTCAAAAATGTTTTATTTGATATTGGATTTGGTATGATTGAATTAAAGTTGATGATAACTGATAACGCTCAGCCACTAAGTGTGGCGTTTCATCTCCTCCCCTTCCACTGCATTTACGTGACAACGGCACTCTTCAGAAAAATCTGCTCCATGAAGCCAATTGTAGCAGTAGCCAACACTGTCAACACTAACTAGCAAACATTAACATTGCCAATACTAGCTAAAGTTTACATTGCCAATGCAAGCTAAATCACATTAGAGCAACTACCAAGTCTGACGAAGCACAGATGTCACGTAATGCCAACAGCGTTTTACTATTGGCTCACAAACCTTGTTAGAAGTTGGAGCCAACCGTCAAAATTCTTACACAAAGTTAAGCAAAACAATCATTTTGGACCCAACAATGTTTTTTGAATTATTATTTCAAATCATAATATACTTTTTTTTTAAGGATGAAGAGTTTGCTTACCTTTCTACAAGTTCTGCAGATGTATTCTTTTTTTTGATTTGTCAATATGATATTTTTTTTATCATTATGACCTTTAAAGAAGTGGGGCCTTGACTGAGGTTTGTGCTTTGCTGGATACCATTTTAGTTGATTAGTCAACTCAATTGTTAATTATTTGAAGTATCGAATATTTGGTTTGGCCATTTTCTGACTGAAAAATGCAAAATGTTAGCTATTTTTTGCATTTTTATTTCTTGTTACTTGTTAATATGAAAAGACTGTTTTTCAGACAAAACGGCATCTAAAGATCCCCATGGGAAAATTATAACAGGAAATTTCACTCAGATATGATATTTTATGGACAAAGAGAATCATCATTTTTGTTTTTACAAGCTATATTGTAAAAATAAATAGATACATTTAAAACATCCAGTAAGTACGGATTGACAACAAGGGGAAATTATATGAATGTAGACATGAAGTGTCCGTTTGGAAGCCTACACCCAAATTTCCAATGTGAAATTTGCCTTGCATGCGCTAACAGGGAAGAATTATGAAAGCAGCCCTGCTCACAACTGCATTAGTAGACAGGTGGGAAATCAATCTTACAGTGTGCATTGGAAAATGGTCAGCATTGATGTGAAGTATATGTGATTTGTACTTAATGGTCTAAAATGTGCAAAACTGCCAGCATGGTCTTTTAAGCTAATAACCCCGCTGAGAGGCGTCCTTGTCAATCTCGAGCTCATAATCCGCCCGTGTGCTCTGAGTGGCTCCTATATTATTCATGGCAAAGTTTCCCTGTTCCTTTAAGGTAATTTATTTTCATCATTCACTCTGAGCCTCTGCTTTGGGTTGTGTTAGTGGCCTCAGTGGAAAACATTTCTCTGGGAACAGACATTGTTTTTGGATGTCTTCATTGTGTTTTTTTCGATTGCAGAATGAAAATGTGTGCTTATTTAAAGTGCGCAGCCTCTGAGAGAAAAGGTTTATTGAATCAAATCTTTATGGCAAATGCAAATTCAACAAAAACAAACTCTATCCAACATCAAGAAACATGAGTCATACTGTCATATTACCCAACTAATATTTTGAGGCCATCTCAGATTGGCTGTTTGTCAAAATAACTGGCAGTCAAATAGAAAAAAATGTAAATGGTGCTTTTCTCCGTCATCTGCTATGCACTCCACAATAACTTATAACGCTTTCCAAGTCACACTCAGGCTTGTTGCCCCGTGCCCTTGCTTCAGAAGTAATCCTTCCCCTCAAAGTCGACCATTTACCGAGGAAGCACATGGTCAGAATTGTAAATAAATCATCAAGTTGGGCCCAGACGTCCCACCGGGAGGAAGCCACACACATTCAGTGGTAAATGATTGGGCTGTGTCTAAGCCAGGCTTCTATAGAGGAGGTAAGTGAGCTACTGATGAATGGGAGTCTGTGGTTTAATGAAGTGTGTTTATTACCGGGTGATCAGTGGTTAACGGACAGACCTCCCTGGGCAATATAAGAAGAGCACATATCACAGACGGGAGGAGCAGAGACAGATGTTTGGGATTTGAAAGAAACGATTTTTTTAAAGAATGGAATAATAAAGAGAGTCAGAAAGAAAATATAAGTAGCAGACAAAAGTACGAACAAAATTACTCAGTGTAGTCGACATACAAAAGCAATCACTGGTGACAAATATCATTTTTAAATAACAGCCTTCAAACTGCAGGTCTCCGTGTCTCTACAATGGTATGAGGCATAACAACATTCAGAGCACAATATCACCTCGCACAACACATTACACACACACAAATAGACACGTAAACACACGTCAGCTCGTCTATTTCATTTCTCATTGTTATTTTATGTACAAGGAGTTGTGGCAGTTCCTCTCAAGGTCATCTTAATAGACTTTTGCTTTCTCACACACACACACACACACACACACACACACACACACACACACACACACACAAACACTCTCTCACGCAACCATATACTAACCCCAGCGCCATAAATCACATTCACACGCACTCACACATCCATCACGGTGAGCGAGGCAGAATGACAAATAATACCTCCAACAATAGGTCCTATTCATCAATACGGCCCATATGCTTTTCAGCTGTGAAAGATGCCGAAATAATGGAGCAAAAAAAAAAAAAAACGTATTCAAAACAAACGCGCGTGACAAATGTTTGAAAAACTTCATCAAAGCTTAAATTGGGCGCTGGCGATTTTCTGGCAGCGGGAAGCCACATACTCGTATTTCATATCGCTGCGTTTTGTGTTATGTGCAGATGAATGTTCATTGGTAGTTGCAGGATGTTGTTTAAGAGCTGCTAGACAAGACTGAAAATATGCTTTATTTGGAAGTTTTGTCATTTTTGATTGTGTAACGTTACCCACTGAGGCTAACTTACCTTCGGGCAGCAGACGCTCCGGATTCAGCCGTGTTTCTCTTTGGGTCAGTGAACCCAGCTGTTCCTGTCGTTGCCTTGGCCATGTACGCCATTGTTTTGGGGAGGGGCATAGCTTCTGGAGAAGCACTGAGGGAAGGGATATACCCAGAAACACTTAACTCCACTTTATAGGAATAATTTATCATGAGATGGTTGTAATTTTTTGCCCATCAGTAATAACAACATTATTGTATATTGATAGCGTAGATCTGGTGACGCAGTGCCATCGCTATTAGAACCTTCCCGGTTAGACACATTTTTATTGGGTATATTGTATATTATTGCCCAGTTTTAATGAAAATAACTGAGGAAGTTAGGTCTATACGCTGAGGATCTGTGGTGAATAAACTACATGAAAATATGCGATACACTTGCGAATTTGTCACAATCAGATATGCTCTAATAATAATTTTTCAACACCAGTATATTATCACATTAAAAATGATACTTACTGAAGACCAAGCAGGACTGGCAGAAAAACTCTTAACAGCTTGCAGAGCGCCCAGGGGGTCACCGAAGTCGCACTGCTGCACCGATCGGATCACTCGGGGTCATTTAAAGATGCTTTTGATACATTGAAAAAGTCAGAAAACTCATCAAGGCAGTGTTCGGACCAGCAGTAAAAAATGAATCATTTGATGGATTTGAAGAGAGCACAGACGGATATAACAACTTCAGCTCCCCGTATAAATAACATGAATATCGACATGCAAATGAATCCCACAAAAATACAACTCCAGTGTGAAGGCCCAAGTTGTGATGAACTAGTGTTTATCCATAAGGATCGAAGAGGACGCAAAAATGAGCCACCTTGGAACAGTACGGGTCAGTATCAAGTATCAGGTCAAAGAACTATTCATCATATATAAAAAATCTATACTGCCAATGGTACAGCTGCAATATAACAAATGTATAATTCTCACAACATAGGGGATGTTGTGAGAATTATACATCCCTAGATGAATCATTGGATAAGGACCATTGCTCTTTATATTGCACCTTTTGACAGTCCTGCTATATCTATACACAACCTTGTGTAGCTTTTCATTCTTTCTGCAGTAAGACTTCAATATTAAGTGATTCTAACCACTGTACCATCGATTTGTTGAAATGTAAGCCTAACTGTCTGCGTAGACGACTTGCCAGACACACATACAGATGATTTCGGCGTCCGCTGACCAGCCACGTTACCTCCCATATTAGAATCTATTTGAATGTACTCAAGCAGAAATGGATACGGTCAAATAAAGGCTAGATTGGGGCTCTGATGAGGATCATAGTGTTAAGGCCACCTCGCCATCCAGTTCCGTTAACAATCTGCATTCAGGCACAATGCTGACTGATTACTAATCAGAGACTCCAAGAAACAGCCAGCTGCTCAGCCTATCACGGCTTTGTGCAGACACACACACACACACACACACACACACACACACACACACACACACACACACACACACAAATGGAGCAGAATACACACAGAGAGCCAGAAAAAAGTGTGATTGCATCTAGGTGAGGAAGCAAGTATAATGCCCATGATGTATGCGTTTGTGCACACACAAAAGACGTTCACACACACACACACGTACTCTTTCTTACCCTTCCTCTGTGTGTTTGTCACACACAAACACATACACACACACACACACACACTCTCTCACGGAGGCCTCGTAACAGCCTCCAATCAGCAGCAGTGCCACGCAGAGATGAGAGGACCACACCTTGTTCTGAAAACAACTGAAATCAGTTTAAGGACACGTATTACTAGTGCACTCCTTGTGTTCCTCCCTACTCCTCCTCACCCCTTCTCCCCCCTCCTCGCCCTCTCTCTCTCTCTGTTTCGTGCTCTCTCTCCCCCTCTCCCTCTAACTCCTGCTTTTTATTTTTCATCGTGCACCACCTGAGCTCTTCAAGGTTGCAGCCACAATTTGGGTCATTCAGCCCGGCCCCATTTCAGCCACCCCGCGCAGACACACACGCACACACTTGCGCAACACATGCAATCACACAACACCCCCTCTGTGTATTACCTGACACCGCCAGGTGGGAGAGACTCCATTACCAAGTTGAACTCTGACCTTGCTTCGACTGCCTGGCCAGAGATGCGTGGTGTGTGTGTGTGTGTGTGTGTGTGTGTGTGTGTGTGTGTGTGCGTGCGTGCGTGAGAGAGAGAGAGAGAAAGAGAGAGAGAGGGAGACAGAGGAAAAAAGAGAGAAAGGCAAGCAAAGAAAATGAGGCCAGCCTAAATGTTTGAGTGTGAATGAGCGTCCACATTTGTTTGTGCGTGCATGTATTATAAGCGTGTGTGTGTGTGTGTGTGTGTGCGTGTGTCGGGGTTGGAGGGTTGTGCGTGTCTCAAATGACACCCCTGGCCATTATTAAGTCCACTTTATTTTCTGGTCTCTGGCATATTTCCTACTCTCCATATGTTCACATCCCCCCCCCTCGAACCCACTTTCATAACAATGCTCATCGAGTTCGCACACACACCAGCATCTTATTAATATTCAAGAAATCCAAGAAGTGTCGAAGTTTGGGAGTTGGCTCGCATTAGCATCAAATCCCACTCACAACAACCTGGAAAAAAGCTTTATTATGATTATGAAGAACCGCAGTGTATTAGTTTTGGATGATGATACAGGCGAGGAGACTGGCTTGCCGATTCACCTCCTTCTTTTATTTTCCTTTGCAATAAGTGCCGTATCAAGTGTGATTTCTGTATATTTTGCCTATTCATGCGTACAGAAGGGAGCACAGTTATAGGGTCAGTTCACTCAGAGTACATGCTGTAAACAGACTTTGCACGCTTAACCACAAGTCGTGCCTGGCCATACGGATTGATGTGTTTGAAACTGTCCAACTTTTGTGATACTGCTCTCTGCCTCCGCCCTTATGTAAATGGCAGAGAATCATTTTTACCAATGATATATTCCCTTTGAAAACATTTGACCGTGTTTTCTGTGGACTACTCAGAGCAGCGGTCGGGTTGGGTACCGAACGTGGTCCTTTTAAAGTTCACTGACAAAAATGACAATGGAGCTGGGAGCGGCTGTGGCTCAGGAGGTGGAGCAATCGGCCGCCAGTTGTAGAGACCCAAACCCTTCCATTGGTGTGTGAGTGTGCTTATGAATGGTTATTGGTCCTGATGCCGCCTTACATGCCCTTGCCACTAGTGTATGGACGTGTGTGTGTCAGTGCTTGGAGCGGTCGGTACGGCTAGGTAAGCTCTATCCAAGTACAGTCCATTTTTTCCACCTATTTATGTTAAATCAATGGATGCCACATTTGAGATCAATTCTGAAAGTACATCTTTTGCGCAAGTCACCCTTGCAACAAGTCACAGGAAGTCAGGACAACGCTCACCGCAATATTTGTAATGCAAGATACAAAGCCGACCAGGGCAACATGTCTAAGCTGAGGTCAAAATAAGATATATCTAGACGCTAGCTAATGATATCTTAGCATTTTTTATATTAGCCCAAACATGGTCCCCTTGCTGCATTTTAAAATTCCTGACCAACATCCTGTTAGAACGCTTTAAAACATTATTTTTTTATGATAATTTTTTTGGGACTTTTAGCCTTTATTTTGATAGGACAGCTAGGAATGTCAGACAGGAAAGTGGGAAGAGCGTTAATGGAGGACATGCAGCAAAGGCCCAAAGGTAGAATCGAATCCGGGCCACTGCTGAAGATTAAGCCTACTGGGTGAACTATTGTCCAAGTGCCCAAGTGTGTTAGATTTTTCAGTATGTCCGAAAACATTGGTATGAAACCAATGCTCAATTATGGCAAAGGTCATAGTCACAGTTATTTTGTTCAAAATCGAGATCACAGTAATTTGATATGGTACAGCTGCTGACTTTGGAAACATCATTCATTTCCTGAATGTCTGAACAAAATAAAAAAAATTCAAATTTTTCAAATGTATAATAATGATGAGGTTGATAACAATGATAGCAATATAATAATGATAATATCTAATAAACATAAAGACTTATTTAAGATGTGATGAACAATATAATGCAGTTTTTATTCTGTATAAATCAAAGATCCTAATGGTGAGTGAGTTTGGGCTTTTAGGGAGTGGAGAAAGTACACATCGTCAAACAGAGTGTGGACAATAATCCTTTTAATCTCGATTGTCCTGTTTTCATAATCATTGGAAGCCCAAATTGCACTGCAATAAATAAATCTTTTCATTTCCCGACCCTACTTTGAACTTTGTCCCTCGCTGTTTGGAAGAACCTTCGTGTTTTCAAGCATTATGGAAATGCTGCAGCAGCGGTTTGTTCGCAAATGAACATGAAAAAGGGAAGTGGTTAACATGAGAGGTGATAAATGCCATGGCTGAACGACAAACAAGAAAAAGAACGTCTCCTACGGAGAAAAAAAAAAAAATCAAATGTCACAAACAGAAACTCCAAGAAGGAAGACATGGCTGGGGGCTACTGCCAACACTGTTTGACTGACAAGGAGGTAATGTAATGCCCAAACAATACAGCCTTGTTTACTTTCGTGCCAGGGAGGGAGAGAATGTTGAAAAAAAGACAAAGATATCATGTATTAACCAATCTCATCAGGACGGGAGCCGCGTGCCAAGATGTTGTGCCTTTCTAAGTAACTCAGCACTCCCCGACTCTGTTTACAACAGAAACCCCCTCAGCAGCGCACTATGATATGGGAGAGAGAAGAAGAACGGAGAAGTAGAATTTTGGCAAAATTTGGGCGTGAGCTCTCCATCGAAGCAGAGCAACAGCCCCCTTCTGTTTTCTAAATGTGGCCTCCTGCCTCTCTCTACGGCATGCCAAGGCTGCTGTGGTGGGCGGAAAGAGGGAGAAGGGTTTCCTCTGTGTATGTGTGTGTCTGCGTATTTGCGTGTGTGCATGTATGTGTGTATATGAGAGTGTTTGTCTGCCAGGAGAGGGGAAAGAAGGGGGAGATCTGCTGCATATGGATGTATCTTTGCATGTCTTTTTCATTATGCATTCCGCATCTCTGGGTGTTTGTGCATCCGTGTGATGCGCGTGTGCGGGTACAGGCGCGTGTGCGTGCATGTGGAAGTCGGGGGGGAGGTGGCCGTGTGACAGAGCGCATTTGACAGAGGCAGGCAAAATGGTAGTCAGATCAGTCGCCGTGGTAATTGGGCGCTCTTGACGTTGTCATTTGCAGTGCCTGGAGCTGCCATTACAGCGTGTGTGTTTGTCACTGTGTGTGTGTATACATGCAGCGTCTTTGTGTCTCTCTGTGTGTGTGTGTGTGTGTGTGTGTGTGTGCTATACATCTTGACTGACGCTTCAAATTAGGCCCACCCCCATAACTTAAATATATGGCTTTTGTGTCTAACTTTTCCTCAGCTAGGCTGACTGTGATGTATGTGTTTATGCAGCCCCCCTCCTCCGCCTCTCCCCTCCCCTCCCTCCCCTCCCTCCCTCCCTCTATCTGTGTGTTTCATAATGTGTGTGTTGAGTTGACATTTTACCGTTCTCTCCGAGCCGGCCGGCATCTCTCGCTCTGCACCCCTCAGTAATTTCCCCGCTGACTGTCTGCTATCTGCCTGTCTGTGCCTTCCCCTGCTCTCTCCTTCTATCTCTGCACTCCTATATGAGATGGTATGCCCGAATCACCTCCATTTTGTCGCCATGACCTCAATATGATTTGTCCACCTCCCATACTTCTGCCGCGTGTATGTATGCTGGACTGGTCTTCCTGTTTACATGCCTGACTTTTACCCGCCTCTCTCTCTCTGTCTCGACTGACAATGAGCGCTGATCAATTCATTACTTTTACTGACCTTTGCAGACACAGACTGTTAGTCTGGCGTCATTTGGTTGGAGAGGAATCAATGATTGAATATGAAAAAAAAAAGTGTGGAGCAGAGTTGAACTGCTGTCTCAACTGTAATGGCCAAAGTCAAAGCAGCCGATAGCTGATATTTTGTGTATTCACTACATTAAATCCAATCAATATTCAGAGTTTCCTTCAGAACTGTATCAGACTGGAAGTTCCTCTGAAGTAGCATTAGATGTGGTCCACTGAAACCTTCTGCGCTAAACCCACTGATACAGAGAGCGATAATCATAGTAATGATTAATTCATGCACTTTTGAAGAAGATCTGATTAAAATGTTACGTTGCGGCTCAGTTGAATGAGCGAAGGCCTTTCCTCTTCAGAGGTTAATTCCATTTTTTTTTTTTGTTCCCTTAAAGGTTTACGCTGGTCTTCATATGTTCAAAATCTGATTACGGTCACATCAGCTGACATGGGTCCGCGACCCTGCTCCAAACCTGGGCTAATTGTAGGTTGGAATTTTCAATTTTGGCCAAACATTCATCTTTCTTGGGGATTAAACTTATCTTAAAATGGAAATCCTCAGATTTTTAGACATCAAAGTCTGTTTACTGCATATGTGTGAGGATAGTTGAATAAAGCCTTTTTGTGGCTCCAAAGGGAGCTGCGTGAAGTCTGATACATTTCCTCAAGTAATGCCAGTTGAGTCATCATCGGCCGAGGCCAGAGACTGCCAGTTTGAACATGGAAAAAAAAAAGTGGAGCGGAGTTGTAGCTGCTTGAGGCTAGCAAATAGATGCTACGATAGCTGCTACTAGCACACACCCAAACCTTTAACTAAACTGTTGACGGTCACTGGCATTGTGGGTAACGTAGGTGGCAGGTGTTGAACAAGAAAGAGTCATACATTTTTAAAAAAAGAAATGACATTACCATACATCATTCCAGTCCAACAATGATTTAGGTACAATGTAAAATCAGTGACAGACCCTTTAAATATTGATTGTTAATAATTACTTTGCCAGTAGTCTTACATTGATAGCGTTGTGTTTTTTGGGATGTCCGTCCTTCCATATGTTTGTCCATTTTATTCATATGAAGGTGAAACCTCAGAAAACCTTTGAAGAAAACGTCCACTTGGACTCAGGGGTGAACTGATTAGAATTTGTCGGTCAAAGGTCAAGGCCACAGTAATGGCACAAAACGTGTTTCGGTGCCATAACAGAAAACTCTTAACAACATTTCACAAAAAAGTGTCCAAGAGGATGAAATGATGACATTTTATTTCCAAAAGGTCAACTTAACTGTGTTCTGCAAAAAAAAAAAAACACACTTTACTGCCCATTATTCAACATCATAGGCCCGGAACAGAAAGGGAGATTGTGACCATATTTCACAACAGGGCGGATACTGAATTGATGACACTAATCTTGGGTGCCAGCCTTTAAACTGTGGAGAGTGATTAGTGCTTTTGTGCTGCCATGTTGAACAACAGGCACCCAGGTTTGAGTGTCCGCTGCTTCTCTGTGATCTTTCGGAATCAGCTTTATTGGTCATGAATGTGAACACATATGAGGGAAGTGACTGTTTTTTTTGTTTCTCTCAATGAACTTACGCACTAACGGGCATAAAGCCAGCTGCTTGGTTTTGCTGACATTGAGCTTTAGGTGATTTTTTTGTTGTTGCACCCTGTGATGAAGCTCTCTATCGGTCCTCTTTACTTCTAAGCGAGGACAGTATGTTTCTCACTAGACATTATTAACTGGAATCGTACATGTCAAGATAATAACTTCAATTTCACAAAAATACACACATTATACCTTTAAACACAGTACTTCAAAGTCCTCACTAAGTATATTATTTGTTTCTGGATAGACATGGATGTAACTGCATCTTAAATGGTGTACAGTACACAAGTCAACTGCGGGAGCCACCATGATCTCTGCCGCGGACAGACGCTGTTTTTCGAGCAGAAATGTGACGAGGAGTCGTTAAAACAGACAGGATGATGGACACTTTTCCACGTAGACCTGTTGTTATTTTTTTTTTCTCATAGACACTACGAGTTACCACACTACTGTTGTTTGGGCCTGTAATTTTGCTTTGCGGGTTGAGGTGTGGGACATTTCTCTTTATTTCATTGAGTGGAGGATCTGTTTAGATGACAGACTGTGAACACCATCTGGCCAACACGCACCTACCTATGAATAATAAGTCGTTGCTTTTTTTATTAAATGTTTACACATATTGTTGCTAGGGCTGGGCAACATGGACAAAATAAAATATTAAAATATTCTTGACGAAATGTCTATATTAGGACTATATTGTCAATTGCAAACAGTCAGGTATGTTCAGATTACATCACTCTACTGTAATGCAACCTCCAAAACCATGAGAACACTTACACACTTACTTTTTCATATCATGACATAACTTCATCCAAAATCAATACATAGCCTCATATCACCATATCGATATAACATTGATGCATTGCCCAGCCCTAATTATTGGTTATATGTTATAATCACTTAATTGCAGTGATAATTGATAACAGATAAGTTATTTATATCCTCTAAAAACCCAGGCATCTGCAAAACAACTGGTAACACTTCATAGAAAACAATCATTTTCATCATATGTCAGTATCATCACCATTAATAGTACATTTATACTTAATTCAGATTATGTTAATGGTTATTTCATTGTTAAATACAATGAAATGTTTTGTTTTTTCAACCATTTAATGAACAATTGTGAAGTTGCAACTTTATCATGGTGTACTTATCTAAATCTAAATGGTATTTATAGGTGACTGTCACAGTATTTATTTATCGTGAACAAACTATCATAAACATGAATGTTACCCAAAGTTTTTTTGTGTGGTTATTTTGACTGGCAAAGCAGGGGATTTTTTGGAAGTCGTAAAGGAATACTCAATCCTGTAGACTGTCTAAAACGTTCAAAAATCACTCTACATCAATCGATGTGACGAGTGTATAAAGCCATTAGGACGCTGAATGAGATATCGGGCTATAAAAAATAAGCCTGACTTGACATTGTTGTTCCCATCAATACAAATGTGTAATCAATTATTCAAATATCGAATCAATCAAACGGCACCGGCCGGAGATAAAGATGTCACTGTAAGGACCGACTCAGATAGCAGCAAACCAATAATCGGGCTGACCTCAGCAGAGGGTGACGTTGCCTCTGCTGTTAGCTGTTCCTGTCAGTGATCACACATGTTGGTCTGGTATCAGCTCCCCTCGCAGTATCTCGTGATATCTTGAACTCAGTTTCCATCTTTTTTCCGCCGGTTTCAATCTAGTGTGGCGTATTTGCTTCTCTGCCTGTTTGTCTCCATCTGTTTGCATTCTGCCGCTCTTACTCTCTGTTTATTGACCTTTGCTTTCTGTCTGTCTGCTCATCTGTCTCCTACGTTGTCCTCTTACCTCCCCTCCTGTCTGTCTGACTCCAATTTACTTTCTGTATCTGCACCATCCAATCACACACCTCCACATTCACACATGCCTTCCTTAAACCTACACTTATTCTCCACTGGGGATGAAGCAACACGCAAGTCTCCTGCTATTGTCAGTGCAGTGTATATATGTCTGTGTGTGTGTGTGTGTATGCAGGTGTGTATCTGTTGTTAATTAACCCCCTTCACCCCATCCAGCCCCCCCAGGAGTGCCTGTGTGCTGAGCTCGATCCCTGAGCCCCAGTCTGCTAATCCACACCTGAGTCTTATACACGCACACACACGCACACACACACCCACACATATGCAATCACACACAACCACACACACACACAGATCACACAGTGAGTCGTTTAAGGTGTGAAAGATATGTAACTTGTGTAAATCTGTCCTTGTGTGAGAACACAAAAGCATATCAGCACTGCAACACCTGTGCAACAGTGGTTGCTGTGTGTATCTGTGTGTGATATCACACAGGCTGAGCTGGAACACATTATACACACCTGGGAGGATTTCAGACTCATACAGTTGTGCCACATTGCTACACACGTAGTCACATAAAAAGAAGACATGCACACACCACAACTATGCAGACACACACTCAGACACACACGAAGTCCCGGCCAGGCACACCTCTCCAGGCCCGAGCGCGAGTTGTCTGGCTGTCACTGTGGCATGTTGTGCCAGAGAAAGAGGGAAAACGAGGCTGAAGCGTGCTGTTACGCAACCCACCAAGGACCACGACCGAGTCTCTTGATGACACACACACACACACACACACACACACACACACACACACACACAGAAACCCACAAACTCACCAAGGGCTGGGTCTGGATTACAGCTCTCTGCCTCTTTGTGTGGATACCAGACATGGCTGCCACGCTGCCAATGCAAATGCCAACCCAGATGCCAACCAATGTGTGTGTGTGTGTGTATTTGTGTGTGTAAGTGTGTTTTGGGCAGGGGAAGAGTGACGGCTACAATGCACACACAAGTGACGTGTGTTTGATTGGTGAGCAAACAAGCAGACTGGCATGCTTACATTCAGCCGGCTGCTATGCATGCACGGTCAGACACATGCACGGTCGGACACACGCACACACATACACACACACACACACACACACAGTTTGGCACATGTTTGCAGAGTTATACAGACAGCCACATAAACATGCATGAGTACACACACACACACACACACACACCAACACACATATTCCATTGTGACTGTATATGCAAGAGCTAATTGTCTCTCTGGTGCTTTTTGTTTTGCCATTATGTGCTTTCTCCCTCTACTCCCCTGTTTAAATGGAGATACTGTCCAACCCTGTGTGTGCGCGCGCGCGTGGAAACCGAGTGCGTGCGTGAGTACAAGCGCGCGTGCCATTTCAATCCCCTCACTTGGATGCCCACAAAAAACGCTTGTCCTGAAAGAGTCCTGCTGTTGATGTGATTGTTTTACGGCTGTTTCCATATTTGGGCAGATTCAATATTCTATTCTACTGTCTCGCTTGCCAGCAGCTTTGACCGCGCTATTTGCCTTTCCCTGTCATTCAGGAATGCTCGGGCCCATTCGAACCTAAACACAGCTTGTGTTTATACCACCGGCCTCGTGAAACACTGGGCCCTGTTAATACACTTGAGAATTATCCTAAAGCAAATAACTTTCAATCGTCAAGGTCAGGACACTATGAAAATATGTGATCCCTGCGTTCCTCGGTCCTCCCGGTGGCAATGCTGAACGTTATGATCCGGGCTGGCAGCGGAGCATTTTATAGAGCCCATATTAGGGTTGGACGGTGATCAGGATGTTATTGAATGTGTGTCTGGCCTCCTAAATCCGTTGACTGGAAGACAGAGCCAACACCGTCATAGCGGGCTGAACACCCCTCAAAGTAGATCTTGCTGAGCCATAGCTCTCTCTCTGCACTCAATTTCACTTCATTTGAGAACACTGCGCCAGCACAAGCGAAAATTCATTGTCAAGTGGGAATAAAGGAGTACATTTCTACAGCCAATCACAGTCCAGGGAGGTGTCCAAAAAACTGCCTGCTTTACGAGCACAGTCTCGCGGAAACTATCCTCTGTTGAACCTTCACTGACCACACAGAGGTCTCCGAGATGTAATGAAGAGGCTTACGAATGTGCTGGCTAGAAAATACAGCGACGGGGGTTGTCAGATCGTAAAATAGAATCGAAGAGCTCCAGCATTTGTCAGTGTTTGAACAAAACTCCCAGCATCCAACAGAGACACAAAAAACAGTCCACCAGCTGTTAGCTAGAAACAATTCCCGAATTACCATTTTCTTCTCCAAGCCGCCTTCCTTTACTTACTTTGATTCGTCTGTCTAAAAACAGGCAGCACACGGGATGAAGCGTATTAGGAAGCACTTAGCCACTTAGCAGTAATAGCTTAGCCACTCTGGAGCTGGTCTTTAACATAGTTACAGAATATTGGACAATGCATTACAGGGGAGGGCTGCTTTTGTACAAGCAGCTGTGGCTGTGAGGCTGAAATTGTTGGGTTCTTTTTTGGTCAAAGTGGGAGAAGCTTGTTCAGCGTGTCTGCATATTTCCCATATGAAGTGGAATTTTCCTGCAGTGATGTTATGAACAAACAAACACACACACACACACACACACACACACACACACACACACACACACACACATACGCACACACACACACAAACTCAATCTTGTATTTTTGCAGCCAAAATACCTGTTATCACCAGTACATGTGTTTTCCTCTCATATTAAATGCATATATTTCGCTGTAATGATCTCCTCCATCCACCTATGGAAGTGCTGTCAGCCCTATGGCGTAACCCTCCTCATTACACGTGTGTGTGTGGCCATGACTCTGACATGCGGGTTAACATAATAACTACTATGATAATGAAGCAGCAATCCCCCCCACCTGGACCCCATGCTGCTCTCAGGTAAATGCCGTGTTTACAGACAGAAATGTTATGATGTGTGAAGGGATGCGGTCGCATCTGTGTAATCTGCGCTCGTGTGCGTGTGTGTGTGAGTGTGTGTGTGCTCAGGTTTTAGGTATGTACTGAGTGTGTGCGTGTGTGTGTATGAGGACAGCTGGGCGGCTGTGTTTGGACAGTTGACAGTTGAGTGTGACAGATGACGTCTCTATCCTACCATTATAGAGAGATGAGAGCGAAGGACGAATGTGTGTTTGTCCGTGTGATTTACTGGAGGTGGGAGGGTGGCTTTCAAACCATCGCGCACGCACGCACACACATTTCATTTCAGCCGGCGTGTGTTCAGGGGCCCCCGTGCACGTGCCGGCGTACATGTGCATTTTGGTGTTGTTGTGTTGAAAAAGCGAGGGGTGTAAGCTGACAGCCATGACAGATGATGTCTTTATCCAGCTGTTTCAGAAGACTTTGTGCTATTTGTGTGTACGTGTGTGTGTGTCTGTGTGTGTGTGCATGCGTAAGTTTTAGGGTCATATCTGCCCCCGGGCCTTTTGGACCTGATTCTAGTAGGGCGGGATAAAAGGGAGGGGTTGTTGCAATTCACAACCCAGGAATGTCTGTACTCCCGTCTCTTCTTCTGGGAATTTCCTTCTTCTCTCGCCCGCTTTCTCTCTCACTCATTCCTTCATCCCTGAGGTGACAGGTAGGGGGAGGAGGGGACGCCAGATGCACACCTGGTTTATTTTTGTGAAGAGAGGGAGAGAGAGGCAGACAAAACAGAGAGAGGTAGTCCTTGAGTTAGTCCTCTGCATCACTGGTTTATTCATTCAGGATGTGCTGCATAAGTGTATGTGAAGTGTGTGTGTGTGTGTGTGTGTGTGTGTGTGTGTGTGTGTGTGTGGTGTGTGTGTGTGTGTGCACTCCGGTGTCCTTGTTGGTTTGTGCATCACTGCACTTACTTATGTGTCCTCTATCTTGCATGCATACTCAATATATGCATAATGTGCCATTCGGTGGGACACTTTCATCCGAAGTGCTTTGCAGCAGAATGAGTGTATACAAATTCACAATGATTTCAACATAAAGGCGCTGTCGGCGTCAGAGCATTCAGTGAGCCCAGCACAGCGCAGCACACATTTAAATGTTGTTAAGATATCGGGTTGGAGTTTAGATCTTGCTGAGCATTTATTAAATGAAGACATTGTCACTGTTGATGCCAGACCAACATGACAGTAATAACAGGCTAGTGAAATGATCACACGTGTTTGGGTAGTGAGTCATACGTGTCCCGTTGACAGCACGGGACAAACTGGTGTTGCACAGGCAACTTTATGGAAAGACGTCTCAATTTGCGAACAGAGCAATGACCTCATCGCTCCCAGGTGTGTATGCATAAGCCTGTCTGAGTACGAACAAGGTGTGACGATCATTTTCCCCCCTTCAGGGAATTCTGCCATCGGAGCCAACAGGTGAGTGTTGCAGTGGAGGTGGGGCTGATCGCATGTTAATGGGATCGGAGGGCTTAGTTTTTGAAGACCTGCTTTATAACAAAATAAGCAAAATGGTATAAGGATGTTAAATTCCCTTTATTGACTGATTTTTTGCTCTTCCTGACATGTTTAGATTATGAAAAATAATTCACTATAGTGATCCTACACATTTAAAGAGCATTTTTACCTAAATCGAAATATACATTTAAAAATGAAACATAAATAAATGATAAATAAATGTTTTTTTCTTTTTTAAAACTATTTATTTTTTTTAGTCAAAACATCAAAATCAAACCATATGGAAGGGCATCTTTAGCCAATTTTGGGGTTTTTACAAACTGTAGCTGCCTGGTCAGGTAAACCCAGCTTCTTTTTCACTTCTTCGATGAACAATGCATGACAGACACCAAAGTAATAGATAGAATACACTGAAATATGTTTGTCTCCTCTGTCTCTCAAATGCTATGATAATTCAATTGACAGTCTGTGTAAACTCGTGGAGCTTCTGTTGGAGAAAATCAGCTATTGCAAATATTTAAGTATGATATTACCAAGTCTTAGGATTTGGAATTTTCCAGGCGTAAGTACGAATATAGTGTGAAATGTGTCGCCCCAGTGTGCCGGCTGTGCTTTGAACAGACTATTCCTGGACCGTCAACCATGACGGATACAGCCCGAACCAGCTCACATTTCTTCAGGACTTTCTCCACTTAGACGCATAGTACTCAACAATTCTGCATTAAAATGTCCACAAACATTGTGAATTTTGTTTAGTTAAGAACTTACTCAATCCCAAATGTTCCCGATAATCTTCAAACCCAAAGAAATCTGTAATTCTATTCAAGGCAACAGTGTGTTGTGTCTATAATTTAAGCGAAATCATCAGATGAGATCGAGGAAGGAAGTCGGCGAGCAAGACTTAACATAATGTGAATGAAATGTCTTGTTCGAATGATGTAAATCGGGAGGAGTTGCGACGCTGTGCGTCTCAGGTTAATGTGCTGTCTTTTGCTCGGGAATTTCGTGAGCTCTGCATCAGAATATGTAAATCATGAACGCTGGCTTCAAACTTCCTGCCCCCGTGTCGGTTTTTCTGTTGGCAGTTTAACACCCTGACTACCAAACAAAACCGGACTTTAAACAAACTGAGGGAGAGACTTATTGACTCCTACGCAGAGTTGTTATATTATGAGAGAAACCTAGGTGATATGGACAAAAGCCAGTCAATTTCAGAATACCGAGCCAAATGAGTTGGCTCACAATTTGAGGAAGCGATCGATTCCTCGCCTCCTTTTAATGGATCGCACAACATGGGTAACAACCGCTTAACACAAACCTGTCAACATAACAGCGGTGGAAATAGAGAGTGGGGGTGATGTAAAGCCTCTAGGAATCAGAGTAACCTGTGATCGGACTTTGTCAGTCCGTGAAGCAACACGGCACCAACGCGCCACTGTCTGCTCTGCCGCCGAACACTTTCGAGGTCAGCCGCACGACGCCTGAAACACGGCAGGCCGCTGAAGTTACACTGCCTCGCTGTGTGATTGCCACCTCTCTTGTCGCCAGAGCCGGGAAGCTCTACAGTGCACCGGCGCAGATTGCATCACTGAACCGAGATTATGACATACATTTTTAAAATTTTGTTTGGTAGTGTGACGGTCTGTGAGATTTTCTCTTCATGGCCCTGAGATTCTAGTGAAGACACAAAAATGTGAGTTTCAGAGGTAAAAATGGAGGCTTGGCAGGTATATCAACAGATGAGGCCGAGGAGCTGGCATGAAGGAATTGTTTTTAAGATATCGGGTGATAGCTCTACCGATAATTACCCGCTTCCAATGGCTGATGCATTTTTGTGTTCTAACATCTGTAAGCCAGAAACCACTGGATATTCTGACAGCATTTTTCCAAAAGTGGCAACTGAATTGCGTAAGCCAAAACATGATCTTTTCCTAAACCAGGCGATTTCTGTGCCTAAACCAGAAGCATAATAGCGCCATCAAAACATTGAATCTAAAAATTGAGCCTAAAGTAATGCAAGGTTCCAGCAGAAAGGAATGCAAAGCGTCAACACATCTGTGGTTTTGCGGAAACATTTGGCCAACATTTATTCTAGCAACTGGGTTGTTAAAAAAAGAAAAAGCCAGGGACAGATTTGCATCCGGTAAAGGTGCAAATATACCTTGGGCTATTCCGTCTGTTCTGTGTGTGCAGTCTGCATCTGATAAACTAAATTACAAAAAGGTCAGTCTTCTTACTTTCTACCAGCGCACTGCATCACAATAACTATCTTTTAACAAAAAAAACTAACCTTGGGGAATGTGGAAAATGTTTTACTCTTTTAGGTTATTCAGCGCTGCGGCATGTGCAACATATTTGTAGCTGGGCACCTTGCATTCGAGCATGTCTTGCTGCACTGATGTGGAGTGGCTGAGTAGATTCCCCGTGTTTTCTTTGTGCCGATAAGTGGCCGGGCCTTGGGCACTTGTATTTTAATTAGCATCAGGTTGTGCGAACTCGAAAAATGCATGAAACGACGGTGCAAGATCCGTCCTTTTGCCGAATGCCTTATGAAGAGGCTCTGTACAAAGATGGCAAAATGGCCTGGGCAGCTGAAGGAGAAGGGGCTTTGAGCAGGAGAAAACAACCTGAAATGGCGGCTGACTGCTGGGTTCACGGCCGGAGCACGGGTGTGTGTGTGTGTGTGTGTGTGTGTGTGTTTGTTCGGCGAGAGAGACACAGAGACAGAATAGTACAGGGGGAAGGACTAAACACGAGGCACCAGAAAAATACAACCTGACAAACACAAGTATTGATTTGAATGTCCTCCCATGTCTCTTTTTCGCTCTCTCTCTCTCCCTCTTCCCCCTTTCTCTACTTTGCCCTCGCCATCCCCTCAGCTTTTATTTCCTTGTCTCTCTCTGCCTTCTTTTTTTTCTTCCCATCTAGAGAGCCGCTGGAGGACTTTATTTTCTATCCGTCTTGAAGTACTGTAAGGATGGATGGAGGACAGGATGGAGGGGTGGAGAAGAGGACGAGGCTTTAAGAGGGAGGCAAAAATGGATTGGAGAAGAAAAGTGGAGATGGAGAGACGAGCGAGGGGGGGGGAGAAAGAGGGGGAACAAAATGGGGCCGGTAGTTGTTGAAATGAGTGCAACCGGTGCAGCTGAAATGGAAAGAGATGCTTAAAGTGGAATAGCTGGAAAAGAGAGGGGGGGGGGGGGAAGAAGAATAAGAAATAAGGGGAGCGTGAGATGGACAGAGAGGGAGAGAGGAAGAAAAAAAGGGGAAGGAGACGAGGTCTAAAGCGAAGGAGGAAGAGGAACAGACGGGAAGCACAGGAGCAAAGGATGCTGGGAGAGGTAAAGGTCTTGTCTGCGCCCCATCTCCCCCCCCCCAACACCCCCTCGTTATCCCTATTAGCACCTGCTGGGCTAACGAGGGCCCCGCTCCCCGTTACCAAGGCAACTCCTCGCCAACCTTCGCTCATTCTTTCTTCCCTTCTCTCCTCGCTTGCCCCCCTCTCCCCACACACACACACACACACACACCTCTAACTCCAGCAACCACTAACTACCTTCAATCTCAACCCCTCCCTCCTCCCCTCTGCCGCCTCCTCTCCAGGTAATGAAAGGAAGATATGAAGCGGAGGGGGGTGTGGGGGAGGGGGGGGGGGGGGGATCCTCTGAAAAGGGATAGAAGGAAGATGTGAAGTGAACATGCATTATACCCTGTTTCCCTTCCCTCCGCCGTATTATCTGCCGCTGTATCCTATTGACTATTCAATGCATTCAGACGGCGCTCCCATTGATGTAATGGTGGATGTGGAGTGGACAATGTCCCCCCGGTTTTTATTGCAGGAAACCAATGAGAGAAACCCGTAATAATAAACACAGAGACGGAGCTAATGCAGTGCACGCCGCCTCGCAGTCCTCGGAGTCAACCTCGCTCTGACGCTGCGCTCCTCCTGTTAGCCATTATGGTGAGCTCACCCCTTCACCTTTTATTTTCATACCACATATTGGCTCATCATATGTTTGCTTACGTGTCCTGTCACTGTTTTCTCCAGCAGTGGAAGAGTTGTTCAGATGCACTGCTTGAATAAAAGTAGTGATACGTCAGCTTAAACATACTTTGTTATAAGTTCAGTTCTTACTTGAGGATTAGTATAAGGTAAGGTAACTTTATTTGCTTGTTTATTGGCCTACAGATAAAAGTTGGCCACTTTCACCGAAACACATTTTGACAGGTCACAGAAGAAAAAGCATGAATGATGGCGGAATATTCAGCTGATTGCATTTTGTCAGGCAGTTCTCGCCAACGAAACGCCAGATAGGGTCATCTGTGCAAGCAGCTTCGTACGACCAGCACCTACGTTTACTGTCATGTGTCGACCCAGATTGTCGTAGTTATGAGGGAGCCAAAGGAGGAAATCAGGTGATGTAGTACAGGAGGTTGATGGTTAGAACAAACAACCGCTAAAACAAAAAACGTAAAAGATCGCTGAGCTATGAGTGATGACTGATGTTTTATTACTGTGTTTCTCTGTTATTGGTGCTTTGCTGTTCGACTGTACTGTATATTCTTTATAATGTAAAGTGTCCTTGAGTGCCATGAAAAGCCCATTTCATTATAATGTATTATTATTGTTATTATTACCTTACTTAATTTGTCAGCAATTAGATAAAAAAAACAACCTCTGATAATCAGTCCTGCAGTATAAAATATGTAAGTACATGTAAATACATGTATGGTTTTACATTTACTTGTACTTTTTTATGCCAGACTAATGTAGCTGACTTGTTTTAACGCAAACTTTATTCCTTGACCTACCCAATTTGTTGTTTTTTTGTCTAAACCTAACCAAACAGCAACCTTTTCTTTTCTTTTTTTTTTTTTTTTTGCAGCTGGTCCTCACTGACAGTCATATGTTGTGGTTTTATGTCATTACGGCTTTCACTATGTCCCTTTGAATGTCATGTCATATGACTCAGATGTTTAGGTGCGCAGACGTGTTAGGTATTATCAGATACATTATAGAAAAGACACCTGTAATGCTGGGCACATATCCCCTCCCTTCCCCCCAAAACCTAATCATGTGCGTTATACCAGGAAAGATATCAGCAGTGGTGGTGGGGCAGAGGAGGATATCAGATCACCAAGAAAGGTCAGGTTATTCAAACATTAAACACTAAACTCGCATTTGTTCAAGTGCTCCGGTGGGAGGGGCTGACAACAACACATTGCAGCACTCACTCAATTAAGCCATAAAAGTAGTATAACCTGTGGGGGGAAAAAAGGCTTTTAAACCATATTTTGGGGCAAAGTCACCAAACTTTTAAGTGCTTTACATCAGATTTGACTGGCGATTCTATACATGCACTTTTTGTCTCCAGGTGACCATTAAAAGTGAAGTGAAGCGAAGATTCATTTAGATGGTCTTGTTGGTCCAAAATAACTGCACGGGGGCGTTGCAAAGATGGCTACAGTGTGGCAAGACTGGCCTATAAGGACATTGGTATTATTCATGTTGGCTGTCAGACTGTCAACACTAACAGGGACCCTTGAATAGAACAGAGCCCTTGTTAATGTTATTAGAAACGTGTGACTTTCCTATGACAAGTCAGAATATCTGCTGTGATAGATATCTGTTATTTGTGCTGCAGAATGCGTTTCTTTCAGAATAACTTGTACTTTTCCTTATTTGTTTGGCTTTTATTGGCCTTATAAGGCCGATTCTGATAGTGACTTTTACATGGCTGGTTTTCACCCTCGCTAAAATAAGGTGCGAATAAAGGTGTGGAGCGACATACTACACTGATCACGGCCCACTCCCACCCACTTTAACGCTGTTGAAAACACGTGGATGTTAATCCATCCACTCAGAGCGCTGCATCTGTGCATCATGAGCGATTAAATCCATTCCTCTTGCTAAGTGAGAGAATGCCTAAATTAGTGAGACTACGTTTATCACGCTGCTACCTTGTGCCGAGGCAGAGCGTGCACACACACATACACCCACACCCTCACACATGCACACAGATGCTAGTCACTGAAGTACCGATGCCAGGCGGCTGTGTTAAGGTGGTCAGACACTGTCAGCAGAAGAAAAACCCTTGAATAAAGAGAGTAAACTAGTGAGGAGGAAGAGAAACATGACACATGACAGGAAAGAGGAAAGGGAGATCAAAACAGAGGGGGGAGGGGAGAAAGGGATGAAATGGAGAGGTAAAGAAGGGTTAAGTGAACTAAACAAAAAGATGAAGGGTGTAAATGCATGCGGGAGTGCTACTATTACATTAGCACCGACAAAAATGACAAATGTTCATTAGATCTTTTTGGTTCTGTTTGTTGAATTCTTTGTTATTATCTATTTGAAATGTTAGCACATGTGTTTTTAGCCAGGAAAGCAAAGAATATCAAGAGCCTGTGTCACAAAATGTATATAAATTTGCATATCTTCAAATATGTGGTATGATCTTTGGCACTTCCTCTGGATGAAATTGCAAAATACTGATCCTTTCTTCTCATGCTACTACAGCCAGATAAAGTATGAAGGCATCATAAGACAGGAAATGACATCTACTCTATTAAAAGTTATTCCAGCGGAGAACCCCCTAAACCTCCGTTAAAATTGTCCCACCCGCATTTTAAAGGCTTCCTACACCCGTGGCACTGAGATCGGTATTGGCCCATCAAAAACTGTTTTCAGAATAAAAATCCTGCACAATTCGTGTGGCAGAGGGAGGCCGTGCTGTTATTGCTCACAAAAGACCATTTTGTTTCTTGTTCTTTTTCTCCCTCGTTCTCTCACGGCCCTCCTTGATCGTTCAATACTGTCTCGGGCTCTCTCTCTCTCTTTCTCTCTCTCGGAGAGATGTCTCAACAGCCGGCCTCATTAATTCATGAATGTGCTCAAAGTGCTCGCTGTTGTGGAGGACCGCGGGGATGCATCCTCAGTGAACACAGGTACACATCATCATGTGAACATACAAACGTCATAGCGCAAACGATTTCCTGTAATGGGATTAGATTAAACCGATTACAGTGAATATAATTGAAATGGGCTCTCTCCGTTATGCAGTGGAGTTCGGAAGGAAGTTGGCCCGAAATAACCAGATGGAGCCTGTCAGATTGAGAATCTCCACCAGACTACATCTGGAAAGTAATATACTCAATCCCACATAGACACACACACACACACACACACACTCGGGTTCCACATACACACAGCCACCCACACACAGAAGGAAGTGGTTGTGAATTCACTGTGTGTCCAGTAAGTGCTGATAATGAAGCTGTCTGTGGTGATCAATAGAGATCAGCTCTCGTCACTTCTCGCCGCTCTGGCCCTTCTCCGCTTCCCGCACCAGTCTTATCTCGGTCCTCCCTCTCCATTCCCCTCTGCACCTCCTCACTCCCGGTGCTGATTTGTGTTTGCTCCGTCATCACTCACTTTCCTCTTCCAACTCCGCCAACACCATCCACCTTGAAATTTTTTCTGGCCCTGCCAGCTCCCGTCTGAAAGGTATTGCCTCTCGCAATTCCCTCGCATGTTTAAAAATTGAAGGGAATGAAATTCATAAAAATGTATTAAAGCCTTTTTTTTTTAACAATGATTCGGTTATGACAGTATTTCTGAAGGGGTGGTCCTTGAAATCATTGTCGATGTTTGGAGGTAAAACAAGGTCCATAGCGGAGATTTGAAACACTGACAGCGAGTCTGGAGAAAAGATCGGGATATCTGGGGGGGAATCTGTTAAGCTTTTTAAAAAGAACCTTGGAGTGTCTTATTCATGTTGCATCACTCAATATTTCCATATTAACAAAGGATCGAATGAGCGAGAGTAATTTGAAAGAAACCATTGAGAACCACCACACAACCCTGCAGTCGCCCCCGCAGCTCGACGAAGCGTTTTAGCGCCTTCCAGCTCATTTGTTTTGGTTTCGTGGCCTGCGGCTCCATTGTCAGCCCCAGCAGAGAGGTGTCATCAGCCAGTAAAACGTTCTGATTAACCCACTGTACACCACACAAGGAGCACCAGACAGCAGACAAAAGCTAGCCGTAATAAGTTGAGCAACCCAAAGAGATGTAGACAGAGCTAAACTAGCAACAACTTCCGCCTGTCAGTTGCCAAAACACCTACACTGAACATAACTTTGCCCCCAGCTTAGGAGGTCTGAATGATTCCATTACTTTCGGTAATTATGAGCCATTTGTGCACCAAAACATTTGAATACAGGGCCCAGGTTCAAAATACTGGAATTTCGGGGGGGTGTACCTTGAGACAACAATCCCATCCAACATTTTACCAGGGTTTTGAAGAGGTCCATTATCTAAATCCCTATTTTACACTTGAAATTAAAAGGCCATTAAGATAATTTCCCGAACTGTTTTTTCCATTTGGATTTTGGGTAGCCACTTTTGACCTGAAGTGTTTACTTTTGTATTCATATTTTGCGCTAACAAAAAATTATTGTCAGATGCATTCGCTGTGTCTTTTGTTTTCACTCCCAGAAAAAAAGGTAATTTATATAAAAGTCCACGACTCCATCTCTTTGCAATTGAACTGGTAAAACATTATAAAAGGTTATCATAGCTGATCGGAGCAAAGAGTGTATTTTCTGCCGTCGTTCGCATTACTCGACTCTGCTTTTAAGTGTGGGGAGCGCACGTGTTATTTGACAACACGGCTTTGTGAATTCGAACTGAGATCGCATTTTAGTTGAATTAAGCTAATCCGAGGTTGAGTGCGAAGTCACAATTCGTCACTTACTTTCTTTCCCCGCTGGCGTTAAGACAAACAAACAGACAAACAGAACAAATACAAAACGAACGATCGATATTTCAAAAATGTTTCAGATTATACATTAACAGTGTTGTCAGGCTCAAGCGTAACCCGTAAATGTAAAATAAGCCCGAATCAAAATCGTTGCCGGTGCCATCAGCACCCACGAAGTCCGGTCGGTTCCAGTCTTAAATGTCGAGCAGCTGCACTCTACCATCAATTTCCTTAATCTTCCTCCCTCTCTGCTCCTCTTCATGCTCTCTGCACCCTCCCTTTTTTCAGGGCTCTCGGGGGAAGATCTCGGCTGATTGCTGTAGTTGATGGCCGCGAGGAGAGAAGGGAAAGAGGCGAGATGGAGAGGGAAGATGAGCGGGTGCGGCGGAGAAATGACGGGGTTGCTGTTTGCCCCCCCCCCCCCTCGCGCAGAATTTTTTTTTTTTTTTAGGGTTTTCAGATGTTCACACCGCGGCAGCTGCGAAATGGATGAGGGAGAGGAACAGAGAAGTAGAACGGACGAGTGAGAGAAAAATAAATAAGAAACTGACATAAAAACCCAGAGTGGCGGCACAAATAATAATAGTTGTAGCACACTCTGCAATTGTTGGAGGTGCCGGTGGAGGATGTTTTTCTTGCCGTTGCTGTGGTCTTAGTTGGAGCAGCGTATGCCATCTTTGCCGCGGGTAGCGCTATTGTGTAGGTGGTTGTTACTCCGGGAGAAGTAGTTTTAGCTGTTGTTAGCAGGAAGTGTGATTCTTCTTCTTCTTCTCGGATGCTCATTGTTGTGATCGCCCCCCTCTCGATGTTGCGTGCAGTTGTTGGCGGCCTTTGTTTCTTTGTGGACATGTTGGTTGTTTGTATTTGTTGTTTCTTGTGAGAGCAACTGTTGTCATAGTTGTCACTGCTGGTGTGGCGGTGGTGGTGGTTGTTGTTGTCGCTGCGCCACTACTATTTTTCATCCATGTTGATCCAGCCAGCTGGCTGCTCATTCTGTGGCCCTGTGTCAACAGATAGGCCCGAGATGGATGCCCACTGGTCTTTTGTTAGAGAGAAAAGAAAGAGAGTACCCCCGCTAATGCCTCCCCTCCCTTTTACCATTTTCCGTTTCTCTCCTTTTTTAATGTCTCCCTCTGTCCTTTCAGTCTTTCTGCTGCTGTGATTTGTGGCAGCAGGCTGCGATAGGGGAGGAGGCAACTGTAGGGTAGACTTGTATTAACGGAGGGGGGAGAAAAAGAAGGGATGGAGAGAGAGGCGTGGAGGGACACAGGGCACGTCGCTGGGTAAATAAAGGGGATGTGAGTCGGGCAGTAGCAGTTTGTCAGGCCATGCATGCCGGGCCAGCGTGCGCACGGACGTGCACGTGTGCGCAGATCTGCGCTAAGTCAGTAAATCTGCGCGATGCGTTTGAGTGCAGTGTGTGTGCGTGGAAACACACACTCCACTGTGAATCTTCTCACAGATGGACTGCTGCAAACACACAGCAGACCTCATTCATATTGATGAGCCAAATCTATACAATGAAAATTTAATGCCAACAATTTGTGACTGGGTGCCCGGTGTATATCAATGTTCTCAATTAGCGGAGGAATTGGTATGTATGAGAGTGTGTGTACCGATGGGTACCAAATTAAAAGTGTCTTCGTGAGGTGTTGCTCCAACAAGAATAGCTTCAGCGCTCCTCGTCATTGATTCCTTAAATTTGTCGCTCGTCTGTATTTGAAGCTCACAATCTACCAAAAACTTCACTGACAGTCCTCTGTGCACTTAAGAACAGTGTCTGTGTATGCATGTATTTATCTTTCTGCATGTGTTCAGGCTGAGAGATAGTTCAATTAAATCATTAATCAATGTGGTGTGTGCAACACTGAGATCAGAGAGGGAATTTAAAAAAAAAATCTAATCAATAGTGGCTATCACTAGTTATTTCTGGCCACATGGGATCTGTGGGCCTTGTGTAGTGCTTGGAATCACCTGACATTGTAATCAATGCAGTTATTTTCTAATGATATATACATACATATATGTATATATATATATATATATATATATATATATATATATATATATATATATATATGTATATATATATATATATGTATATATATATTAGGGCTGTCAGTTTAACGCGTTAATTAGATTAATTAATTACACTGCAAATTAACGCGTTATAAAAATTAACGCAATTAATTCTGAGATTCTGAGTGGCAATTTAATGCGCGAGCATTTTAAATTTGGCCCATTGAATGACCCGTAGGCTACTTGGCAGTGGCACGTCACTTCCCACCTGCGTCACCAGTAGGGCTGTAACTAATCGAAGCTGAAATGGCGACACTCAGATCCACGAACCTGTCTCGTTCTGTGAGAAGGCAGAATCGTAACACAACTTCCAGTCCAGATCAGCCCTATGAGCTGTAACCACATTAACACCGCAGCGGTCGTTCGCCAATTCTCCACCTTTGTTCGTTCACACAGACTGAAGCATTGCTGTAAAGACGAACCGCTGCGTAATTTACACAGAAAGCGCCGCTGCGGCTCCTAAAGAGACGTGACGGTACACGTCATGATGATGACGTGTGTGTGTTTTCAAGGGGTTTCCCCGGTGTCTCCCCTGTCACTCAAAACCGACGGAGACTGTCTTCCAGGGTAAAGTTCACTGAAGTCTCGGTCCGGAGGGCTGACCGTCGCTGAGATTTTTTTTCATCAGAAACACTCGGTGAGGTAAAGTGTTTTTGCATGGCAGAAATGTGACGAGGAGTCTGTAGGACGGGCGGGAGGAAGGACGCTTCTCCACTTACAGCTGTGGTATTTTTAACTTGTTCCCAAAGACAGTTACAGTTACTATGCTACCTTAGTTTGGTTCTGTAACGTTGTTTTGTGGGACATTTCTCTGTATTAAGTTGAGTGAGGGATCTGTGCAGTTAACAGACCATCAGCCCGAGTCGCTAGTCAAAGCAGGATGACAACAGACATGGACGCGACTCAGGGGAGCGAGGCGAGCACATCGTTGCTCGGGCCTTTGAACGGCAAGTTCTTCTCTTCTTAATGTATTCAATTGATTAGTCACGCAATACACTTTTGTAATGTCCTAGAATTCGAATTCTGTATTTGGGTACCTTTAGCAGATATGAGATTAAAATGCGATTAATTAGATTAATTAATTACAAATCCTGTAATTAATTAGATTAATTTTTTTAATCGCCTGACAGCCCTAATATATATATATATATATACACACATATATATATATATATATATATTTGGGGTGGAACGGTTCATCAAATAAATCCATCCCGTTCGATGCGCTTGTCACGGTTCGGGGGCTTGTGTACCGTTCGGTTCATAGGCACGCGCAACTTCTTTTTCTCATTTACTAACGAGGCGAAGCGTGTACACTCCAGAGCAGCAGGCGGCGGTACTGAGCTGGATGCCAACCGCCAGTAAACAAGAAGAAGCGAAGCGCCGTAGCAGATAGTAATAGAGTATCTTTGGGTCAGCTGTGGAGACGTTTGTGGGCATGGCGAGTAGAAAAGTGTCGGAGCTAGAAGATGCGCCAGCAGCACTGTATAGGTCTGCTGTATGGGACCACTTTGCATTTAGAGTGACCTACGATGACGGCGGTATGAAAGTTGTTGACAAAAGTGCGACAGTGTGCAAGCATTGTGCAACACGTTGTTTATGCTAACAGTAACACGACTAACATGTCAGCTCATCTGCAAAGACATCATCCCAGTGAGACAACTGGCAGCGCAAGGAGGAAAGGGAGAGAGTCGACAGGACAACTTCTGCTTCCCGCAGCTTTTAAACAGCCTGACAGTGATGAGTCAGACGGGGCAACATGCATAACGAAAGGAGTGGTGTTTCATAGCCAAAGATATGCAGCCTTTTGCTGTGGTGGAGGGTGCAGGATTTTGTTGTATGATTAAAACACTTGAGCCACAATATAAAATGAAATCCCCTCCGGCAAACACTAAAGCAACACGGTAATTCCCGCACTTTATGAAGAGACCCGGCGAGGAATTGTTAGAGTTGTCTGACAGCCTATGTAGTGCTTACTAGTGATGGACGGACCTCCAGGGCTACTGAAAGTTTCCTGACTGTGACTGCCCATTACTTTACATTACATTATTCTCTTAATATTTTCCCTGTTTTCACCAATTTGAGCCATCCATAAAGCCACAGGAGTGAGGAAATGTAGTGTTTATCAATACATGTAGGTATTTGAAGCCCAGTAGAGAACTTGGCTCTGGAAGATGGTTTTATTTTCTCCAGACTTATCTTGAAGAGACTTGGTTCTAATTGGAAAGGGGGAAATAAGTCCAATGCCCTGTGCACCATGAGCTAACTACTTTAAGCAGCCTCTTGGCAAGGTTTAACAACTCCCAGGAAATACCCTTTGATTTTGGAATCTCCCTGCCCAAGGAGATGAACAAGATCAGCCCATTACCCCGAGGAGTTGCACCGAGTTGAAGACCACCCAATCCTCTATCTCCATCGCTTGACTCCACCAGTGTTGTATGGCCTTTAAAGCCCCACATATACTTCTTGACTTTTTGACAAAACTAAGGGCACTTTTGGAACTGAATCTGACTTGACGCTATCCTAACTGCAGCGAGCAGAACTGATCGCAACAAAGGAACAAAGTCGAACTTAAAGACGACCTGTTCCCTTCAGTATTATAAAGGCTCTTGTGTATGTAAAAGGTCTTGATAGATAAAAAAGCACAAAGTCGGTCCAATAGGAGCTCCTCTCTCTCGCAGAAAACACTGCTCCTTAAGTCACACTACATCTCCAGTTGCACATTTGCTCACTTCCAACCAGGATGGCAGTGAAGCTAAATGGAAACTGAAAACACGATGGAAACAGGACATTACAGACGGAGAAAGCCGATGCATTTTTTCCAGCAGCAAAGCTTAAAAATCTATTCATGCAGTATCCCAAAATAAAACTATGAACCTGGAGATGAGCATAATGTGTCTCCTTAACAAGCTCCAAAAGCAATCTGAAACTCTGTGAGACATTCTCTTCCGTTGCCGGTGAATGGTGTTCGGTGACCATTCAAGGGATCTATGTGATGCGTTCAAACTGTGAAGTGCTGTGAAAACAATTGTTGTCGCACTGAATGCATTAAGCATGAAATCCAGCGGTCAATTAACGCCACGGTGACAATTTTTTTTCTTCTGTTTTCTGCAGATTTCAGTGTATTTTAGGGGTAAAGGAGTCGGGAGTGAGAGCTAATAGCTAACGTTTAAAGGACCCTGTGGCTCCAGTTGCTTATCCCGTCCACCCATCTCTCTTTAATACCTACTTAATACATCTTAGCACTTCATGAACCCTTGGTGGGTTTACAGCTTATTAAATATTTACTCTTAAAAGTCACCAGACGTACCTCAGAAATCCTAAACATTTATCTTTTCTTACGTATAAATGTTCATCACTTTCTTGGTTTTATCAGATGATCCTTTAATGAACTTCCTATACGCCCCCTCAGGCAAACTGGTGCCATTTCAAGCGTCTTTTACTATTTTTGGTGAGGTGGAAACCACGGTTTATATAAACGCGGACGTCAAGCGAGGTGTGCATCTATTTGCGTGCATGTGTGCATGTAGAAAATGTGTGGGACTTTTATTACATTTCCCCCCGTTCCCTTCCCATAAGGCCTCTGTTACGTGTCACTGAATCACCATCTTTCTCCCCCTCTCCATGCAAAAAATATCAACCCAAAATAAACTGTCAAAGAGTCGCTCAGATGAAGGAATACGAAGTGGAAATATTGTGCCTGCCTGTGTGTGTGTTTGCGTGTGTGTGTGTGTGTATGAGTGTGTAAGCGTCCCACCTTGCGTTTGTTCATGCCGATGTGTCACACCGCCGTATGCTTATGCGGTTATTTGGCAGTGATGGTCGCTCCCATGTCAAAACACACACGCACGCGCTCAACACACGGATACATACCTGATACCCAGTCCAACATCAGTGTAAATGAGACAGGAGGACCGCTCTTACACCGGTTGCACACAGCACTCAGTGTCACTGTCACCGCGGGAGAAGAGAGGGCGAGGAAGCAGAGAGTCAACAAGATAGGAAAAAAAAAAAAGGCGAAAAAAGGAGAAGGATGGAAGCAGAGAGGAAGGGGAGGGCAGAGGAGTGGTGGATACTGCTCATTGCCATTGTTATTCCCCCCCTGCAGAAAATGGCTACCTCCATTAAGTCACTAATGATCCCTGCATTGTGCCATGGCAGCGTCGGAAAAGAGAGAGGGACTGAAAATGTCTGAGCGGGAGAGAGCCGGGGAGTGACGCAGAGCAGAGGTGAAATTACGGAGTGAGTGATGGAGAGGGAAGGAAACTGGGAAAGACAGAGGAAGGGGGGGAAAGAGCGGGCAGGGGGGAAGAGGAAGTGGCAGCAAAGTAAGTGGGAAAAGAGTGAGGGGACGATAAATGAAGGAAGTGGTGCAGGAGAGTGAGGGATGGCGCTGCGGGGAGACTGAGCGAACACGGATGTGACATGCACTTTCCATATGGTACAGCTTTCCCCGACGTGGCTCCTTTTTTCCGTGCCGGGCGCCGCCGTCTGATCCGTCATGTCGCTCCCCGCCGCCGGAGCGTGACATTAATGGACATGCGCGGTACAAAACGGGCGCGCGAAGCGCAGATACGGACATGTATTCATTCACACCTCCAGTCAGATCCGCTGGGGCGCGTACGAACAGACATGCAAATGCAGTTTTTTTTCTGCGCAGGCAGACTCTCCTTCACAGGCGTATAAACACATACACGGGCTATGTCAACGCAAATCGCTCTTCAAGATGGAGCGCCGCCGACAGAAATGCAAAGCCTGACTTGCTCGATCTTGAGCAACTTTTGCGCACACGCCGACTCACCTGTGTGTTTCCAACTCCCCCCAAATACCCTCAAATTAATCTCCTCCCTCCATGCCCCGGTGAACAGCGTCGTCGCAGAGCCCCGTCCTCCAGCCAATCACCGGAGCGATCTGCTTATTGGAGAGCGGGGCGAATGCCACGGCTAGTTGTTTGATTTGAATTTGAATTTTAAAACATCTCCCTCATTACATTTTCCATTATTTAATCAATTATTCATGAAATCCACAAACGAGCAAGGGTGCTCAGATGCCGAGCAAACACTTGGACAGCCCCCCCGAACTTGATTCACTGTTTCTCCTTCATAACCTCGGAGTATATGAGCCCCTGCCTCGTCTACAAGTGTCTCCTAAGGACACTCGGGGAGACGGAGGAGGAGGAGGGATGAGAGACGGGGATGCGTGACAGGAGAGAGGGCTGCCGCAGACAAAGAGGCCGAGTTAGAGGGATGGGAGCAGAAGCAGAAGGGGGATGCAGGAAGGGGTGGCAGATGGAGGAAGATGAGAAGTGGGGCGCTTGGGAAAGGCAGAAGGATGGAGAGGAGAAGAAACGGAGAGGAAGGGAGACGCAGACACAAAGAGGAAGAAAGGCAGACGGCAAGACAGAGGGCAAACTGAGTCAAAGCAACCAAGGCAACCGGCAGCATCTGCGATCAATAATATGCGTCCAATGTGCGATATGCGGAGCGGAGCGCCAGCCGGGCTCAGGCCTTGGATGTGTTACATCACTGCCACCCACGGCAAAATACTACGCCTCCCGGAGCAGGATATTGTGCTTAAATAAGAGAAATAAATCACTTATTTTCCCTTTTCTCTCCGTCTTTTTGTCTCCTCGGCCCCTCTCTCTGTGTCTCTGCGCCGGCAAGATAAATAAAGAGATGTAATGAGGAATCTTACAACCTTGTGAGAGGCAGCCATTGTGCGCTTATATTACAAGTCGTGAATAGTAAAAGGCCCTCGCTGTCTCGCTCTAGTCAAGACACAATTCGGGGCAAAGACAAATAGGCACTTGGATGAAATAAAAGGTGGGACAGGGGGCCTTGAGGATATTGAAAAAAGCAACAAATGACCTTCTCCGAGTTTCATCTCTTCCCCCTGTCTTCCTCGCTCTGTGTGTTTCATTCTCCGCCTCTGCCTCGCCATCTCCCTCTTTCCCACTCACTCACCCGCTAATGGTTATTTACCTTGTTGGAAAGGGCTTCGCTTTCTCACCGGAGAGAGATCGACAACAGGACGTGAGCAAAAGCTGAGCAGCCTCGCGCACAAATAAAAAAGGGAAGGAGAGGAGAGCTGGTGCAGGCAGGAGCGGGAGAAAAGAACGAAAAAATATATCATTCATGTCGGTCTCCCCGGTGACACCGGCTCTCCCTCCCACTCTCCCTCACAGCTGTAATGGAAGTGAAGGTTTTGGCCACAGACAGAGAGGGGAGAGAAAAAGAATTACATGTCAATATTTGTTCCTACTGGCTGCCTGGATAGAAACAGATACATTACATTCTCTCAGTCTTTTCCCCCTAAAGCCAATTCAAGATCTCTACCTTTGTTTGGGATCAAGAGGAGTTCTGGGGGTCGCCTGGGAGAAAGCAGACACGGCGAGATAGTGAGCGAGGACACCGAGGAAAGGTATGAGTTTGAGGGAAAAGGGGGTGAGAGGATGACTAACGCAGGCAAACAGTGATTTTACTGCCGCGGAATGGGAATCGGCGGAGAGTGGACATTTCCCATAGCAAGCCTTTGGAACACAAACAGTGAGTCAAATCACTGTCCAGGCCGGTTACTTCTCTATCTCGCTGGCTGCAGGCTGTATCATCAGTGTGAGCAGTTAGTGCATCGGGTATACAAATAAATACCATCAAGTGCAGCGATTGTTTGCTGCCCTGCACGTTGGATATTGCGCACTTTGGAATAAAACAGTAAGGCTGATATCACACCTACGGTTTGTTTTCCGCACGTCCAAACCACAGCAGGTTGCTTCGTTATATTTGTTTTGTTAAGGTCAACAATGCCTCATTACCAGTAAGCTGTGGCTTGAAAAACAGGCATTACGCACCCCTTCCTTCCTTGAAAACCATCATTCCTTGCCATGAACCGGTAAACCAGATTAATACCACAGTATGTTCCCTTTTGCTTAAGGAGCAGCGAGGATCCTCTCCCGCTGAAAGCGAGTTGCGCCGAGCGGTAGCCGTCGTCCCTCACCCCAATAAATCGGAGACGTTGGCTCGTGTTGACGGACCTGTCTGTGCTTGCGGTTAAATTGTTCTCATTTGGCAGTAAAGGCAGATATGAAAACATGACAGAACAGCTTGACACAGGAGTCAGTCCAGACTTTAGTTTCCAGTTCGTTAAGGAAAAGGAAAAGTCAAGGGATTCTCCAGAATCTTTATAATACATTATCTGGGTGCCATAAATCTCAGTTAGAACTTTAGTGCTGATCCGTCTTTTATATAGTCTTTTATATATAGATAATACACTGGACAGTGCCAAGTTCACACTACAGCAGTGTAGCCATGATTTTCCACTTGCTGACAGCTTTTCAAATCAGCACACGACCGCTTGCACTGCATGTGGTTTACTACTCGCTCGCGAATGGCCAAAAAGATATAAAGCAAACTACGTTTCTGGTCTCGTCAGTGACAGGTCAGAGGTTGGACATGAGCCAGTGGAGGGGAGGAGTCGTGAAGAAGAGACAGAAGCCACTATTCTTTTAATTTTCGTCCTTTTTTGCTGCAAATCAGTGGACAAACAAGTTGGACCACTTGTTTCTTGCACTTGCCGTGACATTTCTTGTGTTCGTCCCCCCCCCAGTTGTTGGGGGTCAACATTAGTGAGTTAAAGAGTCCTGATTGACAGACAAAAAGTTGGGTCATGTGTACCGCGATCTGACAACTTTGAACGTCATGTAGCATGACCAAGGCATTAGAGGAAAATCAGGGGATCAACAAAGTCAGTAAGACTCATCATCGGTGAACTATGAATGTACAGAGATATTTCAGCTGGGAAGAAAGTGGTGGAACGATTAAGCGACAATCTATCATTGCCATCCCTACAGCCCCGCTGCGAGTATAAAATCCTACAAGAGATTTTGTGGGCAGTGAAGGCAGCAATACGCAACAAAGTTGTGCAACAAATTGTCGCCCATCAATTGGAGGGTCGATTGATGGACGAAAGCTGGTCGTGGTTGCTCTTCAATCGGTTGCCTCCACCGGCGTACCGTACAAATGTGTGTGCGAATGGGTGAACGCTGACTTGCGAGACTGGAAAAGCGCCACATAAACACAGTCCATTTACCATTCTCTTGCCATCGTTTCGCTTACTCAGCGCCGTCAGAGCTTGAGTGGCATTGTTGCAACAAGATCAAGCAAGGCAATTAACTCGGCCGCTTGTTAAACCCCAGCACATCACGCACACCAACTCATTCACCACAGAGGACACGAGTAGCAAAAGGTTAAAAATGGCTAATGCCCTTCTGTGTGCGATAAATTGACAACCTCACGATGTCACACTCAATATTTCATTATGTTAATACACTATACAGTACATGAGGCCCCAGAGCTTGTAGGACAGGGTGTGTAAGGCAGTTTTTTTTTTGTGTGTGTCAGGATTGATGACGTGCGTGACACCAACTAATTAATTGGCCAGAGGCAGTCAGCCCTTCCTATCCAGAATCCATTTATAAGTGTTTTCAGTGCTTACAAACAGCACTTACAAATCAATGCGGTGCTATGTTACATTGCTTACAGCCATTGTGATATTGAGCGGGACACATATTGCTAAGGTCATGCAGAGTTGTACAGTGGGAGCAGCCAATGCCCGCTTTAATTGTGAGTCCCTCTCGCACTGAGCCAACATTTTAGAGAGGTAGTTATGGGTTATCTGAAGCGAAACACTACTCTGGGAAAAAGACATAAAGCAGATGTGGAAGACCCTTTAGTGCTTTAGGTTTACTGTAAAGGAAACTGCTGTCTCGTTTTTTTTGTATGACTGTCAAATTATTAACCTCATTAATGGCTGTCAGTCCCAATTTCTCCCTACTTTCCCTGAATAACTAACCTATAACCTATTCATCATTCAGACGTTTTCTCAAAGTCAAGTCTTCAGATTTCAATCAGGCCACAGGAAACAATGACGTTGATTGTCACCGAGGCAACAATTTTCTTTTGGCACCAAAGGCGTTTGATTGTGAGATTAGGGTTGCCGTCATTTAAGGCAACCTGAATAAAGGTTAATTGTGGCTGTAGATAAAAAAAATTATCCCGGCATTCACGCTGATCCGTTTTGGAATAAGTTGTCTGTTAAGCATCGCTATAATTTGCTTTTTGCATGGAAGTTGTATCACTCCGGGCAACCCTGGGATTTGTAATAATTGCGCCAGCTGTCTTAATCCTGTACACATCCGCCATGACTGTAATCTGTAAAATTCCATCATGAATTACTGCATTTTGCCTAACACAGTGATCATTTGATAATTCGACCAATGTGAATCTCATCAAAATCGGAGCCAATTTATTTACCAAAAGTCTTTTTTTGTTTTTCCCCCCGCACTTTGTTTCTTTCTCTTTTACCCGAGCACAGTACGGAGGCTGCTGTGGAAATTCCTAATGAAAGCTTGATAGTAATTTGGGTGCAAATTCGGAAGGCTCATCTCGCTGCTCAGCATGAAGGGCCATTATGCTTCTGTCGTCCCCAGAGATAATCCTTGGGATTAAATTAGAGTGAAACACTGACGTTGTTTACCGGTTGGGAAGGCAGCACATGAAACACAGACGTTGGTTACATTCCGAAATCATATAAGGTCCCCATGTCCGCCGATACAAATGAGGAAAAATCAAACATGTGGGAAGAAATCAGATTGCGCTGCAGATGTGAACTCAATTTTGAGATGCGTGGCAAAGTAGTGCAAATGTTACTGAGATCAGAGAAACTGGATGATGATTAGCATTCTTTGGCATGAAATTAGTAATCTGCGATGGATTATGTTGTGAAAGGATCCCTGCATTTTCCAATTACATCCAAGTAGCGTGTTAAAGTCGAGGATTTCTTTCCTAACATTATTGCACAGCTTACATTTGCATTTCTTATTTTGAGCGTCGGTTTGAATTCTAATGAATGCAACTCGTGCTGGAATACATGCCAATAGTCAAATGTAAAGGTCAACGCGATAAGTGTACCTGAGGAAGGTCAAATTGAAGAGGCACCCAGAAATGACACCTCCGCATCCAGTCTGAGCCGTCGCTTGCGCTCTTGCTCTTTGGCTAAATGCGGAACTATTGTATGTGGCATGCAGTCGTGAAAGCCCTTCATTTCGGGACAGGGTGCCCTTTTTAAATAATGTAACCTTCGGAATGTGAGAGGTGGACTGGTTGTGTTATTCACTGTACTCATTTTGAACGTTCACTTCAAAACATGTCCCCAGGAGCCTCATTTGAGTATGGACAGCGCTTCAGAGCCAACATTTGACCTTTAAAGCCCCAAACGGTTTTTATTCAGTTATTTCGCTGTTGCATATGCGCATTTCCCAAAGGATATGGATTGCAGATGGCAAATAGCTCTTTGGATTGTTTTTATTTAGATTTCTTTGTAACCCACTGTTTAAAAAAAAAAATAAAAATATGGAAAGTAGCATTTCTAACTTCAAAAAGCGTTTCAAACCCATGAGTCAGTTTTTACCATCCTGAAAGAGGAAAAGGCTCCGCACGTTTACTTTTATATTCTGTGGCACTGTCACGCTGCTTCCCACACAGTTTGTGCCACACACAATTATATCTTATTTTATCTAACTTTCCGTGTGTGTCCCCTGTAATTTAAGTGCACCTGTTCCAGATAAACTGAAAAGAAAAATTGGGGCACACACTGTACTAGATATGTCCACATGGAAGCACTTCTGTAATGGATGGAAAACCATAGTCTCATTCTCAAATGTCGAGGATGATCTATTTTTTAGGGAAGCAGATTGACCTCTTCAAACCCTCCCTGACATTTTGGAGGGAACCACTTATTTTGGCTTAAAGAGATTTGCACAGAACAGGGCCCATGCAACTGTATGAGTTCAACCTCACCTGGTAGACTGATAGGGATCATCCAGAAAAAAATAACACCTTACTTTGTATATAACACATTATTGCAGCATGCTGTAGCAATCGCATAATACCGTCTGATGTATTTCCCCACGCTGTGGAGGGGAAAAAAAAAAAGCCTTCATCACAAGGGGAAAAAAGTAGTTCTCATAACCAAAGAAGGTGTTTAGTACAGATGTGCAAGGAGGAAAAATGGATTCACAAGAGCCACGGCTGAATCTGTATGCTGATTTGTTCCAGAGCGTTAGCGTGAGGCATTCGCTCGGATATCGTGAGACTAACATCCACCTACTCCTGATGGCCTTGATGTGCACCCTGCACTGCAAAAAATAGCGCTGTCTCACCTCACAGCGAGAGTTCACGAGACAGACACACGGAGGACATGTGAAGACGCACGGGTGAGGAACACAGAGATGAATGCGCAGATTGAAGTGCATTCCTTTGATTAAAATGTATTTATGTTTGGTGGAACCTGTCATAAAGGTGCCTATATATAGCTGGGCATGTTGTGTGTCTGTAGAGGAAGGTGTTAGAGGGTACTGTTTATAAAGGGTCAGCGACAGAAATTCTGAAATAACACATTTTCTCACTCTCTTCTGCTGGCGTGCTGATCATTTTAGTTCCGTGCGTTAAGGTTTTCAAAGATTTCTGAATATACCCAGTATAATGTGAATGGATCTTCAGTTGTGTTGCTCACAGAAATGAAAAATGATATTGAAAAACCTCTCCAAGTTCAGTTTGTTGGTTGTCCTGAATGATGTACGATGGTCTGAGGCCACATTATAAATCGCATAAACCTGGAAATAATCTGAAAGTTTGAGGATGCAGAGCGTAAGTAAAAAAAGTCAGAAAGCGAGCCCTTTCTCAGATCAAAATCATGGCTAGACTAAAGGTTTCTAAGGGGGCAGTCCGTCGAAAATGCTTTGCAGATAGTCGATCAGTTGGAACTAAAGACCTAAAGTGCATCTCAGCATCAGAAGATCACTACAGTTCCCTGAGAGACAGAAAGCGAAACGTCTTTGCGGAGGCAGAATTTACTAAAGAAAGGACGGAAGTTTCCACTCGGCATAAGTCCCATCAAAAGAAGGCTGTCTTGTAGTGGTCTCAGAGGACGAGTAGCCTATCCTGCACTCTGACCAAGGAGAAGTACCACTCCATTCTTTAAAGACCTGCTACACACTGGTTTGGTTTTGTAGAGATGCACTCATACTGGAGCGAGTAAATGAGCCCAAGAACACCGAACGAACTACAGCTTTGTGAGAACTACTTGAAGACCAAAGAAGACCAAGGGCTTTCCTGTACCAGGCTACGGAGGAATGTGAAGACTGAGAAAGACAAGAATTCTGTGTCATCAAGAGAAGCTTTGTGTCCAACGTCCAGTTTTGCTGGGATAGTGGAGTCCATGCCAGCGAGGAGCATTTGTTGTGAAGCTGATATTATCATTTACGATAAAACAAATATCATTACATTTGAGACAAATTCTAAATTGTGTTCAAAATAAGCATGTTGACTCGACTATGGCTTCAGACTTTTGGTCCCCACTGCACAAACATCGCTACTTTCAAAGCTACTTTCTACTGAAGAGATCGTCCCTATACAACTTTTCTGTTCTCACTTTGCTCCGTTGTTGTCCTTGGGTGACAAAGGCCCTTTTTCTTTTTTTTTTTGGTAGGAAGACACATTGTTTTAAATATATTCTTTTCAATGCTGCTCGCGCTTTAAACAATACTTTATCCACCCCCATGGCGTCGGGGGCGGAAGCAGAAAATGTCAGAGACAGACATGCTAAAGCCTTGGAAAATAAAACCAAAACTATCTCCAAGACTCCGTAAACACCAGAGTCATTTGTGTCATTTTGGGTGATTCGACCCTTTAAGTACAGGTCAGTTGTTTTTTAATGCCTAATGCATTGATTGTCGGTGTTATTAGAAAGCTCAGGTGCCACATGACAAGTGACTGATTACACCCTTCTGATAAATTTGCGCCGACAAAGAGTTATTGAAACGTATTGCCTATAGAATAACGCTGATTGGCAGACTTATTAAGAAGCTCAGGTGCACGGTGGCAGTGTTCTTAATAAATGGGCCCAAGCTGTGTCAGATGCCCGTCAGGGTACAATAGAGGGGGGGTGACAGGGCTGGGCTGTCCCATCAGTCACAGAGCGGTGGGGGGTCAGAGGTGACCCTGGCACCCCATCTGGTTCAGAACACACTGATAGGGGAGAGGAGGGGGTGGAGTGTGATGTCAGCGGCTGGGGGTCAGACACGACGATTGCTTATAAATATAGACGCAGAGACTGACGCAAGCACACCGGCGTGTACATGTGAGTATATAGGCGCACGCATGTAAACGTACTCTACATCTGTAACCAAAGCAATCCGCACTCGCACCACACTCTCAGGGGGGGTCAGGGGGTGATCCGTCACACGACCCACCTCAGTCGTAACAGATGGACGCACGCACACACTTCAACACACACAGTCTCGTGTCCCGGCGAGGCTGGCAGGGTCCTGACCCGTGTGACCACGCTCCCAGTCCAGGCAGGCATATGGGCCGGGACCCCGGGGGGGGCGCGAGATAGACAAAGAGCTGGTTGGCACCATTAGAGGATAAACACACATAGTTTACCCAGCTTTTAAGTCAGGTAATGAAGTTTGCACACCTTTTTTTCTGAACAGCAAATTGTTTTTTGTTTTTTTTTGTTTATTCAGATAAATTCTTGGAAATTGCCATCAGCCTCGTGTTTGCTGCATAATGTTTTTGTTCTTGTTTAAAAGAAATTAAATAGTTGAGCTCAAGCACAAGGCTGATATGAGAGCGTTTTTCATTTGTTCAGATGTGGGGCTGGGACGAAGCAGGTGCTGGCGGTGGCTGGCTTTGTGAGCTTGGACGAGGAAGGACATACATGGGTAGGCATGGCTGGCTCCAAATTAACATGGGTTGGATGGCTCACCTATTGCAAACTGTGTAATTTATATCCCACACCAGTGAGTCTAATTCCTTTGTACTTGTTTTTATATATAGTCATTTTGTTTTTTGCCGTGGGGCTGTGAAATTGGCAGATGGCTGGAAAACAATCTGTGCCTGTTTCTCCCTTCATGTTTCTCACTTAAAGATGCATATGCATGCACACACACACACACACACACACACACACACCATTTGTATGCCTGCTTTGTCTCGTTAGATATATATCGCCTAGAATGTTTAGTTTAACCAGCCCTGGAAAGAGGAGACTTACTGCATAAGCACAACAGTGATTCTAGTCATACCAGTCCTGTTAGTGTTCTGGAGGGTCTTTGTAGGTCCGAAAGGGATGGATACAAACTGTAACCTGCTAGATGGGCATTTATTTGAAGGACCAGTCTGTAAGGATCTAATAACTGCAAGGCATTTATGTAACTTCATGCACATTCATAAGAAAACAGCCACAAAGGGTTGGTCAGAAGTGTACATCTGTTAAAACATTGAAAATGACTTCAGGGCAGAGGATCTGCTAATTCTTTAGATATGTAGAAAACACAACGATTCTTAGTTTCAGGTGACTGATGAAAACATAATTAGGAACATTATGTTCAATTTCTGCCCCTGATTCCTAAACACAAGATCTTTAAAGGAGACCTATCTTATTTTTTTTTTCGCTTTTTTCCTTTCCGTCAATGTATATATTTTCATGTTGTGTCGGTAAGACTTTGAGATTTCAAAAAGGTCAAAGTCCACATCAACCATCAATCAGTACCACTCCATTCTTGACAGAAACGCATTTGTGACATCATACTCAGGCACATTCGCATAATTTGTGCCTCGTGGTCAGTTCGGCACCTAACAATGGATATAGCGCAGCTGCTCTGTTGTTCTGGGTCAGGCATGTGTGAGCTGGCCAATCGGAAGCAGACTTTTTTTTTCTGGAGGGGGCTTGAAGTGACAGGAGCAAAAGCAAGAGTGTTTAGGGGTGCAGAACTGGACAGTATGAGAAGACTGCCGTGCTTTTTGAGCATTAAAGCATGTTAACCTATTCTAATAGTAACATGAAATAAAATGATGAACCTGAGAATGAACAAAAATCAATCTACATCTTAAAGGATTGGTTGTATCTTTATTTTATATCAATTTTGGGAAAACTCATTTGCTTAGAGTTAGATGAGAATATGGATACCACTGTCATGCCTACATATGTACGTTGCAGTTGTGGGAATGGGACCTAAAAGTCAGGATATGTTGGGCTGTGAGGGGTGAAAAACGGTCGACACAGCCGGCGCACAACACTCTGAAATTCATTTAATCTGGTTTCATTTGTATGTTGCATTCCCGAGTGCCTCCTGGATGGATTGTTTTTTTTTTTAGAGAACCGAACTGGTCTGCATTCTACTGATCACCACCAACCTTCACCTGTGATCTCTCCACTCTCATCAATAGAGATTAGCCTTCTCCTCGCACTTACAGCCTTTTCTCTGTTTCTCTCTCTCTCACACACACACAAGCAAAGACACACACACACACACACACCTATCACTACATGCGATATATACACAGTGGATCAGCTTGAGTTGAAATCTCTTCACTCCCCATTTACTCCTGACTCTGTGTGTATGCATGCATACACACACACACACACACACACACACACAGACGCTGAGACCTGTGAGATGTGCACAGGAACAAATCACCAGCTGCCAGCGGTAAATGAAGATATAACCACTCCTGGCTGCCATGTACCTCCAGCGGTGCCACTTAATCCTGCCATAGGATCTAATGTGGATGGACTTCCAGTGATAGAGAAGGACATGCACTAACAAACACATTCACTCCAGCTAACAGTGATTGACACGAGCCTGCACAAAGCTTCCTCTGTCTTTTACACACAGTCACACACACACACAAACATGCGGCAACGCACAAGCACGGGACACACAAACAGTGGCCACGCACACACGCAATCTTCACATCTTGTTTCTGTGCTTGAATAGTAAAAAAAAAAAAAAAGAAGCAGTTTTTTAACTGCTGCCAAATCTTTGATGTTAATCACTGATATACATATTGCCAAGACACGACTTTATGATTCCAAAGTAATGATGCACCATACAAACCCACTTTAATTCACAGTCTCCCGCCCCCGTTTTTTCTTTATATAAAGACTTTTGGCTATATGAAGTGCCTCCATGTTCCACAAATATGTATTCAACTGCACATTGCTATGTATAAAAGCAACTTTGTTATCAAAGCTATACTGTGATGGAATATGGTGAATGAAGGGTGCATATGTTGACTAAATCTGAAGTATTTTGAATGTTTGTCTTAATGTAGCACCTATAGAAAGCTAAGCACCTGGACTTTCAAGTTGGAGGGCCCTGCTGTTAATGTCTTCAAAGTTTAAACCAATGTACTAATGTTCCAGTTGTCTTAAATTAAAAGCAACATTATGAGGAAGTTGTCATTTTGTGCAATTAGGTGCCCCACATAGGTTTTGAGTGCAACATCACTGTCATAAATACAAATCCCAGGTCTGTAACAGTTTGACGTAATGTGACGCTCACTACAAACTTGTATCTCGAAGTGAACGTGCAAAGTAAACGTATGCAACGCTGTGATCTTACCCTCTCACTGAAGTTACATAGTGCAGAAACAAGTGATGGACACCATTCACCCTACAACAAGACACTGCACCACCCAAGTGATTCTGAAGCTGTTATTTTCAGGTGAAAAAAGTAAAATAATGTTGCTTTAAAGTAAGATAATTTACTGTGCAAACTATTTTTTTGGAAAGTTTTGCAAAATGTAGCATGGCTGTGGATCAACACTCTAAAGCCACACAACACTAGCACTGCAGCATTCTCACAGTTTCATTGAGGTGGTTGACATTTAGCTTTCGGTAGTTATATTTACCCTCATCTTAGTTCAGCCTGTAAGAATGCTAAAATTCGCCAATTAGCAGCAAACACAAGTAGATCTGAAGCTGTACTGGACAAATGCTGACTTTGTTTCAAAAGAAGATTACAATTCATCTTTGAGACACAGATTTCTGCATGAATTTTATGGCAATCCATCCAAAAGTTGTGAACACGTGTCACTCAAACCCGCAAATGTTAACCTCTTTGTTGCGCCGGGGGAAATGCCACGGGGTCACCGAAGTCGTTAGGATACATCTGTGAACGTCCACGCGCGATTTTGTACCGATCCGTCTGCTGGATGATGAAATATTCCACGGGATATTTGAAAACTTTAACCTGCTGGTGGCGCTGTATATAAAGCCAGGGATCAGCAAATTCAATAAGATTTATCCCCTGAGGATTTCTGTCAAACCCTCCTGTAGGTGTTGAGATATGTCATTCAAAGTGCAGGACGGACAGACGGAGTGAGAGACAGACAAGTAGACAGATGCTGCAGTCCCCAGAGCCGCTAGCAAGGCTTTAAAAAAAAAAAAAAAAAACCTCACATGGATCTTTCTATAATGTCCACCCTGTCTCTCCCTCTGCCCCTCTGTCAGCCTCTTTTGTTCCCCGTCCTCCCTCTGTCGGGGTCTGTCACCACTGCCTCCATCTGCAGAGAGCAGTGATCATCGCTAATGACAGGCGGGCTTTAATTAGCCCACAGTAAACAATTAACACCACGGCAAAAAAAAAAAAAACAACAGAAAACAACATTTCAATGCGAATCACATCCTCCGATGATAAAGTGCCGCAACTATATCAATGAATACATTTGCTTGTAATTAGGAATACCTTCTGGGTTCATTCTGTGTGTGTGCGAGCACATGCATGCAAATGATTGTGTATGCGTGTTGTCTTAATAAATTCCTTTAAAACTGTTTTCCTTTCCACTTTGCTGGCCTTTTGTGTGGCTCGCTCATTAATGCTCATAGAATTGCTATTTCAGTAATGGATGTCTGAAAGTAAAGCCATAGAAACTACAATCCAATGAGGCTGAATGGACTGCGGATGAATAGAGGAAGAGGATACACTGAAATAGCTTTCTCCGCGCGTCTATCCCTCCTTTCCACGACATGTTTTTAAACTCATCCTGTTTATTGTTTTCAACGTAAGGAGGATCTGTATCTGTACTGAGTCAAACAGAAAGCTCATGATGGAGCGCGGTACAATGAAATGTGGCAGGCCGCCAAGAGTGGCATACAATGACACGACGCGTGTTGTACGTGAGAATACATCCAGCTTCAAATTGCAATTACATAGTTAAGAACTGGACAAAGAATTACAGGCGGAGGGAATTAAGTCGTATTAGTCCATCTGTCATTTATGGGTTGTCAGACCCGCGAGGACATCTTCTCTCTGTTGGTGATTTGGTATAGTGAGCCTCTCCATATGCATCACACTCCCCAGAATCCTCAGTCACGAATGAAATACCGGACTCAGGCATCCCAGCAGCCTGATATGAAGTCTGGCTAACAAATTAATGACAGACAAATGGCATCGATCCTTGAATGCACTGGCTTTGTGTTAATTGCCACAGAGTCAGTAATGAGTCTTGGCTAAATCTCTGCTAAAGGCCATTTGCCCATAAATAATGTAACGTAAAGGTCTCTGTTTTTTTGTTTTTTTTTAACTTTGACCACTCGCAGTGTTTTTTGTTTTTTTTTCGTCTTTTTCATCTTCAGCCAAACTTTTTCACATAACCAAATTACCAGTGTGAATGTTCGCAGGGCGCGTTTCTGGAAACCAGTGATATGTTGGAAACTTGTCATGATGTCATGTCAAAAATACATGTTTTTTTTTTGGTTGGGGGGGGTTCTGCAGTTTGTTCCAACAACTTGTCAAAAATGTCCAGTTTTGGCTGCCACAATCGCAGCTAAAAAAATGTCTCTTGTCAAAACGTGTCGTGGTTTTTTCGCGCTCATGAATATCGGTCACTCACTTGGCAGCTGTCAGCAGCTGTTACGCCTCCACCAGCAACTCCTTCTTCGGACATGAAAGTCGGCTGATACACATGCGATCTGAATGTGATATGACATGTAAACCAGTGGATGATTTGTTAGGGGACGAAGGGGGACGCCACCCCGCCTCGAGATCACTAATAGAGTGTTCACTGTCCAGGTCCCGACCCAGACACCATCCCATCCGGACCCATAAGTGATAAATGATTGAGAATTATTACGTTTTAACGGAGCGTTTCTACTTCAACAGCCGCCGTTTTACAGGCCCAGGAAAGTCACAGACCAATCACATATATTATAAATCACACCTGTGACGCTACTCAGTCAATCACATCTGCGTACGGCATTAATCATTCGGGTCAGACATACGTACACAGGCGAGACAAGTGACAACAGTCGGGAGAAAAGTGATAGCGAAAAACAGCGCTATTAATCAAGAATCGGCTTTTACATTATCCCAACAGGCAGTTTGAAATCAGTGTGAGTAATACCTCGGACCGGGGTGTTAATTAAAAAGACAAGACAAAGACAGAGCATGTTTTGAGCAAACGTACCCAGTCAGAACTTAACTGAAAGCACAGGAAATTAAATATTTAGCAAAGACCTGAATCAGAATGAAAGTTGAAATGTATAATGCTTTGGACCTCTGCTTGATGAAACCTGAAATGAACCTCTTTGAGTTTTTTTCCCCCCGCTGAATCCCGCCATTCTGTCATTTAGGCCCTGGAGCTATAGCATTCACTAGCCTAGGAGGCCAGGCAAAAAAAATTAACAAACTGCCAACTGCATCTGATGTAAAATGTTCATACGGAACGTATAAAACATCCAAATTTAACTCATCCATGGTTTGCAGAAATGTGCAATGCCAAGATTTTTTTTATTTTCTTTGTTTTTCTGGAACCCTAAGCCGTTTTTTTTTAAAAAAAGAGCTTTAGTAAATGGAAGGGAGTGAAAATGGTGCTGCTGACACAATAGATCATTTTTCATCTTCTGGAGGTTTTACTGCAAGTAAATTGAAATGTCTTCACTGTTGTAGCAGGAGAGCAGCTGATAGACCTGATACAAACCAGCCAACGGCGGAGATGTCATTTCAACAAATGCCGCCGTACTTATCTGGGTCAATCGCTAACAAATATGTCACCCTGGTTTGACCTGTAATTGTAGAACCTCCCTTTGGGCCAGTCACTGTGATATATATAAAAAAAAAAACAACAAAAAAAAACATAGCAATGGCCAGATGTATAAATGATGTATGCTAACAGAAGAAGACTGCTTTTCCGCACAGAATCTAATATTTATTTTTTTAGAAGTGCATTCCTTCACGCAGGCTTTGCACCATGTGTCGCACTTCATTTGAAACCACAGACTATTTAATGACATCATAGCTTTCAACAACAGCCTAAACACAACAGTTTCCATAACAATTATATCGCTGTGTGAATATCTCTTTCTGTAAACTTGACTTTATTCCAGCGTGTGCACATTGTTTTATACAGCCGCCCTCCCACATTACACAGTATTGTGGGAACACTCACAAATTTGACCCACTTATGTATCATTATTCTTATTAGCAGGCTGTTATGGATGGCGATACACAGTATACTGATACATATGGCTGTGGGGAACAGCGTCTGCTGCCAATGTCAGATCACGAATGGAATGAGTCTGGGTTATGTCCAAACAAGATTAAACAGGGGGGGTGTTGACATAAATAATTTCGGGAATGAGTGTGAGGCTTTCGCACTGACTCAGATCTGTAAATCTGCCACGGTGATAAAATATTTCGACTTTTGTGCATATGCAGATGTTCAGTCGTGAACCCGTGCTGTGTATTTTTTTCTGTGCGGCTCGCCCCAAGAAAAACAGCAGTGAGGTGTGTCATTGTACAAATCTCAAACCTTGCTTGTGTGAGTTTATTTCCCATGTCTGATGTTGTGTATCATTTTTTTTAAGCATACCTGTGTTGTCTCCATCTGGATCCTGGAGCCCAAATGGATTTTGCATTGTCAAAATTACCACTTTGATTTCAGCCCATATTGACTCCATCTCCCCCCCTTTTTTATTCCATGTTTTTTGTGGCATCTCCATTTTGGCCCTGTTCTCCCATTTTACCCCCCCCCCCCTCTCTCTCTCTCCCCACTCTCCCTTTCTCTCTTTCTCCATTCTCTGGAGTAATTGCATTGATAGTGAACAGTGCTGCTAATTAATTATGCAACAGCCGAAAATTGAGGTGAGAGCGAGGGATGAGAGGAGGAGAGATGAGGCTTGTGCCAAATGGTCTACAGTAGAGAGAGAGAGGGGAATGAGAGAGGGGAAGAGAGGCAGGGAGAGAGGGTATGAAGTACTTTGAGAAAAAAAAAAGCCAGATGGGAAGCAGAACAAAGGGAAAGCGCAAGAAAAATGAAGAAGGGAGGAAGATGAGAGGCGAAGAGCGCAACAACTGAGAGGCTATGTTTGTAACGAGGATCTGTCAAAATGTGAAGATCAACAGCGCCGAGGCAAATCAGTGCTCCTGCAAGAACGAGATCACAAGGATGGATGCAAACACTGGTGGAAAAGTCAAAGGGAACATTTCGCTGGCGAGAGGCACAGATGTGTTTCTCAGACTTAACATATGTCCCCGTACTCGGCAGAGGAAATCCTCTGGGACTGCTGCATCTGATGGACTGGGGAGGGTCAGGTTGAGAAGTGCTGGTACTGATTAAAAAAGCTGAGTAAACATATTCCAAAATGAGGAGTGAGATAAGATTGTCTTTGATGAATATATCTTTCCGTTCCCTGTTGGGGGGGATTAGCAGAGTTGCTAGTAGCTTAGCAGCAATTTCCAGAAGCATGTGGTGGTTTAACTATTGAAGCTACTCATTAATTTAGTTCCGGCAGCACAAATTGGCATTTAAATTAATTAACAGTTAACTTACTACCACTCACAGAAGAAAAAATGCAATTATTAGCCATGAGTGAAAGATGAACAGAAAAGCTCATCATTATGGTCGTTTATGGATCTGGTATGTCCAGGATTTCTTTTATTCCAGTTTTTCTAAATGTTCCTCTGGAGTAAAATGTTCTCGCTGTCGTTGTTTAGCTCCAGTACAGTAGGCCTGCAACTAATGATTCTTTTCGTTATCGACTGATCTGCCGATTATATCACAATTAATCCTGGAGTCTAAAAGGTCGTCACAATTTCCCAGAGCCCAGAGTTCCATTTTCAAAATGGATTCTTTTGTCCAACCTGCAGTCCAAAAGATATAGTATCATAAATGACAAAGAAAAGCAGCAAATCTGTTTCGTTCAAGAATATCTGACATTTTTTGCGTCCCAAGGACATTACATTTGCATTTAGGGCATTTAGCGGACGCTTTTGTCCAAAACAACTTATAATAAGTACATTTGTCACAAGAAAAAAGCCACAGCATATGACCGTCGATAAAGTAAAATAGAAATGCGGGGTCGAGGTGAAGTCTGAACAAATTAGTCTTTTGCGGAAGATGGCGAGTGATTCTTCTGACATAGGTCAGGAGTTCGTTCCACTGCTGAGGCACAATCTTTCTTTTGCGCTCAGCGATGGTGGTACCAGCCGGCCAGCTGATGTAGTATAGGTAAGTGGTCTCGCGCTGGGACCTTGTGGTCCGACCAGTGTTTGGAGGTAGACGGGTGCAGTTCTGTTGACGGCCTTGAAGGCCACAAACATCGTCTTGAATCGGACGGATGGTTTCACAGGAAGCCAGCGGAGGTCAGGGAAGATGAGGGGTCACGTAGGAGAATTTGGGTAGATTGAAAATGAGGTGCGCTGCTGGATACGCTGGGAGTCCAGCCAAGAGCGAGTTGCAGTAGTCCAGGCGGGAGATGACCAGGACTTGAATGATTAATGCAATAATTATAGTAGTTGGCAGTTGAAGATGAGGTGGCCCTATGGCTACATCCGTTGTTTGACGATCCAAAAATGATACTTTGTGCCGCATATCACACTCTTGACAGGAATACCGTGGCAAACAGTGCAGACAGGAAGCAGCTAGTCCTTCAGTGATTTCAAAGATGCATCGAGGCGAATGCACTGATTGTGATGCAACCCCTCCTGTTTAATGCAGGTCTACTTCACCGGTTCTCAAAAGCACCTGTCTGGTGTCATTCACTACCACGTTGGTTCTGATCCTTTTCGACACGCCCATATTTAACAAGCCTCCCACCGCAGATGGCTCACCTGCTATTATAAAGCTGAAGTCGTGGGTGAAGAAATGCAAGACTCACGGTGTGTTTTTTTTGGGTAGCTTTGAAAAACAAACTGCTGACGGAGAAAGTCAGCAAAGCAGAGGCAAACAGAAAGAGTTAAAGTGCGTGCAATTGAAAGGGAACAGGTTATACCGGGCCCTCATGTCAAGAACCGAGCCCTGTGTAATGATAATGAATGGTATTCTGTTGGAAAACACAGAACAGACTCAAACACAATCAACCTCTTTTAACACCTACACATGAATCGTGTCAAACAGTGTGGAGGGAGTCTATGGATGAGAGCCACAAAAGTCAAGGGCTTTCTATTTACCTTTTAAATTTTGTATATTCATGATTTATATTTTTTTTTCCATGCTTAATTAAATATGTGCACAAAGGTTCCCAACAAAAGTAGAAATATAATCACACTCGAGTTGGTCATCTTCTGATGTCAAGTGGCAACTATTTATCCATTGTATTTACAGAAAATGTGTTATATCATGATATGTATCATTAATTAATGCATATGACATGGCTTATATTGGGAGATTTTTGCCGTACAACACAGCTTTAGGAGAGTCCACATTGACTCGTTCTGACAGCTGTAGGGTTGTGACTCAACTAACACAACCAAATATTGAATCTGTAATTATCACTTTAAATTCAAATTCTTTAATGTGTATGTGCAACTGGTCATGCCTGTTACTATAACCAAAGTCATATATACAATGCATTGCATTCCATGTTGCCCACTCAGTCAACAAGGCAACCGTTGCCTCTACCAAAGGATAATGGAAGACATATGACTCAAGTTGTTTGGTCCAAGTCCCAAGAAGGTCCTAGGTCAAGTCGGCCCCAAGATGCTGCAGTATCTGGTCTTCATCAAGCAAAAAGATAAGTTAAAAAACCTAAATCCAAAAAGCTTTCTGTAAACTGTGAAATCCTGACAACCAGGGTAAAACAAACCTGAAATCTTAACTGAAAACATTGAATGAACACAAAGTCTTTCCGGTCATTGTGTCTCAATTCAACTCTTGAGTCTTTCGCTTTCACGTCCAAGTCGAGACTTAAGTCATTTGTTTCTGTGGGGTCAAATTGCAAGTCATCAAAAACAGTAGCTCCAGTTGATTCAAGTCGAGTCCAGGTCATGATGACTCAACTTAATCGTGGTGCATCTAGCCGTACCATGGTATGATATTTTGCATTAATATGGGCTGACATTGAACTAAGACACCTGCTGCATATCACCGTCCAATACCTGCCAGCTGAGTGTGATTGAAAAAGATTCAGTTTTCAGTCATAAGTCAGTGTCAACTATGTTAAAATAAAGTAGGAGATCATATTAGATTAAGACCCGTTGAATCAGTTTTGGCTTACAAATACTTTGTCCTCAGATCAGACTGTTCAAACCTCGTCCTACCTATCTCTGATCGTTCTGCCCCGCGTGTCACTTTCTGTCTGCTTTTCAATATCTAATAATGAAAATGGTATTTAGAATTGTCAGATGAACATTCCAATATCCCATTTCTCTCCTTTGCCCTTTCGCAGTCGCTCACTTTCCGCCTCACCTCACTCCCCTCCGCATATTCTTCCTTCCCCACTTTGCGTCGAAATCCCCCGCCCTCCTCCTCCTCCCTTCTCTCCCACTGTCTTCTCCATCTCTGCCGCCCTCTCCAGCTGAAGTGCTGGCTCGACTAATTAAAAGCCTTAATCAGGATTCATAATTAGGTCTAATCAGCGCCTTGTACATCATTCCCTTGCATTCCTCCTTCGCTGGTGGTGAAGGCCGAGATGCTTATGAAATAATTTTGGCAACTTAATGCGTCCAAATGCGGAGCTGGGAGCAGGGTTTCAGTGAAAAGGAAAGAGAGAGGAACATGATTAGGACCAGGCGGCTGATTGCTTCCCCTTCCTCCCTCCCCTCCCTCCCTCCCCCTCTGGTTCTCCACTTCACACATTGAGATTTGTTCTCTCTCTTTCTTTCCCTTTCTATCTACTGCACTTTTTCTCGTGTGTGTGTGCGTGTGTGTGTGTGTGTGTGTGCGTGTGTGTGTGTGTGCGTGTGTGTGTGTGTGTGTGTGTGGTGCCCTCTTGACAAGACAGTGGGGTAATAAAGCAGACAGCCTCCCAGATTACAGCTCCCTCATCGAACTCCGCTGCATCCACCTGCTTCATTACAGCTGAGGCCACGGCGCACTAAACCCTGCAACAGCCTTTCCGCTCTTTACTGCCTTCTGTCCACCTGAGCTCTCATCTGTTAGGATTAACACCCAATACAATAGAGTACGGGAACAGAAAATAATTATACTGTTCATTATGCAAAAGGCCTCGGCATAGCTAAGACTACAGCCTCCTTTTATTACCATGTCTTGGTGCTGCTCTCATCACTCCTACAAAGTAGGAATATGATCCCACTGCAAAGGAGCTGTTCCTTTTGAGTTTCACTGGTGTGTATCATTGTAGCTCACAGAGTCCTGACCGCGGTGAACGTTTCTCTTGTGCGTCTGTGTCAGCCTCCCGCTGTCTGAACAAGAAATTTTGAAGGGGGGAAAAATTAAATTGCCTTCAAGAGGAGAAAAAGCAAAACAGTGGGAGTCTGAGGAAAAGCTGCGTTGAACAGATTTCAGTATGGAGCTTATTCTGCCCTCTTTGTCTATGCTGTCAGAGCAAGAACATTAAAAAAAATATATACCAGGTGCCCGGGTACGTGCTCCTGCTGTGGTACACACATGTAATTGCAATTATGATGACAAGGATTTTCCAGCGAGCCATACAGAAATTCGTCAAAATGATGACATGCATTGTTCCGCACGAGCTATTAGGCTTATAATGGAGCGGTTACCTTGACGACCGTAAATCAAACCAGGTAGTGCGACCGCATGAGGGTTATTGAGGGCAAAGAAAAAACAGAATTGGTGTCATTTTCTAAAAAGGTTGCTTTTTATCAGAGAATGTCATGTGCTGTTCCGCAGGGTGGTCTCAGGATCTGCTTATCTGCACAAAGGAAAGCGCGGCATGCCGAAAAAACACATTGTACTACACTTCAGTTTACATTAACATGAACCATAAAAATCTATTTTATTTTAGGTCAAGTTGGCTGTAGCCCATGCTGTTTAAATAAGAGAAGGGGTAGGGATGGAAATTGATCTTATTGATTCCAGTACCGGGGCGGCTGTAGCTCAGCGGGTAGCGCAGGTTCGCTAGTGATCGGGAGGTCGCTGGTTCAAATCCCAGCTCCGGGTTGAGCTGAGCTGCATGCCTGTACACTGAACAAACAAACCCAAAATTGCGCCATACAAGGTTGACACCTGATCATCGCACTTGTCCAGGGAGTACCCTGCCCTCGCCCAGAGACAGCTGGGATTGGCTCCAGCAAAAACCTTCACTCACCCTCCCCATAAAAGGGATAAAGCAGTTACAGACAATGGATGGATGGATGATTCCATGATGAAATGATGTTTTGGATGCGTGTTTTTAATGTTTGTGTGATTATGCTGCTGCCTGTCTTGGCCAGGACACTCTTGTAAAAGAGATTTTGAATCTCTCTGGTTAAATAAAGCTTAAATAAAAATAAATAAAATAAAATTCCAGTACCATTATCAACTGTGCTTATCCATATCTGTACCATTTCCGCAGCTGGTTCTTGAGCGTTTTTTGTCGGGCTGATCGTAGCCTCAGAGCTAGCTGTAGCAACAGCCAGTTTGTCACCATCTAAAAATGGATGAAGCGAGAGAATGTTTTTACAGCACTCGTTTTCATTTAGGTTTTCTCAGTCGAAGAAAAAAAGAGAGAAAAAAGCTGAGCCTGCCTTCATGGCGCTAATCTCATTATATCATAGGATATTCATCCTCAGTTGACACACTGCTCAGCTGGAAAGCAAAAAGGAGTGTCAAATACATGGCATTCCTGCAATTTAATCTTATGTTGTGCAGAAAGATGGTGCGGCCTATTCCTGCTGTTTTCACCTTTATTTGAAATCATCAGGTGACAGACATTACAACCAGCACTGTTGTCATCTGTCCTGTCAGAAAACTCGCTGGCATCGAGGAAAGGAATTGATAAGCTCTGGGGTATATGATTCTGATGGATCGGACGATTTGGAACAAGCTTTCATGAGTTCTGGTCCTCGATTCCCATCCCTAGGAAGACGTGCATCCACTCCAAATGAGGAGCAGATTAACTTTGGGCAAAATCTTTATGTGTCTGGACTTTAATAACACCTTCCAAGTGTCTTCCAGTCACTGAAAATTAATTAAATTAACAGGAGTTCTGTACGTAACATTTGCATTGCCACATCAGTGAAACAGCCGGGGAGCAGATATCATCAGCTGTCTGTTAAACACCAGTCAAAAACTGGTCACAGAATTGACTACTGAGGAGTCAAGGTCACAGACCAGCAGGCTGTGGATGGCTGTACAAAGATTAAGAAGGCTAAGACCTTCCGAGAACATAGAGGTTACCATCATCCCCCCCAGACATGCCACTTTTTAATCACGTGGCCACATGAAAGCAGAGGTTCTTGCTTTAATCATTCCCCTGTCCATACTGGCCATTAAAAGATCCTTTTGCTAACATGGTTCTGGGAGAGGAGATGTGGGACAAAATCCATAGTCCTCCTTCTTTGCCAAGAAACATTCCAAAGTGTCAGTGAAGCAAATACGAGACTTTAGAGGAGGTCTATTTCAGCTTCAGATGAACTTTAGAACACACTGGAATGAAGACTCTGGATATAGTCCCCTATTTCTGACACTGGATTTATTATTACAACAAGCAAAACGGTTTCAGTCTACATATAACTATGTGATCGCTGTCTTGATGGTGGACCTTGAAAAAGTCAGCTCCGTTTATGAATGATGGCACAAGCTGCAAAATATAGTTGGTGGACTTTCGAAACCTTGGTTCTCTACCATGTCCTTTATGGTAATATGTCCTCGCGGAGTTATTTCAACTTTGTGCAGAGCTGCTGACTTTCTTCCAACTCACTATATTTCAGTGGAAATTAACACACATTTTTATCCCACCATATTTATCCGATTGGCTGTAGTTACAAGCTACTTTGCAGAGAGTTTAAATGCAAAACATACAGTACAATTTTACTTTTAAAGGTGTAATTTTAAAAAAACAACCAGCTATCTGGCTGTAGCAACTAGCTGCCATTAGCAGGTAGCTCAGCTGGCAGCGGAGCAAAGTCGGCCTATTAGCTGACTGTGGTCTGCCCGCACTGCAACCTCAGATCACAGGGGAGTCAATGTGGTCACCAGTGAACGGTTGTATCTTTCTGGGGTATAGAAAAAAGGTTAAAAAAATACCTAATTTGATGTCATGTTGTGAGCTTATTTTGTACAATTATTAGGCTTATTATCCAACTTTTATTTACACCTTCCAGCTGAAACTACAGGGGCTATCGAGCTGTAGCGTACAAAAAGATCACTCCATATTTTACAAATCCTGCCTTCTTTTAATGCAGGACAACGAAGTACTTTTGCATAGTGGTCTTCTTCATTTTACTCAAGAAATAGGGTTAGGGTTTGGTCCTCCTTCTGCATCTATTAATGAAATGAAAAACAGAACTTTTGAATTGAAAACTGGATGAAGCACAATGCAGGGGCCACTTCAGGCGAAGGAGATGAATCAGACCCAATCAGATTCGTGACATCTGTTACAGCTTGGCTGAACAATGTCATCTGAAAACTATAAAATAAAAGTTTTTGTGCCTCTAAACTTCATCCGTGCGCAGATCTAAAGACTGCTCCATTTCAAAATCTTAATTATTACCATAGACATCAAATTAGGTGACGGAGTACGATGGTATGAATGCTGTAATCAGTTAAAACAATAGCAGAGATGATTGGTACCCTCTATCTCCATGTCACAAGTATTTTTAGCACGTGTTCACAATTCCCATAATTGCTGTTGCATTTTGTTGCGAAAGAGCAAGTATTACGGAGCACAGAGGCCAGTAAAGGCTGCTGTTCTCCCCAGCAGTGGTGTTTTTTCATTTATGGTAAATGGTTTTATATCTCAATGAATGCGACGCTGAATAATTGATGGCAAAAACGTTCCACATAGCACCAGTAATCTTGTGCTTTAAGTCTCATCACTTTCAAGAAGAAACGAATGTATAGATGAGACCCAGAGTATAATGCATGTAGGGTCTGCTCTGAGGGAGTCTTCAGAAGTGGGGCTGTGGTGGACATTGGTCCCTGTCCCTGTAGAATCCTGCTTGTGAGTCTCTTGTTAATCACTGCGGCAGGAGCGAGAGACACGGAGTGAATCTGCAGATCAGCACCACAACGCGGTGCAATTCAACAGTTTAAAACATTTAAATGTGCTTTTAATAAATGCATGAATGCTGCACCTGTGGCCACTTTGGAATTACAGTGAAGCAATATTTACAAGGCTCTCGGTGTACATCTTTTTGGACTTCACGCCCAGTGAGGCCGGAATTAATGCAATTTTGATGAATGTGAACTCGATTAATGCATGATCGCGTCCCCCCCCCACCCCACAACACACGCGCGTACTTCAACTAAATGCCATTGAATGCCTTCTTTTTCTTTTTTTTTATCGCTGTGTTTGTAGTTCTTTAGAGAAAGTAAAGGGCCAAAGTGGATCTATAAACTAAAGGTCAGAACTCTACAGAGCCTGGCTGAAGAGCAAATGATTGGCCCAAAGCGTTTGTTTGTGCGTCGCTGGATGTTGATGAGTCGGCAAAAAATGTTTTGCATTTGAAGCCCGCTTCATAGTCACTGTCACATGACGCACTCTAAGGTGGTCTCATGGTGCCACACTCGCACACACACACACACACACACACCATGCAGCTGTCTGAACAGTCATTTCCAGGGATATTAGAGACCCTGTAACATGGTGGGCCATTAACAGCAGAATAATATCACAAGTTGACCCTTGACATTCATAGCAGCTTATAGCTCCTCGTCGATAGACGCGGGCTCTGCATATAGCACTCTGTGCGGGAAATGAACCAACATGGAGGGAGGAGAGGGCAAAAATCCCTGCGTCTTAAGCCTCGCCGGCGCGAATAGCGGAGCGGCTTAGGGGAGGATGGGGGCATGAGGGGGTGAGAGAGAGAGAGAGAGACAAGCTTTGATACAAACGGAAGAGAAAGGGAGAGATGATGGGATAATGAGAATGAAGAGAGCAGATTCTTTTCCCCCTCTTTTACAAGGTCGCAGTTACAACCCCCTCTCCCATCTCAACTCCGTCGCCCCACACCCAGTGTGACCGCGTTGCATTCAACTGGATGACATCACCTGTTGATGTGCTAGCAGAGCCGCAGTGCTATATTACACCTCTGACTCTTTTTTTGTCCGTCATTTCTTTTGATTCTGCCTGTGGACGACACTCACCTCGTCTTTCATTCCTGTGACATTACTCATCTGTTCCCTCTCACTTTTGCCCCTTGCTTACCAGAATTCCCCTATTTTTAGGTGTGTCTTCACGTGTGTTCCTGTGATTCCCCCACTTCTATCGCCCCCCCCTCCACCTTTCCGAGGCAGAGCGATTAATAAGGCAGTAACACTGTTCATTTGCATCACTCAGTTACTCCATTCCTTTCCCCTGCCCCATGTTTTTGACCTTTTACCCTTTCCCCCTCTGCCTTGCTTCCCTTTCCCACATTCTTTCACTTTCCTCCCTCCATCAGTGTGCCCTTAAGCGGCTGTGTAACCAGTTTCCCATGAGGCTCAGTGGCAGCCTGACCGACAGGCTACCTGACTTCATCTCCTCCACCCCCCCTCCCTGCGCCCAAATTTTCCACCCATTTCCCTTCCATCCATCCACCTTCCAACACCCGCAGATGACTCAGAGCCCACCTGCCCTGCAGCCATCATCTATCAGTCAGTCTGAATCACACACACACACACACACACACACACACACACAATGGATCTCTGTGTGTGCTCCTTTGGATACACGTGTACAGTAACCGCTGTGAAGGACTAAAATGACAGCTTCTGCCCTCAGGGATAGGCTGAACTTCTGTGTGCATGTGTGTGTATGTGTGTGTGTATGTGTACATGCTCAAGGGTGTCCATGTACATGTAAATGTAGTTATCTCTATAAATATGTATGGTAATGCACGGGGAGCAGTCGTGAATAAAACATGGGAACAGGTGACGGCAGCTCTACTATACTCTTTATGGATGTTAATCTCTGAAGCTCTTATTGTGAAGGCTTCACAATATCCTGTTCAAATGTCACTGCATTCTGCGGTTATGCTAAAGTGAACGTGTGCTATATCGCTATTCCTTATGTTAGGAATAACATTATAATAACAATGACTTTTGGTCATATGAATATTCTGCCTGTATAAGGGGAGATGGGTAAAAAGTTCCACAATATAATTTAACCATCAACCATAAAAAAGTTTTTGCAATAAAGTTTTATGATAATTAAAGGGCAGGGCAGCAATAAGTTCGCTTTTTGTAATAAAACTTTTAAACTTTTGCTGAGGATATTTAAAGGCAACCCGACTACTTTTAATTCGGGATACATCACTCATCTTGATAGACTTGTGTTTGTTGTTGATGTCTGTAAACATCATAACTAATAATGACCCAGATAAGCTTCTTTTTCCCTGTGATGAAAAACTTGATTAACATATCTGGGAAACATCAGCTTTAGCTTGAATGGTGAAGTAAATATATACTTCTCTACTTCTTTTTGCATCCATGGTCACATTTCTTACTTATTATTTTTCTGTCAAAAGACCTGAAATATCGTCCCATTTATCAGCCATACATGGAAATACTACCTAATGAGTAAAAGCTTGCAAAGAAATGAACTTTCACTCTATACAATAATAATAATTGTCCATTACTTTCTGTTAATGACTAAATACAGCTCTGCAGCACATCATTCACTCATGGAAATCCGGATTAGCGACTTTATTGTGTGAATACTATTAACATTATGTATTGCTTAGCCCACTTCGCTAACGCTACTAACTAGCGAAGTAGTTAACATTCTAGCATGCTAACATTACTATTAAGCTTGAAGCACCTTAGTACAGCCTAACATGGCTGCTAGCATGGATAAAATCTACTAAGCCACATTACCAGGACCTTTCCTCAGGGACTAGAAACCTTTAGAGGAACTGAATACCTTTCCACCAAAAGGACTAGGGTCTAAGTTGACTTTGGGAGACATTATTCTACCCCCCAAACTGTCCATGCTGACAGGTGGTATTTTCCAAAAGTACAAGAATTTTGGGGGTGGGGCTTGTGGCGCTGAATGTTTCTGATTGGTTGAGTACCTTCTGCGTTTTTGCCTTTTTCAAAGTCTTCAATCACACATGTTTTTATTCAGTCATTGCACTTCAACATATAAACACTGAGTTATGGAGGGGGCTTTCATAGCCACTCGCAAAAATGACCCTTTGTCATATGTCAGTCGACCAATTTGCCTAATCTTTGTGGGTATTAAGACCGTGGCGGAAATACAGACAACAACGGGCCGAAAGAATTGTGTAGTTCTATGAAAAGTAGCTCCTGGTACTCAAAGTTCCAGATGCTTTTGGGTGAAAACATGACTTTGGTCTGGCAAAATATTCCCTGGTCTCCATTTTTGCAAAGTCATTTATCAGGTAAAAAAAAAAAAACTGGACAGTTAGATTTTGGTTCTTTTCAGTACATAAACACACAACTGAGCTATTATTATTTCAGCAGTTATTCCCCCAGACATCTGTCTCAATGGCTTAATGATGTGCGAGGCATTCTTTTTCTATAGGGAGCCATACTTGAGAGGTAGCTTACTAGGCACTTTTGGTCTTACAGTATTAAATTGTACACGTCTCTAAAGACAGTACAGATTGAAGTCAATATGTCCATGTCTCCTAGGTACTTATAAAATATCTTGTACAGTTTGAAAAGGGAGAATCACACTAGATGCTGAATCTCAAGGGCCGTTTGTCTTCAGTGGATGGTTGGATATGCATTAAGATATCTATTACCTTTATCAACCACTATCAGTGTGGTCATTAATTCTCACTACAATTTTGCATTTTCACATTACCAAGTAAAAACTGTTGAATATGGTGACAAATTGAGACACTGCCAAACACTAGAATGATAATATTGCCTTCTCGTGTGCTTTGTTTTGGCTATTTGAAGTGTGAGCTTATTTTTGAACACCAGAAATCACATTGTGGCGTAATTGCTGAGTGATTTGTCTTGATCAACAACATTTTAATCACGGCTGTTTTGTCTCGGAGGGCAGGAGGAAAAAAAATCTTCATTTCCTCCTTTGTTAAAAACAACGTAGCTTACACACAATTAGACTGAAACTGCGACCAAAGCACGAGCCCCTACTTATTGGATGTGTCAGCGTGTCATTCATCGCTGCTATGATCATATTGGTGTACTTGAAAATAACAGTGTTCTTTAAAATTGAGACCAAAGAACACAATCTGGGGGGTTACTTACAGTAAGGAAACGAGAAGGCGGCAGACAAACAAAAATGTCCTGTAGTTTAGAGAACTGGGATGAGGGACAGAAGGAAACTCCCTACGGACCCAAATGAGATAGTGTAATGAGTTGCCAGGGTTTGATACAGTTTTCTCAATCTCACTAATGCATTCTGCTGTAGACATTTTCCCAGCTTGCCTCCCTCCTTCCTTCTCTCCTCTCTCGGCCTCGTCTCCGTCTCTGTCTCTGTTCCAGCCTATCAGACATGACAGTACCAGCTGGCTGCTGGCAAACTCACAGCCAGAGGATATGAGTGTGTGAGCGTGTGTGTGAGTGTGTGCTTGTGTGTGTGTGGGTGGGTGAGGGTGTCAGCATATCTGCCTCCTGAAGGTGTGTGTCCATATTTTTGACAGTCGTCAGGCGTGTTTGTGCGGTTGCGTGTGAGGCACATTGTATATGAGCTTGTGTGTGTGTGTGTGTGTGCCGAGTGCGATGCGTCAAAAAGCGAACGTGTTGATTTAATGTCGCGGAGCCTGAGCCTGAGTGATCTGAGTCACAGGTGTGTGACGGTTACTAGGGGCGGTGTTAAGAGCAATATTTAATTCCTATAAAGATAGTTGTCAACACTTGCTTGAAGCAGCTGTGTACTCTTGTGGGTGCTTGGCATTTGCTTTTCTGTCTGAGTCACTGAGCACATTAAGAGCCACTTATTTGCCTTTCTCGCTGTGCCTGTGGAGATGTGTACCCCTGCTTTTGTACTTCTTTGAATTGTGCTAAAGTTTGGGTAATTTATAGACACGCCTTGTGAGAAAGAAAAGGTGACAGACCACCTATGCACATAAAGAAAAGAAAATCAAACAGCGTTCTGGCAGCTCGGTACACTTTCACAGGGCTGCAAGGAAACGTTTAAGGCTTATTGGGAACATTCTAGATGAATAGCAGATGTGCGTGTGATTTTGGCACTGTTCAACATGCTCACCCTGACCCCAACTGCCACTGACCCCTCCTCACCTTTCCTGCTTTTGGCCAACCCCCCCGCCCCTTCTTCCCTGCATCGATTAAACACATATTCTTCTCCCCATCTGTCCAGCCATACCTCCCACTGCCTCAAAAAAAGTTTTGCCCTAGATTCGAAGTTGGGGAGAAAAACATCCCAGTCGGGGGACACGCTCATCTCCCACTCCCCCAAATCTCATCCAAAATGTGTATTTTTAGATCTTCAGTAAGGCAGACCTAAACATCCTTTTTATGTTATCTTGCAGATTTTTTATTTTTCTGTACTTTCCTTTTGCTTTTGTCTCAATGTGTTTGCTTGCATATTTATATTCCCATGGCTTATTATTATTATTTTTTTTACACATTACAGTGAATCAAATATAAATCAGAAATTCCCAAGATTAGAAGCTATTGCTAAAAAATTTCCTGGTGACCTTTTACTAGTCATTTTCTGTGTTTTCCTTTCATTCATGGTCAAGGTTTGGCACAAGATCTCAACAGTCACATCGCAGTTGCAGCTTAGCAGCTTGGTCAGACATTAAGTAAGAGCCCTAATTTGAGAAGAAACATAAGGGACCTTGATGTAAACCAACAGGACCCCGCAGGCCTGTCCAAGCAGGATCTGAACCAGCTCTCTACTGGTTGAAACGGGCCAGAGCTGATGACAGACAGGCAGGCCGGAGCTGAGGAGAACAGAGGCTCGCATGTTACATGCTGTTTGTTCTGTACGGGCTCCAAAATCTGTGAGACGTGGAGGGACGGGGAGAGATTTGGACGGCGCCGATAAAGGGAGAAGGAGCAGAGAGGAGATGAGAAGAGAGTAGGAGTATGAGGCTGAGAGGAGGTGAGAAGTGGAGAGGAAATGGGTTGACAGTGAGTAAGAGGAGGTGGGAGAAGGTGGGGGAAAGAGCGCTGTGGGAGGGGAATTTAACTGTTTAAGTTTTTGTTAATAGGTAAACGTGTTCTGTCTGCTTTGTGTCCTGTATTAGAAATGGCACTTCTCTTCCAGGAAAGGATGGAGGAGGAAATAGATACAGAATGTGTGTGTGTTTGTGTGTGTGTTTGTGTGTCGGTGGAGCTCCCAGAGGTAGGAGGAATATAGAGCGAACTGCTAAAACCTCAGGCACACTGACCTGGAGGGATGGATGAAAAAAAGGGAAAGGAAGAGAAAGAGGATGGGTTATGGTGTGAAAAGGAGTCTAAGGTAGCTGAGCTAATGCAGTGCGAAGTGAAATATCTCATTCTGAAAGAAGAGCAAAGGGGAGGAGAAGGGGGAATTACATAAACGCTGCAATGTGCGCGAAAAAAAACGGTGAAAGTGTGTTGAGGAGAAACAGGGAGGAAATGAGAGGAGGAAGAGGGCATGGGTGGGGTGGGGGTGGGGGGGCTGGATGTAGCTTAAGGCCAGTTGGCAGTGACCATAACAGTTTTCATTGCGAGGTGTTGATTCTGTTGCCGAGCCCTTGAGCCACGGGCATTTAACCCCGACAACAGCCAAGAACAATGGCTAACAGCCGCATAAACGGATAACATGTGGGGTGAAATACAACATTTACTGCCTAAGACAACGACATCTGGAGCTGGAAAACTGAATCAGGGCTCCAGGCTTGGGAGGAGACGGTGAGAGGCGAGGGCGAACACGGCAGGGGTGCAGGTGGAGTGAAATGCGGTGGTGCATTGTGGTTAAAGTGCGTCCCTTTATGAATCCCTAGGTGCACAATCCACTGACTGAGGGGCTTCTCGGGTTCCCAGCCGGTTCCCCCGGGGACTCGTTTGGCTGCGGCGCGAGCCCTGCTCTTTATGAATCTTCTGCACTGTAACGCGTGTCACTGCTCATTACTGACGAGCCCGACTGTGATGTGGCGCTGGGGGGTCCCGGGAGGGGGGGCGGCGACTCCTCTGGTGAGGGTCGGGACCTCTGAGGTTGCACCGACTCATCACCGATGACACGTCTCAGCGTCATTAACGAATGTGTGTGTGTGTGTGTGTGTGCTAGTTTGTATGTGTCCTCTAACGTTGGATGCCATTCGTTTAATGCCTTTGATGCCATTTTTCATATCTGCTGTGGCCGCTGTTTGACATATGCTGTTTAAATGCTTCTCTTTTTTGAAGTAGATGTCCAGTAGTTCAATAATTTGCGTCTTATTTCAGAGGAAGTGTGATAACTAAGTGTCTGCGAGGGGAGGGAAGTGTGCGTGTGTGTGTGTGTTTCCAAAAGAGACAGAGAGTGAGAGTGGCAGCGAGCAGAGTGCTCAGTGTGTGTTTGTGCTTTCTGCTGTGAATGTGTTCCAGATAGTGCTGCTGATGGTTATCTTTCCGAGAGAGCTCTATTGATTTGGCTGTGGTAAATAATTGGTTGGGTCTACAAGCTGTCATGTTCGGCCTGATTGCTGAGCATTGGTGGTCTCGAGCAGTTATCTTCCTCCATATCCCTCTCTGATCCTTCTCTAGCCTCCTTAGTCTATCTCTACATTTATTGATCAGAGCCCTATATGACCATTCTCCATCCTTCAATTTGGGGCAATAATCCCCGTCCCGGAGCCATGTGTTACAAGTTATCTGCTTTTTCCACTTCTTGTTCTGCTCCGGGGGAGAGAGAGAGAGGGCAGGTACAATTTGGGAAAGGCGAGAAAAAAGAAAAAAAAAACAGGGAAATGAGGAGAATACAGAATGAGGACATTCGGAAGGGTCAGGCGTAATAGAGGCCTGCGTGGTCTGCCCTACTTTTCCCTGACAGTAGACTACATTAGTGCAACTACTGCAAAGTGAGGTGGAGTGTGTGGAGGGTCCCCTGCAAAATTTCATTCCATTAACTAGCATTAAAAAAAAAAAAAAAAAAAAAAAAAAAAACTTACTGTTCTCAGCTACCAACTCCCTAATTACTATCCCGAAATGCGGACAGCTTTAACTCTAAATCATAACTAATAGGTAAATCTGAAATGAACCAAAGCTCATCCTCGTGCTGGCTCTGTGGTCCACATCCTATCCACCGGGAGGGCTGCATTGTCGGGTTATGGGAGGCCCCGGCTCGCGCGCTGCAGCCTCCCTCGCAAGGGGTCACTGAGCTGAGGCGATGGGAAGACCATTAGCGACCCCGCTTGAATGGCTCTGGGAACTACAACCCCCAGTGAGCCAAGAACAAGAGGGCTGATTATCCGAGCAAAGCCACAAAGCGCTCTTTTGAATGTATGGGAGAGAGACGCCTCGTTTGCTGCAACTGGTGGTGGATTCCTGCGCGTTTTAAAAACCTACACCAGGCCCCAGCATTACACGCACGTCACCCCTGCCAAACTCCGAGGGAAACAGCTATAATATACTCTACAGAGATTTTGTGATATTTAATTATGGTTTTGTAAAGCATAAATGTATTATGCCCGCTTAGGGACACGGATACCACATCTGACTGTTAAAACGACCAAACCTAAGTAAAGAACAGTTATTTTCACGCACGCGGCTGTTTATATATTTAGCTGTGACGTGCGGAGTGAGTGAAACAGGGACTTTTATGACGCATTTTTTTTCAAGGTATGTTACTTGTAAACCATTTTCCTGCATAAACTTTAAAAAGAACTGCCTTATATTACATTCATACAGCTATTGTGGCTGGTGTTTTTTCTGAGGTAAATCCCGTTCTAACGTCGTGTTCGACGTCTTTCATGCGGGACGCCTGGAAGTTTCTGGAGAAGCAGACAGCTAGCTGACCGGGGGGTGAAGTCGAGGGGAGACGGTGAACTTCCTCTGAGAGAAGCTGCCACGTCTGAGCTCCCAGTTCCCAGCAGCCACACTTCCTCTGGAGCACATCGCTCGAAGGACAGCAGCAGCGGAGGACGGGGGAAAAAACTAGATTTAATTAACGGTAAATTTTGAAACAAACACGCCTTTTTTTCCCCCTCCCTTCTTTTCTTGTCACTGAGAGCTCTTCGGGTATCATAACAAAGTAGGCTGGACTAGACGGCAGATGTTTCCCGTCACCGGCTCGGCAAAAAATCAATGAGTCGAATCTTTTCTCTCTCTTTTTTTTCAGGCATGATAGCAAAACGCGTACTTTACTTTCTCCTTTCCATACCCTCGTTCAGTTCCAGACTAAAAAGCTTGTCTTTTTTTTTGAAACTTCATAAAAGTTAATTGTCACATTGTGTTTTCGTCGCGCGGCGGGCGAGATGATAACCATGTTGTCGAGTGGGGAGGGTTTTATAAAATCAAGTTTACTGCTGCGGCACAGTAGGAGCTGTGCTGCTGTTTGCACAAGTAGAAGTTGTACAGCATGGAGGGAGCCCTTAGGCGGTGTTGATATTGGTTTATCTCAACTATGAGCAGTGCAATAACGGCGCGAGCGGAAATGCACTGGAAAAATCGGTCAAGATATGTTTGAAGAGTTATATTTCTTGTATTATACATGGGAGAAATGCTTTCTTTATGCTCCTCATTGTCATACACACACAAATAGTTATTTTTCTCTCTGTGCCTTGCTCCAGATCTGCCATGCTGCCCAGACTTCCTGTCTATATCCTCATTTCTCTGCCAGTGCTTCTGGTGCAGGGCAGCACTGCTGGTTCATCCAAGAAGAGTCCCGCTGCCCCAGCCAGCCCTCCACCTCACCCTCCTCCTCCACCTCAGGGTGACCCCAGCTGGGCTCTGGGTCTGCGCCTGTACCAGGCCCTCCGCTCGGACTCGAGCTCAGTGAACATCCTCTTCTCCCCTCTGCTCGTGGCTTCCTCGCTTGGAGCGTTGGGTGGAGGATCGGCGGGCACCACCGCCAGCCAGCTCCAAGACCTCCTCAAGACCTCACCCCCCGCCAAGGCTGGAGCTGGGGAGCTTCTCTCTGGAGCATTGAAGAGCTTCGCCGACGCCAACGGGACCAGCTTTCACTTACACACATCCTCAGCTCTGTTCTCCAAGCAAGCCCCAGCACTCAGCCAGGCGTTTGTGAAGGACAGCCAGGCCAGGTTCAGGCTGCAGCATAAGGCCCTGGGGAAAGGAGACTCCAAGGCTGACCTGAAGCAGCTCCATGGCTGGGCTAAAGCCGGGCTCGGTGGTCTGGAGGGAGCTCCTTTAGCGGCTCAAGTCCAGGCTAAGGCTGGAGCCCTGATACTGGCCAGTGCCCTGCGCTTTAAAGGTGAATAGAAATACAAAAGTATTTTGCATACAGGCTTGTCTACACTCAGATCTTAATGTGATTAGTGATGATGGACTGTTGCTGATGATTATTTTCTCAATTAATCAATCGGTTTTGGTCTGTGAAATGTCACGAGGATGGTGAAAGATGACGTCCTCAAATGTCATGATTTGTCCACAGCCCAAAGATATTCAGTTTCCTGTCATAGAGGATTAAAAAAAAAACAAAACAGGTCACCATGCCAACTTATTGGAAGAAGTCTTGGAAATAGTGACTTTGGTAGAGCATTGGGAAATCATAGTTGTAAAATAGTCTGCAAACATATCATCATATGGGAGTGTGTCCAAACCCTAAATGAGGCAACTCTGTAGCCTACTGCATAATTCATTATGGTGAGTATCCAATAGATGAACTTGCTGGCTGTAGACACGTACCACAGCAGCTCTGCTGGACTGACTAATGCTGAAATAGGCTGCTGTTCTATGTAATTGTGGACTCGATTGTAATTATGCGACGTCTTCCGAATCGAAGTTGTAAGCTGCATTGGATGAGAAGTCTTTAGAATATTAATATGACGTGCACATGTGCCGTTTCCAGTGTTCAGGCAGCACTGAGAGCCCACACACCAATTTGCCCACTAGGTTATGTGTGCCAACATGCCCACCCATGTGCACGTGTGTGTGTGTGTGTGTGTTTCTGTGTGCGTGCATGCATGCGGTGGACTCCAGCTGGTGGACACAGCAGATAAAGGATGATTCTGGGGTCCATCACTGAGAGCTTATTCATCTTCCATTGGGGGGTGATGTGTCATCTTAAATAATTGAGTAACAAGTGTCCAGACTCTCTCCCTCGGTGTCATGCCTAACATCTGTGCTTGGAGCGCTCCAAGTCTGCGGCGGCACAGCTTGGCTCGGATCTGTTCTTTGTGACGGACTGCAGTGGTGGAAACTAGTCAGTGTTTCGCTACAAATCCGGTCGGTTAGGAGCCCCATCTGTGACTGAACAGTTGCATCCTGAGAACATATCCGCCTAATCCTCATATGAAGTTCATCGTTCGTCATCATGCTCGTTTAAAAAGTGCATTCGTTTAACTCCTATTTGGCTGTTAGTGGGTGTTTCTCTTTAAAGAAATAGCTTATTATCCATTTTTCCTGATAACTTTTCAGGAATGTAATCTGCCATCTCTTTTTGTCAGGCACAGGCAACATTTGCATGCCTGCTGACGTAGGATCTCATTTTTGTTTGCAGTCGCCACAAAAGATGATAAGGCGTTTAAATATATCCTTCACTCGTTCTTTTTGTGGCGCTCCTCTCTGTTTTTGTGCTTTTGTCATTGTTTATCGCGTGTCTAATCTACCCCCGTCTCCTCTTCCTCCTCTTCCCACATGTCTCCTCCTGTTCACATCCTTATCTGCTTCTATCTGCCTCCATTCCTTCTGTTTCCTCCTGCAGGTAGTCTTTTTATTAGGTGCAAAAGAAAGGCAAGGCGGATGAAGCGAAATACAGGTTGCCAATAGACAGGCAGCCTTTTGAAAATAACATTCCCTGACAGACTATACATTGATAAGCAATTTAATTAATTCTCTTTGTTTGATGTTTTGACTTCATTACAAAATTAGTTTTTCTGTGAACCGACCCTCGTTGGTTGGTTCATTAATTTTATGGAGGAAAATATACAAATTAGATTACACAGCAGATTGCAGCTCACAAATTAGATTACGGAAAATTGGATTCCTTTAGTTTTGATTCATAATTTAAAAGTGGTCAATAGTCTTACTCGCTGCCCACCATTTGTCCTAACTTTTCTTATTTTTGTCTTTGATTTCAGGGTCCTAAGGTAATTCGGAGTTTTCTGATAATGTAATGGTTTCGGAGATGGTGCCTGAATTTCTTTTTTGGCGCCGAGCAGGCATCTGCTTCCTTGCCCATTTTTATTTGTTTCACTTTCGTCCTCTTTACTTAATTATCGAAGGGGAGAATTAAAAAAAGCTCTTCGAGGTCTCTCCTTCCCCGGGCTGTCACAGCATTCAAAGAAAGGGAAGGTCAGGGGCAATTAGTTGTGGAACATGTTTATAGTAGAGCGACATTAAAAGCAAAGAGAACTGCAAGAGGGCTGCTTGAAAAGAGCAGTGTAGGGAGGGATTTCTGGGTGGGAAGGGACAAAGAGACGCAGGCTAAAATAAATGGGAGAAAAGTAAAGAGCAAAAAGCGAGAAAAGTAAAGAGAGGGTGGCCTGTTGAGAGAGGGAGAGAGATTGACAGACATAGTGGAGGGATGTAAAAGGCCTACCTTGGGAGTTCCAGACCACACCAGTTAATTAATTCAGGCTTTGTTCCTGTTTTTAGACAAACAAACTCTGGAGACGGAAGGAGAAAAATAGGATTGTGAAAATAAAACGGTAGAGAGAGACTTCGACAGAAGATAACGCACAGGGGGAACTTGAAGAGGAAAGAGAAGGCAAGAGAGAACAACAAGTCCCTACATATTTAACCTCTAATAATAGCTTGTGAAATACCAGAACTACTTGTAATCAAAAGTTGATGAGGGAGCTGGTCGGTCTCATTGATTCTCTGTTTTTTTGCCTGAAGTTTACAGTATGAATTGGTGAGTCTGCGCGCGATTGGATTTCTTTCGTGCAAACCGTCTCGCTGTTTATTGTTGATGGATATTAATGGATTCGGGTTTCAAGCGATCTCTCCTCTGCGATGCTGTCCTATAAAAGAAGATAATGCAGAGCAAACCCAGAGCAGGCTCGCTTGTCTAGACATAAGCCCACACAGCCACACACAGAGATCAACAGAGTCCTCTGTGCAGGCTGGTGAGGTCATTAAAAAACACTGCTAGATACGACTTTTTTTGCATTTACACACGCACACATTTGGAGAAATGATTCATCATTTGGACATCATTTCATCAACATGGCTGCCACTTCAGGTAACCTTCTGCCAGATGTTTTTGAATTCCTGCGCGATCATGTTTCCTCTCTGATGTTACAGGAAACGGAGCGAATGTCTGTGACTTGCACCAGCATGCTTAGGAGGGAGAATCACATATTTTTTTTGCCATGCTAAACCTGGCCTAATGTCAAAATCCTTCTTTGTCATATATTTTATATAATTCTTTATATTTTTTAAGTTATTGAACCAGCAAAACTAATTACATTCGCTTCAGCCTTGGCTGTACTTTGTGTTACGTGCTAATTGTCAAATGTTGCCTGTTATCAAGCTAAACTAAGGAGGGGAACATGGAGTAAACATTATAGATGCAGCATCAACATATTAGCATTTAGCTCAAAGCACCATTTCACATATTGGCCATTAACTCTTGTATAGTCATGCTTTTATTGTTTTTTCACTTTTAGTTGAGATTGTTGCTGTGACAAAATGTAAATGATTTATGATGTCACTTTGACTGGAGATTGCAACAGGTATTGTTTACTTTGTTCGTGACATTTTGAAGAGTAATTGATTATCGATCTTATAGAGAATAGAAAGTTCTGCGCACTTTGTCCAATGCAAGTATTTTCGTGATGGGGCCAACTGGCCAAGCAGGCAGTCTCTAAATTTTTATCAGGGCAAATGAGCCATTTGGGCCTCCTGCAGTTCAGCATTGTGTCACGAGAGTAGTAATCTTTTCAGCCGATTAATCAATACTGAACATGGTTAGCTGCAGCGCTCCAGTTGTCCTTGACAAAGAGTGACATAAGTACAAGTCATAATCTGTCGACCTCACTCTGCTCTGTGTCCTCTTCATGAGTGAAATGGCCTGCGGCTTTGTGAAAGTGTTGTGAGGTTATTACAACAGTAATTCCACTTCTCTCAGCCCCTCCTAAATTGACAGCTGTCATGGGGTTAGCAGGGCCAAGTGGGATGTGGTGGGCAGTGAATGGGAGTGTGTGGCCTTAAGGACCTCATAACTGCCTCAGTATAGCACTCTCAACACAGCAGCTTTGAGAAGGGTAGACATTTTTTAATGGGCAGTAGATATTGAAGATTCATGAGCAGTGTCAGCAGGTGTCACCATGTATCAGGTCTATATGTATTTATGAACATGGCATTGTTTAACCCAGTGTTCAGCTTTTCACCTCTTTCAATCATTCAGTATTTTTATTACAGACTCAACAGTGTCACTGAGTATTTAAAATGGCTCAGTCCTCTGTGTTTGTTTGGCTGTTTGTTCAGGGCTGTGGCAGAGAGAGTTCAGCGAGGACAGTACAGATCATCGTACCTTCTTGGGGAAGAAATACACCAAAGTGATGATGATGCACAGAGCAGGTAAAAAAAAAAAAACACTGTCTGTTGCACTGTACTCCTGCCAGCAAATAAATGCAGCGAGAAGCAATTTGAGTGCTGAAATGGCTTGAACATCTGTAAGGTCCAATCTGCCTCCCTCCTATTTATCACTGTGTACCTTCTGATTTATTTACCATGCTTTTCATATTTTATGTATCGTCTTTAAAACAACAAGGTGGAATGCTTTTCTGCTGCGACTGCAGTTAAAAGATGTTGTAGGGATACATTGCATTCTGTTTTAATGTTATCTTATAATGTCATTTCCAATTCATGAGAAAAGATTATTCGGTGATCTATTGCCATACAGTCTAAGGTTGCACTCACTTCATGCTTGAATGGATTTATTCCAACTCTGTAGTGTTTTCTGATATAGTTCAGTTCACTTAGGGGGTGAGAGTTCAGGTGGAAACAAATAACTGCTGTGACACGAATGAAAATGCAAGTCGGAACTGCTGTAGAACTGCTGTAGAGACCTCTGACCTACTGCTGAGAAGCAAAACATGGTACATTACGGCATAAAGCTTCTTCTTTTCTTCTTGTCTCTCCGATCTTTCCTCAACTCCGTGCATGCCTACTTTGATCCTTTCATCCAGGCTTGTACCGTCACCATGAGGACATAGAAAACATGGTGCAGGTTCTGCAGGTGCCGCTGTGGGGAGGCAAGGCCAGCGTGGTGCTCCTGCTTCCCTTCCACGTCGAGAGTCTGACGAGGCTGGAGAAGCTCCTGACCCCAGAGCTGCTTTCGAGTTGGTTGGCAAAGGCCAATGTCACCAGCATGGCCATTTCGCTTCCCAAGGCGAACATCAGTAGCACACTCAGTCTGCAGGTCAGTACATCAAAACCTAGTTTTATTACCACATGCACTGAACTGTAATGATAACTTGAAAGGTAGGAGGCGATAGTAGCATGACTGGGTATGAAAGGGCCATACTCGAAAGGCTCAGTCGTTCACAAGCAAGAATGGGCTGAGGTTCACCAGTTTGTGAAACATGATCATTTAAAGAATATCACCCCATTGCTTGAGAAAGCTGAAAAAACTGTAATAGTTTTTGCGCAGAATCCCAACTTGTTTGGAAACAGGGTTGTAGTGGAATAGCCTCAAGACAATAAGATGAAATAAACTTGACCTCAGCCTCCATCAATTATTAACCTCCCATTTTATACTTTGCACCGTGATACACTCAAGTTCTAAATAAATCACACGGCAATGTTTTCCATTTGCCGTGAACGGTTAAGTTCCCTATAGTTCAGGCTAATGCATCGTGCCTCTTTGTTCTTTGGCAGGCAGTATGGCATCTCTGAGGCTGGCTGCTCGGAAATGTTTGGATAAAAGACTTGGCTGATGTCTTACTCCTCACCTGAGAAACTCTGAAAATGCGATCAGAGGGGCTTCAGTAGTTTCTTTTCTGTCGCTGACTTTACAATGTGGGCCATCTGTGACACCCTGTTCCATTTTAGATCATGTGGTTTACGTGAGGTACATCCTCTTAGGTTTGTGGTTGCATCTTTTTTTTTCCTCTCTCTTGCGGCGCGCTTACGGCTGCACCTCCTCAGTATTCCCCATGGGCTTTAGTTGGCTGTGGCAAATCCTTGGAGTGAGTGTAAACAGCCAGGTGCTCCATCCCCACCAGACACAGCCCATCTCGAATTGGCCTAATTTCCAGAGTCACCTCACCTGCCCTGGCTTTGGGTTTGTGGTGTTTTCTTTTTCGGTGGGATCCACAGGTGCTTCTGTAAGAATAAGCAGTTGATTCTTCTTCATTTGTATTTTTGTACCTGACACAGAGGCCTGAGGTGATGTGCTTATACAGTCCATTAAATGTGCAATGGAGTGGAAATGGTTGCTCAGCTTTTTAATACCATAGTGGAATTTGACAGAGTGGATCCCGCATGCTGCCTCGATTGTAGTTTCTTCTTTTAGTTTCAATCTCTCCTTCATTTCCTGTGTCCACACAGTGCATCATTTTTCACTTCACCTCATATGGTCTCTCATATCTCCCAAGAAATCCGGTCATCATTCTCATTGTTTCTTCGCATCATCCTCTTCTTTGATTTTTATGTGTTTCTTCTTCTTTTGTTCGCTGCCTCTGTGTTGGCCACCTCATCCTCCTGACTTCCCCTCTGCTTATCTTGGTCCCCTTTTTCTTCCCCTTCCAGAGTACTTATTTCTCTTTTCATATGTCACTCGTCTTCCTCCTCACTTGGCTCTGTTGCCTCCTCTCTCTCTAGCCCCATTCACACTGCCCTTTGAGTGCGGGAATCATGCGCCGATTCTCTGCATCATCCTCTGTGTGAAAGTTTCAGATGCGGAGAGTGGGGACAGTTTGGCAGCGGCTCTAATGCGCCTCGAGAGGTAGCATCGGAGCCACAGCAGAGGCCAGCCGGCATCTGTGTGAATGGATACGGGGGCCGCGTCGATCTGATGGTGTCCACAGTCTGACAGCTAAACAGATACGTCACTAATTAAATAAATACAAATTTATACAAAGCAACATTACAGGACCAAACATCAGTAATGTTGTAACTGGTAGTGTCTTTGGCAACTTATATGAGGAAAAATAATACCGCAGTTATACGTGGAAAAGCCTCTGTCATCCTGTGTGTCCTACTGACAAAAAACAATGCCCGTCCCCGGCAAAAAACTTCAACTCACCATGTGTTTGTCTCCTTCCACTATTGTGTTGTTGTAGTTACAGTCTTGAAAAAAAACACATACAAAACACACAACGGTCTGCCCTCCTGACCGAGACTTCAGGGTACTTTCCCCAAGAAACGGCATCCCTCCCCAGAGAGTCAGACAGCATCCTGTTTACTGATGCCAATTATGTAATTATGTAATTAAGAGCAAAAAACTTAACTTAATCACTTTCCAAGATGCAAATTATAACTGCATCCATCTGATTATAAACAGTCAGTGGGTGCATGTTTATATTAACAGGTGGACACCAGGGAAAAAGCATCATAAAGAAACGCTTTCTCAACATCATGATCTGTCTGGTCATGCCTCGCAGATTCGCAGCAACGTGCTATACGAATTGACACACTGATGCGGCTATATGCCAGAGCTGCTCAGTTCTGTGTGAACAAACAAATGCGGGGAACTGAGTTGAGTTCAGAGTCTCTGTGTGAAAAGGGCTTCTGTCTTTGTACCTTGCTGCTCTGCCCCCCATGTTGTGCATTTCTGCCACCATGTATTCTTCACCTGTAGCCTCTGTTTCTTGCCTACTTTTCTGTCCTTCTCTTCCGCTTTACTGTTGGTAACTGAAGCAGTGACCTGTCTTGCCCCGTCCAGTTGAATCCAGACTCTGTCTCTGGTGAGTTTGCCTGTCACTCCTTTCTTTCTTAAGGTGATGGGCATCCAGCTGTACACACAGTGTTGGGACTGTAACAGCCTTCAGCAGCGAGTCAAACCCTGGCTGTGAGGAGGCCAAGAGGGACCCGAGGATGACCATGGCCCGTAGCTCCTCTGTGGGTTCCAGACACCTCCCACAGACCTCCTTTTGCAGGAGCACAAAGGTCATGCCACAGTCCAGCTGGTATTCTGCCTGTGTCTGTGCTCCTGTTAACCCCAGCGCCAGCAGGTAGTCGGTCTGAGTCAGAAGAGAGAAAGCCGGGAGGAGCACCAGGCAGACAGTCAACAGCTTAGTGGCTTCTGATGCTAATGTGAGTGCAGGGGGTTGTTAAGGTTCATAAAGGCCAAACCAGAGGTTTGACCATGCTGCTGTCTGGAAGGTTGGAGAGTTGTCGAGCTGCTGGAAGAGCACGTATCTGACCGGGCCACAGGGTCCATAGCAGGGTCATCGGCACAGACAAGTTGCTAGAATCACACAGGCCTCCACACCTTTGAGACTGTCCTGCTGATGTGGGTCATGGCGAAAAAAGAAAGTTTCCTTTCAAGCGTATTGTACCAATGTTATTTGAATTCATAGTTCTACAAGTTGGCCCAAGCTATCCAAATATCGATGGTCCTTTTTTAAAAACCATTACCTTTGCTAGTTTAATAGGTAAGAGTTATAGGACTACAGAAACACTCAGTCCTCTTGTGATTGGATAGTGGTGTTACAGACTAGAGGTTCTTCCCTTACAAGTGGTCTTTGGCTGAGTACGGACACCAGCTTGCTGGGAGCGCACAAAGCTGATGACAGCCAGGTTTAATTTGGGTCTTTCCTCAAGTTACTTACAGAGTAAATGTGACTGCTGACATGACCCTCCAAGGGAAACATTGGCCATTTAAACTGGCAAAAGTGCAGAGCAGAGAAGATTTTCTGTGACTGAGTTGTTAAGTTGCTAACACTCCAGAGCCTGGCTGAAGTGAGCAAAACACGATAAAAAAAAAAAAGGGTTGACAATTGCGAGTTAAATATTGCTGGATTGGCAAAGATGCAACTGGGAAATCTCTTGTACTTACTGTTACTCGCCCGTAAAAGACGGGTTTTAAGATGCACTCAGATTGAATGCATTGCATTATTTGTCATAGTTTACTGACTGTACAGACAGCATACTGACAGTTTAGCTAGCTACCCATAACTAGCTAGCAATGGACCTCTATGCGGAGAGAGTCTGTGTGCATGTTAATGAGTCAGCTCAGACTGACTCACTGGCTCACCTGAAACTCTGACTTTTCCTGTATCTTTTACTCTAGTTGTTCTCCTGATTTATTACAAAGTATTTTGTTGAGTTAAAACATTTTCATTGCATAGATTTGTCTCCACCTTAATCCCACAAGTCACGTCTTTCGTTTGCCTCATCTTGTATCTTTGACTATGTTAATCTGCTTCAAAATTTGCATCACATTCAGTCAAAACGCACCCTTGGTTTCATAGAGAGTTGTGGACAAGTGACAGATGCATGGTAAGACAAGACAGAGAGGGAGTGAGGTTAGTTGAAGCTGACAGATACAGAGGGCATGCCAGTAAAAGTCATTTCCCCAGGGCCCACTACACTGACTGGAACCTAATACCATGTCCTCTTTACCATGTACGTTATAACCTCATCATGAACGGATGAAATCCACTTTGCCCTCTTTCTAGTTTAACAAACATCTCTGAAGAGTTGCGCTGCCATGTTTTTTCTGCTAGCCATGCCCTGAAGAACAAGCTTTTGACATTAACATTGTCAGGACACTCTGGGGAGGAGGCTGTAATCTAGAACTAAAGCTTGAAACAACTCCTTTTGACACGGCAATAACTTTGCCAGGGAAAAGAGCACGAAAACATACTGTTGCACGAATCCCCATTTGTCTCTGCAGCAGAGTTAGTTTGCCAGCCAGAAAAAAGAAAATGTACTTTTTTCTTTTACCTGTAAATAACTGAAAGTAGCTGTGCTTTGCTCTCATTATGTAGCCTAATTGTGGACAAGCACTTGAATATTTTGACCTCTGTTTCTCAGAGTCGTCACGAGATGTCTCCCTCCATTTGCCCTCTCAAGAAAGAGAAGTGCATTTGTTGATTCATTATGAAAGGGCAAAAGCTCTGAACAAACCCTCAGCCCGCTCTGATCTCATTTCGTCTGTCTGTCCAACCCCTGTGGCCACTGACAGCCTGCCATGTCTTCTCTGACGATCATTTTTCCAATTGGGTCGGGCAAATAATTGCTCATCACCGTGTGTTAATACTGTTTACCACTCTGTCTGTCAGTCCTTGGGATGTCCATGGACTCCTGAGATTAGAGGGCGGCATCTGGACAAACAGAAGATCATAGTCGCGTGTGTGCGTGTGAGCCCTAACACTCATGTCCTCTGTGTGAGGCAAATGAGGGCAAACAGAATTCTGAGTCCTTGCATGGATTTGCCACATCCAAACATGCCTATTACCTCCTTCACCTCTGTGCTTTCTGTCATATCAGTCCCAAGAATCTTAATTCCTTTTTGTAAGTCTCACATGTGACTGTAATACTCCCATCAGTCAGCATCACATCGGCTCCGCTGACCTAAATAGAAGTGACATTGGGCAGGCAAGTGAGCAGTAGAGGTGGAGGATGACGGGGGGGGGGGTCAATGTTCGCTCGGGGACAAGGTGGAGAGTGTCACACAGAGCTATAAATAGTTGCAGACTTCTGCCTATTTCTTTCTTTACGTCCGCCTATTTGCGGTGTTCTCCTCTGGTGAAGGGCAGACTGTGTCAGAGTCTGTAGCCAGAGACGGAGAACCCTCTTAACAAGCCTGGCCCAGAGGTCACCGAATAAACCACCCTCATCGCTCTCTCCCTCTGTCTCTGATCCAGCGCTGACCAGGCCACACACACATACGCACACACTAATGGTCGAGTTCGAGCTCCACTCGGGCTGTATCTCCAGTCGGTGACTAAGACATATGAGTGTGCACCGGAGAGCTCACTCAATCACGGCTAATGAGGTCAAAAGGCCATCAAATATTTACAAGAGCTCACTCCACAGTATACAGTGTCGAGAGACAGCTGTTGTAATGCAGCCACCACAGGGCTGCATCATATGAATTAATCAGATGTGTTTCATGGCCATTAGTGGAATATCTCACTAAAAGCTAAGGCTCTTTTTTTTTCCTTTCTCATTTGTGGTAAAAATTGCCCTGTGGAATAAAAGGCAGTTCATGTGTATATGTGAGTGTATGAATGAGACACAGCTAGTCTATTGACCATGCAGAAGAGGTAAAAGCCCATGTAAATAAGATACCAATAGCGGTTTTGCTGATGAGTCTCAATAAAGAGATGGAGAGGCTTTGAAGCCTCAAGAGAGCTAATAGAGAAAGGTTTTTTAAAAAAGGCTGCATCAAATGTGTCCATGAAATGGAGCTGTGATGATGCCAGTGCCACATACTGCATTCTCGACCACCCACGCAGGATGTTAAGGGCAGTATTGAATTAAGCAGAACATGTCTGTAGTTGTTAAAGGTGGCAACGGCTTAAAAGAATCACTTGGCAGGTTGGATTTGTGAGCCAGAGGGAACAGGAGGCGTAAACCGTGCAGGAGCAGTGGAGCAATAAGTATATTTTTACCCCGAGTTGAGTGTTGGCCTGATCATAGTCACGATGTAGGCATCACAGTCTGGGTTAGTGTGCAGTGTATCAAATTTAAATAATTTGCCTTCGGAGCCAATCAATACCCAATGTTCTCATTAAGATTTTGGCAGTATAAGACTGCAATGCATTTTATCGACCACATGATTAATCCAGAATATAATCAATAGTGGTAATACTTGTTTGCTGTTGCCCAAGGTATATATATATATATATAATATTGCTGTGCACAATGACAGTTATTTTATCACCAAGTTCTACAGGTTTTCGGTCCAGATCCACAGCTAGGCTTCCATTCACTCTCACTCTTGCTCACACCAACATTCACAAAGTGCCCTAATTAGCAAGGTAGGTTGTTTTTGATGTCCGTAGGGCTGGGCAACAAAACAATAATGATATCTATCGCGATAGACACGTGATCAATATCAATAGAAAATAAGTTCGATAGAACATTCGATAATTTCACTGAACTCTGTTAGACAAAAAACAGGAAGAAACCCTGATCCAGAATCGCAAGGCATACTGGGGGATGTAGGCAGAGGAAGAGCTTTAGCCTCTCAACCTCTCCCGGCACAGCTAAGCAAAGTTGGTGGCATGTACAAACTCACTCGCTCTTTGGTAACCTAGCAACAACCTGTTGAGTGACATGCACAGTAGCACTTTCATGTCAGGAGAAAATGAGTGCGACAGCGTGAGAGGAAATTGTGGATAAAAGAGGAAAGGTCATGTCACCAATTTGGCAGTATTTCGGATATTTGAAGTCTGACAAGAGTCAGACAAATGTTGTCTGCAAAATATGCAAGGTCGTCGTCCCTACCAAGTCTGGCAATTCGACAAATTTATTTTACCACCTCAGCTGCTCTCATCTGTTGGCCTACAGCAGGGTCAAACAGCCACAGCCATTGACATCTGCCGGTACAGGTGGAACACCACACAAGCGGCAACAGACCATCGCGAAGAGGTACTCGGCAGCAGTGCCATACGATAAAACATCAAAATGTTATAAAGAAATAACGGATGCAGTGGCGTATCATTTAGCGAAGGACTTTCTACCGCTCAGAACAGTTGAGAAATCTGGGTACAAGAATCTTATTCACGTGCTTTACTGCCTTTACATTCTTATTTCAAATAGGTTAAAAAAAAAAATCAATGATTATCGATATCAACTGATATGAAACACTTGCGGCTGAAAAATGTATCACGATATATCGCCCAGCCCTGGATGTCTGTTTCTCTTTTTGTACAACAACACAAAAATTTGAGTTCTTGTGGAAAGAAATAGAAAGAATATAGTTAATTGTACCTTGGGGGAAATTTGTCTTGGCTCCTCTGCTTTCCTAAAATCAGTAAATGCAATATGCAAGTGACATGCAATTAAACAATAGACAATTAAAAACATATACTGGATATATTTACACAAGCAAAATTCAGCACTACACACAACCATTTTCATGGGATATTAGGTTACGTAGTGATATGAATTAAATCAGTCTAGCTGTAACAGTTACAGTAAGTTGTTCAGCATATGCCCCTATTTGACCGTCAAGACAAGAAATACTGACGTTGGATGGAGATGGTTGTTTTGTGTGGTCTTTCTTTGGTTTTAATGGTCTTAAATTCTTTCCCGTTTATGAGTCCAACAGTTTGTGAGCAGCTGCTGATATAAATAGAGAAATGTTCGTCAGTAGTTTCCATTTTATCTCTGCATTTCCTCATCTTTCCCTCACCCCCATCGTCATTATTAAGGCTGTTCAGTCTCTTAACATCAGCCGCAGTGACCCCTAATATGGAGCTGTAACATGCCCCAGCTGCCACAACGTATCCACTTAAAACCCCCACAGGTACACCCAACAAGCTACTTAGTGGGCTCACCCATCAGGCTGAAATAATGTGATGCGGAGTGCTGCACGCCTGAGGGTTGATGCCATGCTACCTCAGGCCTGGTTAGACTGCACTGCTGTAGGCCAAGTAAGCCCTGCACAGACACGCATGGAGGAAACCACCAGCTGACAGTGCCTGTGGCTCTCACTCGCAGACAAATAGCTTGTTGATGCTGTGTGCGAGGCATCAGCAGTCCGCCCAGTGCTGTTCCATCTAAGATTCATGCCGTGCTTCAGAGAGAAAGGGCAGCCAAAGAGCACCTCCCAGAGGTCTTTCTCCCCACATAATGCAGTGCCACACCTCTGGTGGTGCACAAGGGTTCCATAGGCTCCTCTGACACCCTGGTCCTCTTCCCAGTGTGCCGCCACAGGGTCCTTTAATTTTTAAAGACTCCAAAAAAAAAAAACCTAACCAAGTGTTTTTGCCTTGACAAGCTGAGTAAGAGAGTTGGGTACGAGGGCTAGGGTCAGGTAAGGTTGGTTTGTGCTATTTATGTGCTTCATAGTTGCATCTGTACTTGTGTAGGTCAAGTGATCTGGTTCCAAAGGGAATGCTGGCGAAGAGACCGAGGAAGGATGGGCATGAGTGGCACAGCGGGACACACACCAGCTGCTGTTCCTCGCACACGCATTTGTTCCCAGCAATCCGAGGAATCCACCGGCTTAAGCCTGTTTCTGTTTCCCTGTTAGATAAGGAGTGGGAAACCTTGAAATCACTTGCCGGTGGAGATCGAGAAGTTGAGGGGGCGATATATACCAGGGCGAGCTGCCCTGTCAGAGGGAGAAGGATGAGGCGGGGAGGAAAAAGACTGAGTTAGGAGCAGAGAGGGAGAGAGACGGAGTGGGATAAAATAGAGGCAAGCGGGGCAGATGAGGGATGGGGATGCCAGGCAAGTTGCAGAGCAGCTGAGGAAGACAGTGATGTAGTGGTAGCGCGTGGAGGAAGAGGGGAAGAGAGGAGGAATAATGGATGAGGACAATAGAAGTGCATTAGTGCAGGTGCTGGCGTGTGTGTGTGCCTGTGTGAAAGGGGAGCTTTGCATGAAAACACTGGAAAAGGGAGTGACAGATGCCAACATCTGTACGTACATCTACTTATTTCATGTTTAGGCATAATCCGATGTAATCCAGTCTAACTTCCTCTTGCATGCACATCTCAACTTTTCAGTAGAAACGCAGACATTCTGCAGGGATTATTGCCGCTGCCCATTAGCATGTGGTTTTAAGAGCCGAGCAGAGCTGTAACAATGTGGTTTTGGAAAGCCAACAAGGCAGCACCCACAGAAATTTCCAGACAACTCATCCAAATGATGTAGTGCTCTTGTCTTTCCGATGAAGAGTCTAATCAGCTCAAGTTTAAACAATGCTAGGACCCACCCACCCGCTGTCCTCTGCGACTTTTCTTCCAGCCGTGGCCCTCCGCACATCCACACACAAGCCCACAGTCGCACGCTCGCACCCGCACATGCACTCACCTGGCCCCTGGAGAAGCCTGTCACTGTGAGTGGCCCGCTGCCATGGGAGGATAAACTACCTGTCATGACGACGACTTTCTGTGGAATTCATATCAGAGGCAAAACAAAGGAGGTGCTGAGGTCGCGGGGCATCACTCTTAAATTATTCATCCTCTGCTTCCTCCTTCCGTCTCCTCACTGCCTGTCGTCCACTTTGTTCTGCCAGCTCACAACAAGGGCAACTGTCAGCCTCCATCCCATCTCAAATTTTTGGTATAGAAAGTAAATAAACATGGTGGAGATCTCCCGTTTTTTAAAAAAAGTTACTGATTGACTGCTTTGGGGGGTATGTTTATGTTTACGTTCATCATGTGGCGAGGTTCGGGAAGGGAAGTGCATGTTTTTCACTTCTGAAGGTCAAAGCGTCGTGAAATTTTAAAATGTGCCTCCCTCCCACTTGTTTGGTCCTCTGGCGTGCATAATTGATCAGTGTCCTGGCAGCTGCTTTTTCGCATACAATAGCAGGACGTCTCTATATAGGCATGCTTATGGTTAACTGAATTCCAGGCAGTCCATTAATTCCATCACTCTGTGTTTTTTTGAATCTAGGAGTCGCTGTCTGCTCTGGGCTTGACCGACGCCTGGGACCAGAAGGTAGCCGATTTCACCGGGGTGTCCGACAAGAGCAAGGGGAAACTCCACCTGGGTGGGGTGCTCCAGTGGGCCTCCCTTGAGCTGGCTGCTCAAGCTGGGAAAGGAGAGGACAAACTAGAGGAGGAGAACATAGAAAAGCCCAAGCTCTTCTACGCCGATCACCCCTTCATCTTCTTTGTTCGAGACAACACTACTGGAGCGCTGCTGTTGATTGGAGCTCTGGACCATGCCGACGGAGAGGCCCTCCATGATGAGCTGTAGCACCCTCCAACACCTTTCGCTTTCTTTTCTGGCGCCGTCTCTTACACACTCCCTCTCAAAGACTACCCACCGGTTTCTAAGTCGAGACATTGTCATTCACCGTTCCACACTATCATATCAGACTACAGCTGGCTGTCATACATTGACACGGCAAAGTCTCGCGCTGACTGACACTGACACCGCTATACCCGACGCTGACACACAGTCGCACACACACCGACACCTACATGGCATACATAAATGAAGATTCTGTGCAAGACATTACGAAAGTTGACGGCTACAGAGAATACGGTAACTTGTCTCCCACACATTTGCGCCCACACATATACGCACATACCAGCACAACCAAGGCCGCAGTGAGCAAGTCAACACAAAACAAAATGACAAACAAGCGCATTGAGAAACACTAACATGCTGACAAGCAGAAGTGGGTACACTGACACAACACTTGGAGCAGCATCAACAAAGATCTTTAACGAAGAGCGGCACGCAGTGACACTTGAATCCTTCCTGTCAGGCAAACACCAGGGCAGGTGATTGTGTGTGTGTGTGTGTGTGTGTGTGTGTGTGTGTGTGTGTGTGTGTGTGTGTGTGTGTGTGTGTGCGTGGTGACCGACCGATCAAGGGTGCCCATGAGGCCGTTCACGGAGCTGGCAGGGACCTAGGCGGGGTCCCCTGGGCTAGATCTGAGGAAGACTGATGGATCGACCAAGTGCTTATTGATGAGCCAGCTTAATGCTAATAGCCGTAATGAGTCACAACGCTTGTCAACAACACGGAGAGGACGGGGGAACCTTTTAATCTCTTAATACCGTCAAGGATCAATGACACCGTTATGCCGCTGGAAACAAACATGACTGACACCGCTTGACTGAAATGTAGCAACTTAATATTTCGGATGATTACAGCTATTGAAAGAGGTATCGATTTTCATTTGTATATTGGTTTTCTAGAGCAGCTGAGTGGATGGTTGGAATATGTGAATGACCTGGGGTAGTTTGTTTAATATTTGAGAAGGTGCATTTAAAAAAAAAAAAAAGATATATGTATGTTTTTAATTCTTTTTTCACTTAAGCTTCGTAATAAAAAAAGAAACAATAAATCGTCGAAACTTCCTATTAATTTCTGACAATATGTGGACTACCTCTGCTCTAGCTTCCTTGACAGCACAGATACAGGGCTTTTTTTTTCTTTGCCCTAAACCGTATTGGCTGACATTGAGCCTCAAGGGTGCATGGAAGCCCCAATCTAGCATCTGTTATTGGATTTTGAGGGGCAACACTTGATAGGCTACTAGTGTATTAAAAGTGCAGTCGCTCACTATATGCTTCCCAACAAACAAAAAAAGGTCAAATGTTTTACTTCCATTTCCACAAAAGAATAACAGAAATAAAACACACGAGGGAATGGAAAAAATAGTCACTCCTTGCCATATTTCTGCCATCTATACAGCGTGCTTTTGCGGTGTACTGGCTGTCCATGGGTTTACAGACAAAGAACACTTGCTACACTCAGTATTCGTTGTCAGTAAGAATGTGTGCTACATCTGCCCTGTTATACTGCTAAGTAACAGCGTCTAGACACACAGCTGGTCGGTCTGATGCACAGCATTCAACGAATCTGTTCCCGTAACACTCCAGTACAGCTTTGTTCCTAATTTAGCCCTCCGCACAGGTCTGCTCGGCAACAGAATGTGGCGTACATGTGTGTGTATGTGTTGGTGTGCGTTCATGTGTGAATAAAGTAACCATAATGACCTCTCCGCAGTGGCCTCTTTGCAGCAGAGACTTGTAAAGGGCACTATACTGCAGGTATACTCTACAGTGAATAAACCTGGGAGCCCAATTTAGACAAGCCGATGATGGATCCGAGGCCGTCCGCTGTGAGCACATCAATCCTGCTCATTCCAACACCAGCTCCCCGCTGACTCACCTTCACATTTCATTCAGTTCACAACACTTGCAAACGCACGCGTGTCCACATCCGCTCAGCCAGGCATAATCGTACAAAGGAAAGCTAAGAAAACCACTCCTCTGTGGTGCATGGAGCAGCTACAGTGTATGTTCAACATAATATACGGGTTAGTATCACATGCCACTGTAATAATTTAAAGGGAGATTGCTTCAATTATTACATGAGCTTCTTTTCATCTTGCCCTTGGTACATCATTTTTTAGGTATGATAGATTTGTTTTTATTTTTTGGAGATTATTTCTTTAGGCTTTTCAGCCTTTCATGGACAGAACGGGGAGGCATCCAGCAAAGGGTCAAGGAGCCAGAATCGCACCCGGGCAGCCGCTGAGGACCAAGACCCTGCACACGGGCCACACACCCCACCAGGTATATCATTTCAAAGGACCAGTGTGGGATTCAGTGGCATCTAGTGGTGAGGTTGCAGATTGCAACCAATTGAATATACCACCATCTGCTTTCAAGCATGTAGGAGAACCTACAGTGGCCACTTTAAAAATGTGACAGGTCTTCTTTAGAGTCATTTTATTTAATAGAATAGCTTAATATACAAAGGAAACATGAACCAGTCACGTAAAATGGCAGCTTGTGTCAAGGTATAGCTTATTGTATAAGAGAGTGATCAAAAGTTAGTGTGGTTTATGTATTTCAGGTGTAGGTGAGGAAATGGCCTTACAGTCATTACCAAAGTGCTTTAAAGTCATGCGGTGAACCTTAAAATCTACACGGACCCTACACAAGATGCAAGTTTGTCTGGTTCTGTTTGTGTTTATCTCCTAGAAATGAGAAATGTGTATAATTTCTTAATTGGCTGGTCCATGTATACTTGTGTTTTTTTCAATTTAAATTATACCACTGAGCCATACTGTGCACACGTCTATGTTTTCTCAGGATTGTGGCATGCAGGGTAAAGTTCCCAACTAATTACGTGTTGCTCTAAATAATTTCCAAAGCACTATGATTTGCGCGAGACTAGAGGTTTGAGAATATCGTTTATTTCACGACACAATACATTTGCCTGCAAAGAAAACGACCCTGAGCATTTTGTGCCACTGTGCTTAATATATTCCTAAAATGAATCGCAGTTGTAGTCACTGTGCTTTTTCAGACGGCGTCTTTTCATATTTGTTGACTGCGTGTTTGTCTCCCGTTAGCACACATTGTCCAGGAGCTCTCTTTGGCGATAGCAAGCAGCAATATTTTTGGACAGGTAATTGAGGTGAACTGCATTATGGGCTCTCGGTGAAGGCTTGACACTATCACCAACAGGAGAGCTTCCCTCCGCTCTCTCACATGAGAAAAGAAAAAAAGGTTTGAAGGGAATTTAATGTTTAATCTCTGTTTTTAAATAAAACATGGTAAAAGAGTTACCATGAACTGCCTGTCTTTCCTGCTGCTGTGTATAATGGGTTCAACTCTTGGACAAATCCAGCGGCAGAAAGGAGGGTGAGACCGCGAAAGAGCACTCAGAGGCAGAGTCATGCCAGTTACAGTACTTACCCTTTAGAAGAAGTCATAGAAGTGGTTGCTGAACAACTGAGGGTCAACTGGATGATAGGAATGCTACAGGGGCCCCATCTCTCTTTTTTTTATTTTTGTTTTTTTTAACTTTGCTTGTGTTAAAAGCTTGAGATAAGTCAAAAGTGAAGTCAACAAGCATGTGATAAATGAACACAGCCATGTTTCGTACTGTAGGGAAAGCTTACTGGCATTCTGAAAAAAAGAGCCACACACATAGTCGACTGCTCCAGACCATGTTCATTCAGATGTGGGTTTAAAAATTCATTGGGTGTGGGAGATTAGATGGTAATGTCGATGCACTTTCTCAGCTATTTAAATAACAAAATGGCCTTCAGACATAAGTAAACCTAACAAGTGTTTACATAGCCTCAGCAGGGGTTCACACCGGCTCTTTCAAAGGCTGGGATTTGCCTTCAGATGCTGTTGGTGACTCAGGGAAAGCCTAGTCAATTAAAACAAATCTAGTTAATTTATGTATGAATTTGAGTTGGCTAATTTTAGCAAGTATGTAGGCTATTAATGAATTACAAGCCTTCAGAGATGCAAAAAATAAGATGTTCTGAGAATCAGAGCGCTAAGTGACACAGATATGCAAAACACAATGCCTGCTAAAGCAGTCGGTGGATGGACCGAACATGTGCCAGGGTACTGCAAAGACGGATGTATGAATAAATGGTAAATGCATATTCTAAAAAAAAACAGTCACAATTTTCTTTAGATGGACTTGATGGTGGTCTGATAGATCAAACCACCAACCTTGAAATTAATGGATGACAAGAAATCTTCTCTATGCACTTCTTTATCAATCTAAGGTTAAATCCATTATTATTATTTATTCTTAGTATTTTAATTGAGTTATAGGCAAGGCAAGGCCAGTTTATTTGTATAGCACAATTCAGACACAAGGCAATTCGAAGTGCTTAACAGGTGCACAGTAAACTGCATTTAAAATGCATTAGAAACAAGTAGGAAAAAAGAAATTCTGCTTAGAAACTAAACATTGAAACAAGTTAAGAAATTAAAACAAGTGTCACAGTGCAGTTCAAAGCCTTAAAATTGCCTCAGTGAAAGGCTTTGGCATACAGAAATGTCTTTCTTTAAAAGAGGTGAGGGATGGAGCAGATCTACAGTTGTCTGGGAGTTTGTTCCAGATATGTGGCGCCTTATAACTGAACGCTGCTTCTCCGTGTTTAGTTCTGACTCGTTCTGACGGGACTGTAAGCAGACCTGTACCTGACTACCTCAGAGGTCTGGATGGTTCATCACGTGGCAGCAGATCAGAAAAGTATTTTGGCCCGAAACCATTCACTGCTTTATAAACAGCAGGATTTTGAAATCTATCCTTTGACAGACAGGAAGCCAGAGTAAAGATCTAAGAACTGGAGTGATGTGATCTACTTCTTTGGTTCTTGTTAGGACTCGAGCAGCAGCATTTTGAATAAGCTGCAGCTGTCTGATGGATTTTTTTTTAGAGTCCTGTAAAGACACCGTTACAGTAGTCGAGTCTGCTGAAGATAAATGCATGGATATGTTTTTTCCAAATCCTTCCGAGACATAAGTCCATATATCCTGGCTGTATTATTAAGGTGATATTAGACTGACTTTGTAATTGTCTTAGTGTGGCAGCTGAAATTCAGGTCTGAGTCCATGATTACACCGCGGTTTCTGGCTTGGTTTTTAGTTTTCAACATTACAGATTGAAGCTGAGCAGAGACTGTTAGTTGTTCTTCTTTGGATCCAAAAACAGTTATTTCAGTCTTATCTTTTGTTTAACTGAAGAAAAATCTGACACATCCAATCATTGATTTGTTCAACGCAACTACTCAGGGTTTGTATGGGATTATAGTCCTCTGGTGATATGGTTTTGTGAATTCTTTGTGTCTTCTCCGTAAGTATGGTAACATATTTTGTTGTTTTCCATTTTCTGAGCTAGCATGTACGCATGTAGCATGTAAATGTTGAATAGTAGAGGCCCCAGAATGGAGCCCTGGGGTACTCCGCTTGTCATTTTCATCTGCTCAGATGTGTAATTACCAATAGACACAAAGTAGTCTCTATCACTTAGAATTACCAATTTAGTGCTGTACCAGTCCCATCCAGCTTTTCAGTCGGTCCAGTAGCATATTGTAGCATACAGCCTGTTTAAATGAATGTCATTGAGGCCCTTGACTAGAGGGGTCTCAGTGCTGTGATGTGATGTGGTCGAAATCCTGATTGGAAGACATCAAAAAAGCCAAATGCAGCTGTTCAGCTGTTGAAAAACATAATTTTCAATGATTTTACTTGGGAACTGGGAGGTTTGATATGTGCCTATAATTATTCATTAGTGATGCGGCTAGATTGTTCTGCTTCAGGAGTGGTTTAATAACTGCAGTTTTCATGGCTTTTGGGGAAGACACCTGAGAGAAAAGACATGTTGACAATCTGTAGCAGTCTGAAACTTTATTGAAGAACCCTGCTGGTGAAATATCAAGGCAGCAGGAGGAAGATTTCAAATGCCACATTGTCTTTTGCAGGTTTACGTGACTGATTGGGTGAAATTGTGTCATGGTATTAGAGTTGGTTATAGGCAGACACATGGACAACGCACCTCATGTACCTGGTACATTGGCACTGACTGCTTGTCTAATTTTCTGAATTTTGTCAGTGAAGAAGGATGCAAGTTCATTACAAGCCCTGGTAGATAGATGTCCAGAGGCTACTGGCACTACAGGGTAAGTTAGCCTGTCGACAGTAGCAAACCGGGCACATGCATTGAGAAGAAGGGCTGCCTTGACTTCTTTAGATCTAAATTTTAAATCTCTCTTTGCAAATGTCAAAATGAACCCGGAGATTTGTAGAATTATTTTGGCATAGGTTTGGATTCTTTGGTTAGAAAATGAAACACCCCCATCCCAAACAGTGTTGGTCTGATTCGCAAACAGATCTCTTTATTCTGATATTTGATCATTTAGCGTGTATATAGCCAGTCCTTGCGTTTTTGTTGCAGTCAAAGAAAAAAATCAAGTGTATCGTTAATTTGCACATGCACCCATAATTTACCATTAAAGCTGTTACCGTGAAGCCATAAAAGGTAAGAATCCTGTTACAAATCATATTCCGGTCGTGCTGTGCTAAGTTTGTGTGTTTGCAAATGTTAGCTACCTAGTGTTTGCTAACTGTGGCTACAGTGAACAGTTGTATTTTAGTTTCTGAGCTATTTCTAGACATTTAAATTCAACTTTCAATTGGTAATTATCCAGAAATAACATTAACCAACCCTGTAGAAGAAAAAAATGTGTCAGGTGTGTAATGTTTATTGTGTTATTTGGAGGGGTCAAGATTCCGAAATTTGAGGGGCATATAGTCACAAAAAAGACTACATACAATACAATTCTTTTCATGCTTTAAGAGAAATTAAACCAAAAGAGTGGTTCATTCTCCATTAGGGCATTTCAAACATTGAAAAACACTAACTAAAGACTATGTGGGTTATCTCACAGCTGACATTTTGACTCATCATGGCAGAATCACAGGTCAAAGTATTAATACTGATCATTCCTTTGCTCCCCTTGTGTGTCCCAGTAATCCATAAAAATGACCAGCTTGCACGATCACACCTTTTTTCACAGACAATGCGCGGACATTCTGGCACGTCATTAGAGGGAAAGCAAAGGTGTAATTAATAACATGAGTGAATTCCAATTAAGAGTTGGGTTCCAGGGCCTCGGTATTATGCATGCTGCCTTCACCGACATCGTTATACTGAGACATTTAATGGACCAGAATTGTTTGAAAAAAAAAAAATAATAAATAATTATTTCGCCTCTGCTTTTTCTATTATGACCTGCCAAACGGTCTAGACACACCTAAATGAAATGCAGCCACAATTAATGTGCATTAATAGTTCATAGAGTATCCAAGCAGGAAGTTATGTAGTGCGTCTCATGGTGTTTAGCCTGAATCCTGTGCTCTTTATGACTGAGTGTGGCTGCATATCCGGGTGGGATAAACATCATTTTATGTTGCTTTTGCAGCGTGAAGCTACTTAAAGACCTTGCGCAACCTTCACATTTGGCATCACACCAAGTTAAAGACAAAAAACTCGATTGAACTTTGTCAACCCTGTTCCCTACCCACTACTATAATGACACAGGAGTATGTTCAAACTCTGGCTTCTCCTTTGTTCCTGCAATTTAAGATTATGTATGTTTTGGGGGGGTTTGCACCTGTAAGTAAGGGTTTTCCATGCCAATGTGAAATATTTCAACCGTATGGCTGGTATAAGTGTTTACCTACTTAAATACTATAAACTGTAAACCCATAATGGATTAGTGGGATTGCTTTCGGCAAACCACAAAGCCTCCAAAAAACTTCTGAAAGCTAAATATCACTCAGTAGCTTTCCTCTGTCACTATTGTCTATTGTCTTTCTCAGCAGCAGATAGTTAATCTGCCTGAAGCACACTGTCTGCAGCAGCCCATATTAATGTTATTGATCATTGTCAACTTTCTCTCTTTCCCCCACCCTCACATCTCACGGTACTGTGGGGTTTTCTCGGTCTCTTTCTTTCCAGTAAAGGTTTTCTTTTTTCATTATTCCCTTTGTCTGTTCTTCTGCCCAATAACCTGTCTCCTTTATTGCGCACAGTCCTTAGAAAGTGACAACTTGAGAAACTGAATCAAAGTTTCAATAAAGCCCAGACTGCTGTGGGCTTTGACAAGTGAGGTGGCTAGAGTGGAACAGCACAGGATGAGACTGAAGGAGGACATCTCGGTTCCAGAAAGATAAATAGTTCATGAAGCTGTTGACTTCACCATTTTATTACTTTTGTCTCAGAATTTTCCGCTTGCCTGCAGCTCTTTCTGCCCACAAATTATTCATCACGCTCCCCACAGGCCCTGGCTGTCAATCCCAGGATTAGGAGTTGGTAGGGAAGATGGGAGCTGTAAGTTTGTCATGAGCTCAGGTGCATGGATACTTTCCAGAATCCTGATAAAACTATAAAATCTATCATGATACCTTATAATCAGTTCAGGTTTTTAGAAAAAGACAAAGCTACGATGAAGACTGTAGTTGAAGACAAGACTGCATCTTGGTTTTTTTTTCCACCTTTGCTTTGACCTTTTGTCTCCCCTCTATTTTGTAGCTGACTCAGGGGAAGCGGAGGAGACATTGAAGTCTTTCCGGTGGCCTGATGTCTCTTATGTTGAGAACAGGAGGTCCAGCCTGAGGGGTAAATGACAGCTACATGTAAGGACAGGAAGTGATTTGTACATCAACATCACACACTCCTACCTTTTGACAGTGCTGTTACTTTTTTGAGTTTTGAAGCGACCCATGTAAATGTTGCGTTTCATCCATAGTACTTCATTTTAAAATGAAGTATACCTCTTTCTAACGCTTTCTTTTGCTTGATGCCATGACTATTTCCTTCTGATGTGGTGTCCAGCAAATCTTTAAAATGACAAAGCATCACATAATCCTGTATCACTCTCCTCCAAAATGCCCAATTATATAATTATGTGATTACCTCTGGAAGGAAGATTTGCCTGTTTTTTTTTCTCCCCTCTGGTGTTTGGATCTTTGTATTTTCTTTTATACAATAGCAAGTGTGAGCACAATTACATCAACCTTGAAGTCCAGACTACTGTCAAAAGTAATGATGATGCTCGAAACAAAGCAGAGAATAGAGAGAAAAATCGGAAAGCGAGATTATTCTGACAATGTGAACCAGATGTAATAATGAAAATTGGTGTCCTTCAAAATGTCACAGCATTTCAAAAGTCTATTTAAGCGTTTTATGAGTACTGTATTGTATATGCACTGTCAGTGCATATACAATACTATATGTTTGCGTGTCAGTGTATGTAAGCACAGAGGATCTGGAATTGAAGGCAGTGAAAAGACTTTGATGGAGAAAGAAATGTCAGACTGTGCACCAGCGACCTGGTAAATCCATCAGCTGGTTAATGGAAACCTTGTCAGCAATGAAGAATTAATGGTCAAGGTCTCCTGGCCACCGACAGTGGCACTCTGCATGCTTAAAACTGCATTATCTGCAGAGCAGATAAACATTAAACTGGAATACCACTCAACTCAGACATATGTTATACCACTGTTCTATTACAGTCCAAATCAGTGTTTGCGAACATGAACAACTTGCATCCTGAGCCAAAAATGATCTTCCAGGACTCACCTGCTGTGTCATCCAGGCTAACCGTCTCAGAAGGGCTTCGTAAGCAATGCATGGAATGGTATATATATATTAAATATTAGATAAGCTGAACAGCGTGTGTGTGTGTGTGTGTGTATATATATATATATATATATATATATATATATACATATCATTTAAACTCGGTGCTTCCTAAAATGAGGATTAGCACAGTTGCATTAATTCTTCTTTCATATACTGTTGCTGTCCTGAGTCTTTGTCAGTGTGTCTCAGTTATCTTGTTTTCTTTTACAGTTTTTCTTTCTGCTGTGGTGTTTTAAAAATTCAGTGACAGCTGAAAGTCAGGACAAATCTCAAGTGCATGTAAAAGTCACTGGAATATGAAAAAGTGCGCCAATCTCCCTTTTTATTTTTTGCTTTTGTCTCTTGTTTTCATCTAACCTCATCCCATCTGCCTCACCTTACGTATCTTTTATTTTCACTCTATCAATTTTGCAAGCTAATATTAACTTGGTAAAAAATGGAAAAATACCAGATTTGGCAAACAGGGAGAGCAGGCTGTGATTGTAGGTGTGCGCTCAGTGAACCTGCACAGTCACTGTCCTCTCATCAATTGAATTATTGGAATTAATTACCACTCTCTGCCTGAGAACACACTGCTGGCATTTACATACAGTGACCCATAGTGCCTTGTGTGCATGTGTTTATGTGTGCTTTTGTGTGTGTGTGTGTGTGTGTGTGTGTGTGTGTGTGTGTGTGTACATGCACCTTCCCCTTGGAAATAACCAATCCCGAGCCTGGGCAATGATCACACATACACAAATGCAAATACACACACACACACACACACACACACACACACTGACTGTACCTGCCTGTTGGCATTATTCGACAAGACAGCTGCATGTCTAATCTGCATAGTGATATCATTTGGATAATATTGGAGGTAGCTCAGGGACCACCTGCTTGTATGTTTAAATTCTGGTGAGGAGAGGGGCCAGGTGGGTTGGGGGTGAGGGTGGGGTGGGGGTGGGGGCTTCGTGCAGTTAGAGCACAGCCTTCTCCAATTATGATATACATTGTTATAATTGGGGCACGCATGTCGGCGGGTGTAATTACCCAAACTTTTTCCTGCCATGTCTCGTCACAGGTGCATGTTGAAATTATCTCGCGGAATCGCCACCTTTTTTTCCTCTTGTCCTTGAACCCACCATCCGGCAAAAGTTTAGTTCCGCGGATCGTTCCTGTTAGCTGGAGGACAGAAAGAGGAAAGCTGTGCGAGTCTACCCCCGGATGCCTCCATCACAGCCGCAGGAGCTGGAGGCCTGCGTGCCCTCGCAGGTACAGACGATGCTCCAACCTAACCGAAATGTGGTTCCAGCGGAGCGCCGCACCGACGGATAGCGGCTGAACCCCGGCGAGACATGTGTTATGGAGCCCTTAATGAAAGAGTTGTGCCCCATTGAGCCCTATAATGAATGTTCTGACATTGAAAATCCCATGGGGGGGCTGCTTAATTCCTGTGAGTAAGTTCAAGTAGCTAACACATTTTGATAGAGAAAATTGCTGCTGAAAGAAACGACGGACCCGATGATGTTTAGCCGCGGTTCTTTTTAATTGGCCGTGTGTAGTTTGGTATGCATGTACCTGCATGTCGCCATCAGAGAGAAGTGTTCGAATGCCTTTGTTCAGCCTCTTTATGCAGCCTTGTCCGGCTTGTCTAATACCTGTTTAGCTTTCATCCTGGCTAATGGAAATGTCAAAAAAAACACACACTGTAGAAAAAGCTGGACTGCCCATTCTCCTCAGAAGCCAAAAGATGTGAAGCAGAGATTGCTGCCAAGCCTCGTCAAAGACACGCACACACACACACACCCCTGCACACACAGGCGCAGTGCTTTGCAGTATTATAACTGATAAGAGCTTTTGTAGATTTTGGTAATGATGTCCCTGAATACCAAGCGAGCAGCGTCTAAAGAGACCCGCAGGAATTAATAAAAATGTCTCCTATTTCTTGGCTGCGGCGGTTGCTTGCTTGCTTTTGAGGGATCACAAAAAAAAAAGGAATCACTGAATGGCATAATTTAATTATGTATTTCAGGGTGTCTCTGCATGTATTGCGCCATTTTGGAAGTCTCGCGTCCCCCATTATGATCTTGTTCTTTGTCTTTTCGCCCGCCTCCCCTTTTCTACCTCGCGCTCTACCTTCTCTTTCTTTCAACGTTCATTTCCAGTGCCTCGCGTCTCCCTTTCTGTCTTGTCTTTAATCTGTCAGCCCCTTCCTTGTATCCCTTTCCTTCCCTCGCACACCTCTGCCTCTCTCCGCCGCCGCTCCGATTCATTCCTCCTCTGCTCCCACTCTTGTACTTGGACAGGTGGCGGACCAGCTGGCCTACTACATCCATGTGTCAGCGACCGTGATCACAGAGGAGACGTTTGATGCGGCTGTACAGTCTGGCACAGCGCAGGGCGACCCCACCCCGCGGCTGAGCAGGATGACCTGTTTGCGTGCCCCCCTCCCTTGGTTTGCCTTCAGCACCTACTGGGAAAGGAGCATCAAGGACAGCAACACCACCAACCCGTGTGCCGCTAAGCTCGCCAGCCTCACAGGTGGGTACCTCAGTGGAAGAGAAAGAGACAGTTCAGCGTCAGACTGCTCTGAACTCTGTTATAGTTCTAGAGAAAAACCTCTTCGCTCTTATGAAGGGGACGTGTACGGGTCTCCTCGGTTCAGCATTATCTAGCCACAGATATTCATCGCCTCTGTTAACATTTGCTCACCTCTTTCTGGAGCTCAGCCGTGTCCCGGAGTCCGTAGCTGCAGTCTGCGTTCTGATGTTTGCTCTGCGGGCTAGGCGAGCCGCTGCAACTGGTTGGCTGCTAGAGTTTGTAGAAGAAACTGTCAGTGATATTTGGCTTCGCAAACAAAAACAGTGTCCTTTTGTAATCAGGGTTTTGAAGAGAAAAATGAATTTCATTCCTACCTGCGTGGTTTTTATTCCTTCAGTCCTTTAGAAGATGTCTCAGTCGAAATCGTCCCGTAACAGCAGGACTTTTCAATCAGCCTCACTGAAGCGACCAAAAAAATGACCCAACTGTACCCACAAAACATTTCCTCCCAAAAGAGGAGTTCATCGTAATAAAGGCTACGGCGCTATCGTCTTTACAAAATGTCAGTTTGACAGCCCACTGTTGGTCTGCTTCATGTGGAACAACAGGCCCTTCTACAATTTGGACTTGTTCTTTCATGTTGCAAACCAAAGAGATGCTCTCTGTTGTTTGAAAAAAAAAAAAACCCGGAAAGGTAAATGCTGACGGACTAGTTGAATTGGGAGACACACAGGGGTAATCACACAGCACACTGGTAAGTTGTGATGGTTCAATTCTCATGCTAATTATCTCAATCAGCGTACGAAACGCCACTGCTTTTTCAAAGAAGCGGCGCGCGCTCCGCACGCAGCGCACGCGCATACACACCCGCACCCGCGGTAAACAGAAACTGCACACCCGCAATTACACCTTCCTCCACCTGACACAGCTCCATGTTTCCCGGATAATCAGACAAAGATTGGATAATCCTGACAGAAATCCTTTTTCATTCCCTCAGCCCCCTGCAAATTCTCATTTTACAATATCATTTTCAGTCAATACCCCGACAATCAAAGGCCTTTCAAGGATTTAAAATTCCTAGACTCTGAAATCAGGCCTGTGGGGTTCACATTTTTTTTTTGTGCTTTCTAGGAACTTTGTTCTACACGTCCCAGATATAGTAACAATGAAGTCAGATTGTGAATATGTATGTAAATGGACACAGGTAATGCTATAGCTGCTGGGCGTATACATTTCACTCCCATGTCAGACTGACTGGTAGCAATCATGCAAAGCACCTATTTGGCTCGGAGCAAGGCTAAGCCCCGCTTTGTGTTCATCCATTAACCTCAGGCTCACAAAAGGTTAAGTGGCCATGGCACAGAAACATACGCCTTGAACTGTATTCACATACAGCACAAACAGGTATGTGGATAAAGCAGCACCCACTGGCTGGCAAAATAAATTGTAGTTATGTGCTTTTTAGCTCTTTTGTTCACCTTCTGCGCTCTGAGTCGGCTCATTATTTTCCCTTTTTCCTCCGCTGTTTTTTCTGTCCTTGTCTTGTTTAGCTCCTCTGTTTAAAGGCTAATGGAGGGTTGCATGTTGCTGCCACTGGGTATAAAAGTGTGTTTTGATGATGCCCAGCTATATTCTTTTAATGCTGATTCTAACTTTCTCCCTCTGTGAAAACTGATAACAGGAAGCTGTTGTCTCGCCAAAACTCTGGCCTTCAAAGTCCCTCATTATTCCGTGTGATCCAGCATGCTGCTTTCAATCGTGCGCATGTTCCGTTTATGACCGCATCATCCGCGTCAGTGTGTGATGTTGTCTCTCACCTTCTTTTAAAATCCCAAGTGTTATGACCTGAGTGTGCGGACTAGTAGTTTCTTTTCTCTGCTTTCTCTTGTCCGTTGCTGCTGAAGTTGTATACACTTTCATTTTTCTCCCGCCGAGGGTTGCAGATTTAAATCCATTTGATCTCAGTGCAAAGAGTGAGATGCATATTTCCTTCCTTGCAACTTAACAGCTGTTTTGCCCGTGCTTTGTAGACACAGAAACCCTAAAAGAGGGCTCACTCTGGGTACCCTCCAGTCTTCAATACAGATCCTATTCTTGCGCTTTGTAGGTTTGAAAAAAAAAACCTGAGAGAGTGCTGCCCTCCTGAGATGATATATATGACTTTACCACATCTGCTGTGTTCTGAAAAGGAAAACAAACCCTTTATTTTTCTGCATGATTTGCGTTATTTCACATCGGATGCAAGCCGCTGAAGGCTTTGTTGTGGCTGTGTGATGTGCAATGTTTCATGTAATGTTATGTTTGTGTAAGAAGGTGGCCGGCGCAGTTCCATGCATCCCCAAAGGAAGGCCTACAGCGCAGCCCTGAGGAGGCCGGCGAGGACAAGAAGCCAGTGCAAAGACTGAGGAGCAAGCCTCAGGGGCTCCGTGTGTGTGTGTTTGTGTGTTTGTGTGGGTGCCTTTGTCTCTCCGTTTGTCTCTCTGGGGATGCTGTCTAAAAGGTCACGCAGACTTTATCTTTTGATCTGTGATTCTCTCTTCAAAACGCCATTGAAGCGCCAGCATCTGCTTTCCTGACTCTGGCTCTTTGGAGTTTTTTTTTATTTAATGAGGCACTGGGCTCGCCACCTCTCACCTTCACCTCTCCGCAATCTTCATAGTCTTTTTGTCCTCCATCTCGTGTATACCGCCGTCCGTCGCCTTCCCCCTTTCCCTTTTCCCAGTCCGCGCGTTTCCTTTTAACGGCATCCCGTGTTTTTTTTTTTTAAACATAATCTCAGCCTTTCCTTAGCTCCCTTTGTCTGACGCGGATTCCTCTCACACCTTTATCTTTCCTTTCCTTTCCTCCATCACTTCAGACCGAGGAGCTACAGGAAAAGAGATGGACTTTTTGAAGAGGCTGCTCTGCCAATCTGTTGGGCGCATCAGTCCGCAGCTATAAAAACCCAAAGGTCAAGCAGTTCAGTATTATCATGCAGATCTTCAGTTTTGTTTTTTTTTTAACAGGTGATACAGATACTGGACATCTGCAGATCCATGAGCAGCATAACGGTGTCTGTAACACCATCGGTTGTAGCGCAATTATTCGTTTCTAACTATGTAGCTATACATGCCATTTATTTCATTTGTCCTTTGCCATTTCACATTTCTACGTTTTATTCCACTTCCTCCTGCTTTGTTTTGTTGAGGCACTTTGTAAACTGTGCTTTTAAAAAGTGCTACATAAATAAAGTTTATGATTATAATTATTATTTTGCATCGGGCTGCTTTTTCATAACTTCGCTCACACTGTGCGTCGTGACACAGCGCGTGGTTTAGGCCAGCTCGGCATATTGCCTGGTATGAAGCCACCATGGAGGCACAGTGTGATGAATTATGGGCAAACAGAGAGTATTGAGGCTTTATCCACCGCGCTTTACAGCTCTAAGTTGGCTTAGGCAGCTAAACAATCCATTTAATACTGTAGGGCCAGCTCTGCCCAACAGCACCTGCTTGGATGTGGAATTTAGGTACCCCATGACTGATGACACTGGCTAATGCTCAAATCGCACACCGCTACCTTCTGTGTACACGCGAGCGAAGGCAGCGTTAGGAGTTTATTGAATATATTTGGGTGGGAAATGGAAAATGATGCGGGGTGAAGTTTCAGTATGTGCACATGCGGTACGGGAGCCAGAGCGAGCTGTGGGGCAGGAGCACGCTGCACTCTATCAACGTTTCTCCTCCGTGTGAAGCGTGGCGCGGAGCTTGACATTCGCCATTCATCACTACAGGCGCAGCACAAAATACCTGCAGATTACAGCCTGCAACTGTCTGCAGGAAAGAGTGAGCAGAAAAGATGGATAGGGAAGGAAAGTTACATTGGTTGTTGATTTTGACTTGCTCGTGGGCAGGTCGGCAGTCAAATCTGCCCCACCTGTCCACACTGAAGGAGCGCCGCGAAGAGATTGCCCAGCTCAAGCGTGGCCAAATACGCACTGAGTTTTACCTGCATCATCTGGGTCGCCGGTCTGTTCTGTGATGTTCCTTGCATTTCACCATGGCTCCTTTGCTTCATCCATCTTTTTTGCTAGGGGTGGGCGATACTGCAAATATTGGTATCGATCCGATACCAAGTAATTACAGGGCCAGTATTGCCGATACCAATACCGATACCGATACTTTTTCCTTGAAAATTCCTGATCATTGAGTAATTTTGTACTTTAGCTTCTAATTAGCTGATTGTGATTATGATGATAACAAAAACACAGGACAAAGATTTAAGCCAAATAAGAACATAATATTTAACATAATTAAATCTATAACCTATCTGCATGTAGCCTAAATAGGAATACTAATGTTCCTTCAACAGATACACAGAAGGGTTATTATATTCTGCCATATTCCTACTTAAGAGTGAACCTGAGTGAGAGAGGTGGAGAGGAGCACTGCACATAAGGACTATGAGAGACGCTGCGATCACACAAACTCTGTGAAGAAATGCAAGTGATTTGCTGAACTTATAGAAGAGAAACTAAGACAAACATATCGATCTCATTGCGATATTATCGATCCGATACCAATACTCACCTTGGTATCGATATTATCGATATTCGGATTGATCTGCCCACCCCTACTTTTTGCTCCACCCGCCTTTGACTCCCATTGCTCTGGCGCTGACCCTCGTACTCGCATGCTGCGATGTGCTCGTGCAAATGAGTGCGCGCGCTGCTTCAAGTTCATTTACACCAGCAATCTCGTGTTCCGCAGATGAGTCAGTGCAGCATTAGCAGATAACCTTTCGCTGTCAGAATGTCCGTTTTAGTTGCAGACAAGCTCTCCAGTTGGATTGGGGTTTTTTTTTTTTTTTGTCTTGTCGGATAAGGCATCATCATCATCATCGCCGAAGCCCACTCCCACTCAGACTTCAGAACTACAATAGCGGGCGAGCGAATGCACCGAGTAGAAGGCCCCGTCACTGTTTTCATTACCGCAGCTCTTTTCATTTCAACTGACAGCTCGGCAGACCGAGGGGGAAAATGTTTAACCTTAAATAATTACGTTCTGAACCCTCATTGTTACAATCATTTGCTGCCCCTGTTGCACGACATCTCGGCTTTCTCTAAGTCTTTTTATGTGTCCAATCTTCCTCATCTTCTTCCTCTCTGCCCAGTCAGTCGCTCTCTCTCTCTCTCTCTCTCTCTCTCCTCTCTCTGTTATTCCTTTGAAAGTACATCAAGGCGCACCGGGCTCAAACAAAACATTTGGTATAATTATTAAGTGTGGATGTGGCTACAATCGTCTTGACAGCCCAGGAGCTGTCGGGGTGATGCTTCTTTCAGAGCAACTGAGGTGCTTTTGAAACCTTTTGTACCGCCGAACGTCTCCCCTTAACCCACGCCGAGGACAATTCAGAGCCATACTCCCGTAGACTTTGTAACCACTGGAGTTAGTTTGATTTTTGGAGTCGGAATTTCATTAATCATGTCGAAATGTTTTATTCAGCTCGAGAAGGCAGCGGCTACGCAGAGTGGCGCGATGGCTTTCGTAACCCGTAGCGGTGCCTTGGCCTCTCTCGCACGTGGTTAAATCTCAAGTGTCTGGCTCGGTGTGTTTTTTCTGCCTTTTTTTTTTCCAGAGCTGTTAAGTGGTGTCATGAAAGGCTTTTTCTGTGCCCTCCTGAGCCGCTTTTACTCACTTATTCATTATTTCTCATACCTGAGGTGGAGGTAAACCATTTTACAGCCATTTAGGTGCCGTTGCCAAGACTGTGCTGCCGGATAAAGGCTCCCTGTCTGTGCCGAGCAGGCCGGCAGTCTGCAGGCTTCACTGGTGACCACTGACCTGGATCTTGCATATTTGAGTGCTCGTGTGTAAAAGAAAAATTAATCACAGATCTAGCATTGTAATTGCGCATCTCGTTGTGTATTATTTATTTTTTTTTTTACCAACCTGCTTCCTCTGCAGTCGTGCACGCTGTCGCTGGCCGTGGATTATGTCGGAAACTCACGACTCCGATGGCCGCGGCCTCTCCTGCAGCACCGCACACTTTATGTTTTCCATCTCCCCTCATTGTTTCGGAAGGCTTTCTTCCCCCTCCAGTCGTATGAAATCATAGAAATGGAAAAAAAAACTGTCTTGTTTATTTTTCTACAGAAAAAGGGAACCCATCAAGGCCCTCTCTGTCTTTTTGGAGCAGAACCAGATCACTGATGTGGTTTCCATTTGTGTCTGATGTTTTTTGGCTAATACTTTCTAATCAGAGTCCATTTGTGTCATGGTAGCATGTGTGTGGTTGTCTTGTGTCTTTTTTAATGTGTGTATGATGTCTAATGCATGCGCCGAGTGCACTCTGCTAGTGTGGCCCGCGTGTGAGCGTGCACATCTGTGACTGTGTGAGTCTGCGTTGTGTTCCAAGTGTGTGTGTGTGTGTGTGTGTGTGTGTGTGTGTGTGTGTGACTTGCCACTGCCCCCTCTCTCCTGCAGGGCCTCAGCCATTTTCTTCATTTGTTGCAGCTTCGTGTTTCTTTTCTTTCCTTCTTTCCTCTTCTCTTTTTTTGCACCAGGGAACACAATGTCTGGTTTAATATCATTTTCCAATCACTGAAGGCTGCAGGGCAAGGACTTTTGACTGAGCTATTTCGTTCCAGCTAATACCAAAAAGAGAGGAGAGAAGAAAATAATAACCCTAGTGGTTGATAATAGCTGCAGTGATCATTCTGCAGTCATTTGCCTCTGGTGCTCTCTGTATCTGCAGCTGATGTTGTCTTTGTTTTCTTACTCCCCGCTACACAGAGTTACACCACTATTACAAGCTGTCCGACACCCTTCGTCTCCTCCATGTCCATCTGAGATATATTCAACACCATCTGGTTGTTTTTACAGAGGGGGAAAATAACAAAAAAAAAAAAAAACAGTTTGATGTGCTTTCAGAAGAGAGGGAGAACAAAAAAGTCCAGTGGATATGTACTCTTAAAGTCAGGACTAGCCTGTTGTAATGTATGCTTTTTGAAGTGGTCCAGATTCTGAGGAAACTGATTATACAAGAGCTTAGGGGGAAATCTCTAGAGAGTTAAGATTCAGGGACATATGTTGTCTTCATCTCCACCCGCCTCCCTCTGCTACCCATCCTGTTTTTTTTTTCTGAGAGGGAGGGAGGGAGTCAGACTGAGAAGGAAAGGAGGGAGGGAGGAAAAAAAAATCATTATTAACTCATAAGCTGGTTAATGCTGTAGCACTCTCAACCTTCAGCTCAAATGAGAATTTCCGTCATTTACATATCAATTTAATTTCCTGTGTTTCCCTCTCCTCTCTCCCCCTCCTTCATTAAAAGCAGCATTTGCTTGCCACTGCAATCAGCCTGTACAACACATTTTCCTGTGCAGCCAGCACCCGCGTGCGCTTGAACGCGTACTTGCGCGCGCGTACACTCTCGAGCAAATAGGGGGGAAAAAAAAAAACACATTTTGCGCACGCGGAAAAAAAAAAAACAGCAATGTTTTGACACAAGCAAATGCAGAGATGCGCACACCTATATTTACTTTGTGTCATCCTGTCACACGCACACACACACACACACACACAGATGTAGAGGCAGTGTGTTGGGGCTCAGGCAGGCAGACAGAGCAGCTCCGTGGCCCGCTGTAGCTCTGTCAGGATTAAACCAGTGATCAGAGAAATGAAAGGGAAGCTGTCATTCCACATAGGCCTCCATACACATCATCCTCAATAATTACACCCTCTCCTTCCTCCGCCTCGCTTCCTCCTCTCTTATAACCTTCTACCTGTGTGTGTGTGTGTGTGCGTGTGACTGTGTGTATGAGTGTGGATCTGCGTGTGCATGCGTGCACGCGTGTGTGTCACAGACTGCATGCTTGACTGACATCCAGCACATCAAATAGAGGCTTTTATGAAATGTGCGCCCGCTTGAATTACACATACTTTAAACCTAACCCTTTTTTTTTCCTCTATGGCATAAAGCCACACCTGTGCATGCATGTGTGTGTGAGTCTGAGATTTGTGTATTTATGTGATATGCATGCGTGTGTGTGTGTGTGTGTGTGTGTGTGTGTGTGTGTGTGTGTGTGTGTGTGTGCGTGCCCACGAGTGTCCCCCCTTTTTGAATCGATACAGATGTGCCTACCCTGGCTCGGGCCCACATCTGGCGGCGAGCTTAAACCTGCAGGGGACGTATGCAGCTAACCACTTCAATGTGGTGGCTTTAAGCTTGTGAATGTGATCAAATATTCAGTTCAAGCAAAGTGTTACACAGCGAGGCCTCAAGTGTAAAGTAAGTTTAAGGTCTGTCAATTTAAGTCAATGCCATATGTGACCTTTGGTGTGAAAGTCAAGAGGTACCAGATCCGGGCTGTCACAGAGTGATCCCTTTTCATTTTTTATGACTAATTTTATGGAATTTCCATTTTCACTGGAATTAGAGAGGATACACAAAGGCTGAAGGCTGGATTCAACCTTTGCCGCAGCTCAAACAGGGTTCCACGACTGGATCGGGCGAGGAGGGAAGTTATTTAGTGTAGCTTATTATACCATTTCACAATTTTAAATTGTATTCTCATCTTTGTTCCTTATTTCGGCCTCACTATTTGATGTTTTTTTCACTGTTAGATTTTTTTATTTTAATCAGTAAAGTTGTATTATAGCGGAACTTATTTATAATATCATATAATTTGTGATTTAAAGTGATGGTGCCTTTTTCATGTTAATGCTGCTGGATGTATGCACGATGTATGTTTTTGGTTTGCGTGCGTTTGTTAAAACTCTGCGATGACAGATGCATGGCTACATATACACTGACATACAGCATACAACATAACAAATAGTGTGTTATTGTAATTGCTGAGCTATGGAATTAAGAGCCGCTATGGTAGAGGGGACTTAATTGAGTCGACTTAATTATTTGTGTCCTTTTTGGTTCGCAGTTTATTTGCGGTGTGTGTGCTACTTTGAGTCATTTTAGCTACATTTAACAACTCTAATCACTTCTTAAGTAAGTTGAGTCGCTCGGTGGACCTAACTGGACCAAGTGCCAGATTTCACCCTGAGCCAGTCCACTCCAACCAGTATAATACTTCTGTCTCTTCAGCTGAGCTTTATAGAAACCAAAACGTGTGCTCTGAAGCAAGTAATGAATAAGCTAATACCTTGGTTTTGCTTGCTGTTTGTCCCCCTTTTTTGCAACTAATGACTTTGTACTGTAAGACTACCTCCTATCCAGGGTTTTGTATAACAGTGACTTGTTATTATAGCTCAGCACTTGAGCGTGTAATAAATGTAAATCTCAGTGTCTGTAACTTGGTCCCCCGAAGCTCATTATTTGTGACAAGTGTGTGAGACGGTGTTTGTTTTCTGCTGTGTTGCAGATGAGTAATGAGATCATTCGCCTGTGCTTCCAAAGCATCTCTCTGGACAAGATCTTTAAGGGCTACGAGTTATCCAGCAAGCAAAAACCTCAGCGACTGTATCCAGCGCCGCCTGGCCTGGAAGGAAAATGTACTTGCTCGCCTCGCAGATTCATCGCCACGTAAGAGAAAAATATCACGAATGCACATTGCAGGGAGGGTCCCTTAAAAATCTGTCAGATATTAAATTAAATTCCATAAATTCAAAGCCATATAGAGCGTTGCTGTATTGAATGCAGCAATTAGAGGTCTTAATGTTTCACTGTGTTGTGCTGATTGATCTGTAATGAAATCTAATTTTCATACGACTATAAATTTAAACTGATAGTTGAGGCAGAGTGGGGCACCAAGCCAAAAACGAACCTAGTTAAAGCCCTGGTAAATCAATGGGACTGACTCAGGTTGTTAATGTATTTTCTCGTCCTCTGGTCGGTTTATTAGGCCGAAAAGACACCAAAAAATCCTAATCGAGTCTGAACGTCATATTTAACGGCTGACCTTTGCAAATTACAGACGTGGTCAAACACGCTGCGTGCATCAGATGTCAGCACAAACAAATCAAACACAATCAAATTTGAAGATATTCAGCTAATTAAAATCTGCACTTGTCTTGTGAGGGTTTAGACCGGTCTTACTGACTTGTCTGTCTAGCTCCTTCAGACTCTGACTCAGCTGTAATTTAAAATGCTACCTGAATGCCAGAGCCTTTATTTACTGTAACGCTCATTACAGACTTGGAAATGTCAGAAGTACCGGAAAAAAAAAAAAACTGTCGGTTTAGTTTGTACCTCAAACATATTTTCCAATGGGGCTCCACGGTGGTTACGTGTCAGAGGAGCCAAACGGGCCTGTTTAAAAATTATGAAACGAGGTGATGAGTCGTAATGGTTGATTAGAAAATGATCGCGATGTGGGTGGTTTCCCTGAAGAGGTTTGCATTTGAATCTACAGCCGGAGTTAATGCGCGCTGACCGTCCTTGGCCCTCTTTTGTGCAGACCAGCGCAGACTCATCTAGACAGTTATAAAAATCCAAATTGGGGTTACGAGGGGGTTCTTTAAAATGGCGTGTCCCAGCTGCACTGCATTTTCCGTTCCTTGTGTTTAAGTTTAACGCGCATGCAAGGCCGGTATAGTCAGTTCAAACAGGCTAAAAACCATATGCAGAACTTTTCCTTATGTATGCTGTTTATTCATTTTTCAATACTTTCGTTAACTGTGTTTATTCTTTAGTAATAAGATTTTGTGGGGGTTTTTTGTGTTTTTTGTTGTTGTTGCGTTCTCTTAAAGTTTGGAAGCAATCAGATCATCCATGAGATCAGTTCACCATCAGTCCACAAGGTGCCACAGGGGGCGAACTTGTGTGTCGGATTAGCCGGCTTCAAACCATGCTCCAGAACTAATTTTAATTTAGTTTTCTACACGAGACACAGCCATGTTTGCCTTATTGTAGAGTAGAATACTGTTCAGCCTGCAAATTAAAGTGCTACTTGCTATGAAAATAGAGAGCAACAAGTGCTATTTGATGTCAGTTAAGATACTTAATTGTTTTTTTTTTGTATTGATTGGGTCTTTAATCGTCATTTAAAAATCACACTGCAGTCTTAAAGTAACTATTGACTGAGCCACTTTGATCACCGGCGCTAAATGCAGAAGCAGTTGTGATTACACTTGTTTTGCTGTCTTAACGACATCACCTCTGCGGAAAATGTGAAAGTGCTACCGATGCTATTGATGATGATTCCTCCTCACATTCTGCCGACTAAATGGGAGCGTAATAGAGCGGTTGTGTGTAATGATAAAAGCTGCGAGACTCTGCTTACTTCAAAGTGATGCAGAGTATTCTTCGGTGACAGCGGATCACTGCAAACATCTGCTTTTTCCTGTCAGCTGGTTACCTTCCTCTCGTTTGCTGTGGTTGAATTTACATACACAAGCTATTCTAGAAATGACTTACACAAACTTCACTCTCATACAATTTAGACATTCCCCACAAAAGATACAAAAAAAGAGTTTTTAATAGGGTCAGTGGGAGGGAAATTGTGCTTCATGTTATTTGTTTCCTTCAGTTGTCAGTTAATCAGTAGGTCAATGGTTCTCTGAACTGCAGATTTTCACTTCATTACTATGATTGCCCTAAGAGGGAGTCTGAAGGGATCCCAGGGTTTTCAGTGGCTGGCACGCACACACACACACACACACACACACACACACACACACACACACACACACACATTCCAGGCTCTCCAATACCCCTTCGGGCCCCTCGCTGTCTGCACGGGCAATCGACCTCGTCCAACCAATTAAAGACGGCGCTTAGTTCCTGATCGATGGCTGAGGTCGGGGTGGGGCAGGATGAGGACAGCAGGAGAGGAGAGCAGCAATTCAACTTCATGACCCAATGAGAGTTTTTATTTGGTCTACCTATCTAAAGCTCCTCGCCCTGAGATCACACTCCAGGTGCTGAATGCGACACATGCATCTCTCCCATGTGGAATTCATTAAACAAGAAGCTCAGTCATTGTTGCTCCACATTGTTGGCGAACTATTGCGTTTGATGAAACAATTTGGAGTTAATCTACTCGTTAGACTAACCATATAGATTTGTTTTGGGGATCTACTAGAAAAGGTTCGCATGCTTTAATGTTCGGAAAAATAACATTTGATTTTCCCTCATCCTGTCCGATGCAGCACCTCTATTCACCCTTTCTCTGAATGCTCCATTTTAGCGCCTGTCTCTTTAAGGCCACCCCCCGCCCCCTTCCTTCAAAGCCCAGTCTGCTTTGATTGGTCAGCTTTCACAGACCTGAGCAGGCACCATGTGTCTGCCTCGGCTTCCATCACAACCACATAGTTGTGATATCACAACCTTGGCTCGTTCAAAAGCCAGGTACTTAAATAGCACCTAGGCTACAAACAAATACATTTGCATTTAAGGCATTTAGCAGACGCTTTTGTCCAAAGCGACCAACAGTACATTCATACACTGATGGTGGTGGCTGCCGTGCAAGGTGCCGGCCAGCACATCGGGAGCAGTTTTGGGGTTCAGTATCTTCTCCAAGGACACTTCCACATGCAGACCAGGGGAATCCAACCAGCGACCTTCTGATAACAAGACGCTGGCTCTGCCCCTGGCTCTCCCTAACATTGAAAACTAACCCTCTACAATATGTGAACTTTAATGTATTATGTTGTTGTCAGGGGATCAGGCTGTATCACCAAAGCATAGTAATTTGTGTTTGAGGTGTTTGAGTCATTGAAGGCTTCTTGATATAAATACATGCACTCAGTCGTGCAGAAAGTGTGTCACCAAGCGCCCCCCCCAGGTTAGGTTTAGGATTTACTCCCAGCTCAGAGGAATGTAGAGACTAGATCATCACACACCGTTGCTTTGATTCTGTATGTGAGAGAGCCTGGTAGACACCGAACGTGACGACGCGTAGGGCCGATACAAACATCTGAAAGGCGAAAGGGAGAAAGAGTTATAACCTCCAAACATTCAGCATCAGAATTATTTCCTTTTGCATTTGTTTTTTTTTTTTTATTATGGAATTTCTAAGAGACCTCGAACTCACAAAGGCTTTTTTGAAGATAGATAGCCACCTTTAAAAAAAAAAAAAATAAGTGAATAACATTCCCCGCTACATTATCTCTAGTCAGTCCTTCATCAGCGGCTGGCGAGGGAGGGAGGGAGGGAGGGCGTCAAGTAAAGGAGGAGGCCGATCTGTTTTTCTCCCCTTCAGATATCACACCAGCGAGCCTGTCACCCACACAGCCAATATCACAGTCAGTCCACACACTGGGTTCAGTCACAGGGCAGGGAGAGAACGCAGCAGGGAGGGAGGATGAAATGAGGAAGAAGAAGGGAGATGTCAACGGGGGTAAAAATGGGACTGTGGCGTGTCCTGGTGGCTCAGAGCAACAGGGCACGCGCTGTATGCTTACGATGCAGTTTCGTTTTAAAGGCTCCTTCCTACTACTAGCCCCGTCTCTTCACCTTTCATAATGCATAAATACGTACACAATGAATAAATATATTCAAGTTGCCAACAGAAAAGAGATGAATGGTAGAAGGGAGAAATAGAGAGGGAGAAGAGGGCCGGTGGAGTAGTGCTGGATGGGTTATAGAATGCAGCGTCCAAAGGGGGATGCAGCATGAATGAGCAAAAGAGGACTTTTACATCAGAATACACCTCGCTGAGGCTGACACCGGCCGACCCCCGACATACTTGCGGCGGTGAAAAAGCACGATCCAGGGGAAATCGCTGAAGTGCTGCGAGACGCAGTGTCAACACAACAATACTGACAGCTCGGAAACCCATTTACTGTATTAGTCCCCCCAAGGATGCCACCGTCTCTGAATTTGTCACAGAATTAGGTACCAGCCGAGGGGACGCAGCCTTCCTCCGCGGCGGACGGAGAATTGCAAAAATCGTATAGCCAGACTGTGGCATTCACGTCCTTCTCACCTTCCTGCTCTCAGACTTATGAGCGCGTCGTTTTTTTTTTTTTTTTCTTTTCACATGGTCACTCCCACGCAGTATTAAGTGCAATAAAGTGATTCTGGGACACACTAAAGAACAGGCTGTAATTGCACTTAAGTAAAGCTTGACGCACGCATGCCCGTTTCTTAGGAGCTGACATTTTAACTCGCTTTAGTCAGTTATCTTCAGGCTACAGAGCGGTTAAGAAATCCTACTGTGTAATCATAGAAACAGTATTAAATAACTTCCTGGAAATAAGCACTAATGTATGCATGCCCCCCCCTCATTATGACTAGCAAGAGATGTGGGTAATGAGGAGCCATCTTGATGATTTCTACTTCAGTCAGGTTCCTGTTATGCTGTCAGGGCTGCAGAGACAATAGTCTCCGGCCTCGTTTCACAACACCTCGCCTTCACGAGGTAATAAACCAGGTGCAGAGTCCTCTATCCGGCTCTTAATATTTCCTCTGCCGCACTTTTCTTTTCTTCTGCCTCCTCTCCTCTACTCTCCTCTCCTCGCCTCCTTCGCTCTCTCTGCTTTTCTGTCTCTCACTCAGCAGCCAATTTACGACTCAAGGAGACGCCGGAGTGCAATCGGCGGATCGATCAAAGTTGAGACTTCGCCGCGACAACAGCCATGAATCACAGTTAGCTTCGCTGCTCTCTCGAAAACTTCTCCTTTACTGCACATATATGTTTGTATTAGGTGGTACAGTGCGCGTATGCAGCCGCGCGCTGAACAGCTATGTGGTTTATGTAAGACCTCAGGGGTGGTAGTTGATATGGTGTGTGCATTGTGGTGTGTGTGTGTGTGTGTGTGTGTGTGTGTGTGTGTGTGTGTGTGTGTGTGTGTGTGTGAGATACTAGATCCATCTTGTATGTGAATGTAAGTGTTGTATGAGCATGGCCCGGTGACACATGATGGATGCGAGGTTGGCCGCAGTCTGCCCTCCCCTCCTCTCTGTCCTCCCGATGGCCTCTCCGTTGCCTTCTTTTTCTCTCCTCCTCGCTCTGTCATTCTCTCCATCACTGTCTCTCTCATTTTCGACCTTTTTCATCAACACCCCCTCCCTCTTTTTTCCCCTTTCCTGCAGGACCACTTCCAAGCGCCGTGTTCTTTGCACGCGCATCCATGCAAGACAGGCACGCACACACACCTCTCTGTCTTTATTTAATCATTGGCTCTATTACAGGGGATATTTTCCCAGACAATGCCTCCGAAGGCGGTGAGCCAGGCAGGCAGGGGGAATGAGAGGGGGAGATCTCTCTATCCCTCATCACATGGAAGGCGCAGTACTGGCACTCCCACTGACTGAGATGAATGAATTTAATATATCTCCCTTTTGAAGCACAGATGACCTCCTGATATAGCTCCCTTTCTCTCTATCGCAGGAGGCCTTTATTTATTTTTTTATTTTTTTTATTTTTTTGCACAGCTCATGAAATCTTGAAATGCACAGAGAAGACATCTGAAGGGATTTTGACAGGGACTAATTTGTTTCCGTGGCCCGCCGTGACTTTTTTTGTCCGTACAGAAGCGGACACATTTCTCTCCCCCCCCCACACCTTTATGATCATAAGATAGCGCTTATCATGGGAGTTTATGTTTGTGTGCAGCTGTAGCCGTTTATAGCGGAAGCAACAAGCGGTGCTTTTCTGTTTTTATGCCTATGGGAAATAATGTATTAAAGGCAGTTTAATAGCTGCTGTAGCTTTTAGTGTCATAATGTGGTGATATAAAAAACAAGAGGGATTATCTGTTTCTCGACATAAAGGGATATTTTTTGCTTTGGAATTATTATTCCACCCTCTGCAAAGGGTTAAGGGTCAGCTAGCTGCTATGATGCCTCTGGAGTGGGTCAGAACGTGGTCAAAAATCATTTAGTGCACTTGTAATCCTGCACCTTTGACCCACTCCGAGATCTGTCAGCGTTTCTCTTTCCCTTGCCATATGGCGTAGTGTTTGTCTTGTCTGTGTGTGGCATCATCAATTCTGATGATGTGCTTCCATACTAAAGTAAGCCACACTGACCCCTCTTTTATTTCCATCCTTATTGGATCTGGAGCTCTCCAGAGACGGCGGAGATGTTGATGCCTCCGGTCATTTTTTTTCTGTCTCTTCTAACCGACTGTCCCAGTGTGCTATGTAAGTCCCACTTAATTAGGCCCCAAATTGGATGGATTTACGCTTATCCAGACGCCAAAATGTCTTTTACTGGGTATTTATCCCATGAGGTTAGGGCCACACTGATCGAATTACACTGATTCAGACTGCATAGCCTAGTGCTCTGCTAAGCACTGTGTGCTCTGTACGCATTGGGAAATGTATAGTGCACATGCATAGCGCACACGAATACTGACCCCACATTAACTGATCATCTTGTAGAAATGGAAATTTGAATCTTCAGCAAGAGATTGGGGCTTAAAGCTACAGTAGAGCCCCCAGGAGGTCCAGATTTCTTTCTACACCCAACCAAACACTGACAGCGTGTAGATCAGATAAACGTGATCTAGTGACATATAATGCTAGTTGAACAAGATGAATCAGTCTCTTAACTGGTTAATTTCTTTCTACTAGTTTTATTTTGTAAATTATCCCTCATCACATGGAAGGCGCCTAACCCTAACCCCCAAACCCTAACCCTCTACCTAACCCTTTAGTTCTTATTTGGCATAATTTTTTAACTTTATTTTATTAAACTTTTACGTACCTTGTGTCAGAGTATGATTTCCTCTTATTTACTTACCTGGGTCTAGCGTAGCATCTCCTGAAGGTGTCTGAGACAGCCGATGTGGAGCTGAGTGGAGTTTTTGACTGAGTTTAGGCCTCTGCCTGGGGGCTCCTTCCCCTCTATTTTTACATTATTATTTTTCATTTTAACTTCATCACGCTGGTTTTAAATTATTATCGTTATGGTTCTTTATGATTTGGTTTACAATATGGAGTTTTTCCTTAGTTTCCTGTTTTTAACTAGCACAAGAGATAACCTTAGCCCGTGCATGTGCGGCCTTCCTCTGGAAGGTTTTGCCCTTTTGTCCCCTACCTAACCCATAAAAAAAATACCTAAAAATAAACTCAGTTCCCAATTTAGATTTTTTTTTTTTCCTGCAGTTTCTTCCAGCCTCTCCTCCTGCATTCGAACACCAGCCATTATTTAGACCCCTATGATGAACATTCTGGCAAGCAGTCATTTTCTTTCTCCGTAACAAGATTAACATTTTTCATAGGCATCATCCGTCATTAAAATTATAATCAACCTGGTAAATGAATGACTCATCATAATGTTTTAATGGCATAATTTAAGAGTCTCAGGCTCGTCCGGTGAATGAGTCTGATGAGTGCAAAGAGGCCAAAAAACATTACGTCCCCTGAGTGGACAAAAGCTGTAGAGGCAATGAAAAACAATACCAATACATACCCAAAACCTGCATGTCTCTGTTTGTGAGCGGCACTGGACTTTTTTTGTGTGCATGTGTATGTGTATGTGAGCGAGGAGGCAGGTTCCTACACACACACGGGGCACCAGAGTGCTGTTAATTTCCGCCTGAGCAGGGGAACGGCCACTAAAAGTATAATTGAAGTGATGAATGTGCTGCTAGGCACAGGCATCAGTGTTTAATCTGAGTCATTGGAGAAATAGCACCACATCAACTTCAAACGACTTCCTTTCATCTGCAGTTAGAGACGGATCGTCGCAGATGTGGACCCTCGCCCCTTCTTCTTCTTCTTGTTTCATTTCTTCCTGCACATTTTCTTAATACCTCGTGTATTCTCTGCCGTTAAAATGAAAGTCAAACCCCATCCTTCACATCTCGACCGTAAATGCATGTGGGGCACACCTATGTACTGGTGCGCCTGTGTGTGTCAGTGCGTACTGTGAGGAATGGGATGGGATAATGCGAACATGCTTATCATTTCTTTGCTAATAAACTGCTTCAGTAGAAATAACAGTCTTTATGTCATTGCTGCTGTGCAAATTAAACATAGCAACTCAAATTGGCTGTTTTATTACACTCCCTAATTACGTTACACTTTCTAAAGTCATCCTGCTCCTAGATATCTGGTGTTACAGCGCAGCAGATAAAGGACCGGCTGAGGCTCAGGGGTTTAGCCAGCATCTTGTTATCGCAAGGTCGTTGGTTCGATTCCCCTGGTCGGCATGTCGATGTGTCCTTGGGCAAGATACTGAACCCCAAACTGCTCCTGATGTGCTTGTTGTAAGTTACTTTGGACAAGAGTGTCTGCTAAATGTAAATGGCTAATCCTTTTTGAAACTGATTTAGTTTGGCTAAAAAGCAAAAAAAAAACATTTCACAGGTAAACGGGTTCATTGCTAACAGGTGATACATATTTACATATACATTTACATTTACATTTAGGGCATTCAGCAGATGCTGTTGTCCAAAGCGACTTACAATAAGTACATTTGTCACAAGAAAAAAAAAATATATATCTCCATTGATAAAGTAAAAAAGAAAAAATAGAAACAATTTTCAAGCCTTCTGAGCAAGTGAGTCTTGAGTCTTTTGCGAGTGATTCTACTATCCTGAGATTGGTTGGGAGTTCGTTCCACCACTGAGGCGCCAGAACATAGAAGGGTCGTGACTTTGCTGAGCAACCTTTTTTTCTGCTGTCAGCGATGGCGGTACCAGTCGGCCAGCTGATGTAGTACAGTGCCCGCGCCGGGGTGTGTGGTCTGACCAGTGTTTGGAGATAGATCGGTGCAGTTCCGTTGACGGCCTTGAACGCCCTTGAATCGGATGCGGGCCGCAACAGGAAGCCAGCGGAGGTCAATCAGCTTTCAAACCACACCTGTGCAGTCAATTGGCTACCTAACAACACCTGAGCATTCAATCAGCATAAAAGGACTCCAAGGAACAGGGCACTTGAACACATTATTGAGAGGGACTACTTTTACTCACCATGCCAAAGACAAAGGAAATCAGTCTTGAGCTCAGAAAGAAGACAGTGGAGGCTCATGATAAGGGAGAAGATATACTGCCATTTCCAAGCATTTCACAGTGTCTAGAACCGCTTTACGTTGCATCATCGCCAAGTACAACAAGACAAATCCTGTAAGAAACAAACATGGGCGCAAGATTAGTCAGAGATGTCAGCAAGAAGCCCCCAACATCTGCCAAGATGACTGTTGCTGATCTGGAGTTTTTGTTTCAAGGAACACAGTTGTGAGGGCTCTTCATCGTGGTGGCCTTCAGGGCCATCGTCCCAGATGAACCCCTTTACTTAAAGAGCGGCACATCACAGCCAGACTGAGGTTTGCCCGTGATCATTTGAAAGGTAAAGATGAGTTTTTGAAGTCTCTGCTCTGGTCTAATGAGACTAAACTGAACTGTTTGGGCACATGGATGTTGCTTATGTTTGGTGAAGAAACGGAGAGGCCTTCAACCCTAAGAACACACAGTTAAACATGGAGGGGGGAGCATCATGATGTGGGGCTGTTTTGCAGACTCAGGCACAGGGAACCTTGTTTGGGTAAATGGCATCATAAAAAAAGACAATTATGTTGACATTTTGAGGGATAATATGTAGAAATCTGCTCCTAGTCTAGCCTTAGGTCGTTGCTGGGTCTTCAAACGAACTATGATCCAAAGCATACATTGAAATTGGTCTAACAGTTTCTGAAGGATACCAAAACCAAGATCCTGGAGTGGCCCGCACAGAGCCCAGACCTCAATCCTATTGGGAATCTGTGGTGGGTGCCCATAGTGAATGTCCATGCTCGGAAACCACACAATTTGGACCAGCTGGAACAATTTGCAATGGAAGAATGGGCCATCCCTCAGGATACCTGTGCCAACTTAGTAAAGAACTACTCTAAGAGGTAGTTGTCAGTTGTGGCTCAGAAAGGGTACACTATTGACTATTAATGGCCAGGGGGCTAATCATTTTCTCAATAGTCTCATTTTTGCCCTTTCTTGTTTCAACTCAGTGTATCAATAGAATATCCTAATCAAACTTAGTGGACACAAATACGCTATAAACACTTATTGTTAGTTGTCATTTCCAGGGAGAAATCAAGAATTTTGTCTAATTTCATAAGGGGGGCTATTAATTTTATATATATATATATATGTATGTATGTATGTGTGTATGTGTGTATATATATATGTTTATTTATTTATATATATATATATATATATATATATATATATATATATATATATATATATATATATATATACCGTAATTTCCAGACTATAAGGCGCACCTGAATATAAGCCGCACCAGCCAATTTTAGGGAAAAACACAAATGTGTACATATACAAGCCGCACCCGATTATAAGCCGCAGGTGTTTTAGCGTTTAATTACCATATGTAAAGGCTCGTGCATAGAGGAGATTGTCGGGAAAGAGACTGCTGTTTGGGGAAGCTTCCATTTTATTAACATTTCAACAAACAAGTTGCATATTTGCATAACCTATGACCACGCAAACGTCAACACGCAAGAGTCAGAGACGCACAAACAGACGCACAAAGCTGCGGACTGGTTCGCACGGACAGTTAAAGACAACATGAATGTCATTTAATTCAACTAACAGCGAAGTAAAGTGAGAAACTTCTCGGTCAGACTGACAGACAGCTGTTAGCTCCGTTAGCACCGCCACCTGTCTGACTATGTGTTGTTAGCATAACAAACCTGAATCAATGACGTTGATGACGTCCACCGACAGAACAACGCATTCCCTCGACGCAGAACTCCGAATGCTCAATGACGGTGTAGGGTCAACGACGTAGCTACGCTGTCGCCGCGACGCAGAAGCATAATAATAAACCATGCGTTAAAGGTGAGGGACGTAACCTGTACAATCCATAGATTGAGGAGGTCCCCTAGTGGCCGTTAGCTGTAAAAATCCATAAATTAGCCGCACCGTTGTATAGGCTGCAGGGTTCAAAGCATGGGGAAAAAGTAGCGGCTTATAGTCCGGAAAGTACGGTATATATATATATATGTATATATATATATAAAAAAAAAAAACATACATATATATATACATACACACATATATATATAAAATTAATAGCCCCCCTTATGAAATTTTTATGTTGTATGTACTGTATGTATGTATGTTGAGCCCTGAGGACAGTCTCTTTGCATTGCATCAGCCTCACATAGTGGTGTTTCTCTCCATGTGTGTGTGACTATAACATAAAAGTTTATGGACACTCTGATCCTCCAGGCATTTTAGGAGTTCTTGTGTTTTGCACACTGATGGTATGTCATATTGTCTTGCTCGGAGTTCCTGCTGTCAAGCTTGGGAAAAAAAATTCAAACCTGTGCTTAAGTCGCCCCAGGTTGAACAGAAAACAATGTAATACATTATCTAGCATTATCTACATAAGCACTGCTTGAGTTTGAAGAAAACACATGAGTGCAAAAGGTCATTAACCAGATCGCGAGTACAGTGTGTTAGCGTGGGGATTCCTCTAAGCCCAGCAAAGGGTTGTCCTTTTTTTTCAGATGTCATCTCTCAGTGTATTAACCTGCTGAGATTACGTTACCCCTTCTAGTCTCACTTCGGCTCAACTGAAGTCCATCTCTCCCTCTTCCTCACCTCCCCATTTCCACTGCGAGCGCCAACTATAAACTTTTTGTGTCTTCAGGATTACCTTTCCATCAGGGGAAAAATGAAGTGTGAAAAGCAATCTGAGAAATGCCAGGCCCACCGATACACAACTTCAGCGGATGCAATTATGCCAATGACAGATCATTTACTGACCTTTATCCCTCGGCCCGTATGGATGGCGCTTTGCCACCGTGACAGCTTTGCTTTTTGTTTTCGTGCACTTTACAATTGGGTGACAGCTGGAGGCCCCGGCTCTAAAATGCTGAGGTGCTCGTCTGTTTGAAAGACAGCTTGACTTTTTCGCGCTGCTCTTTTTCCTTCACTCTCCACGTACTTTGGTTGCGTATGTCTCTGTCAATGTAACATTCTCATTATTTCTTTATCGGTTTTTCTGCTCCTACTCCTCTTCTCCCTCCTCTTCATCTTTTTGTTCTGTCTTTCTCCCTCTCTCCCTTTCTGTCATCTGTATTTCCATCAGACATTCTCCAGAGGCTGGTGTTCCAGGACCAAACCAGTATTTTTCTTCTGGTTGATGCCTTCGTTCAAATGTTCAGAGACCTGCTTGAGGTGAATTGCTCTCTCACACTACCGGAGCCATGAATACATATACAGACACACACACACACACCTGCACGCAATGGGATTGGAGTCCGCATTCTCAACTCTGCAGGCTTCCTGCTGTACAAATAAGTGTCAGATGCATTCAATGCCATCCACTTCAACTCGTGTTTTCATGCTGCTGCTGCTGCCGCCACTTGTGTTGCACTCCTGAATACATCTGAAACCCCGTCAGAATGCCTGATATTTCTTTCTTATCTCCTCCACAGTTTACCCATGCCCATGCCTTTTTGTCATACAAACCGTGGCTATCTGTCTATCTCTCCTGTGGGGATGCATTGTCTGTTTTTTCGTTTGTCCTCCTCTCTACTTTTGTTAGCCATGACATTGCCATGGCACGGTCTCCAGTCCTGCAGAGCTTCACTCGCAGGGCTTTCACCGCATCGACCGGAAATCATGTCGGCGCTTATTTCTTTAATTTTAGATCGCAACGTGGATACTCAGGTAAAAAAAAAACCTACATGTCATTTGAAAGGAGACGTCAAAGTGTTTTCATCCGCGGCCTTTGCGAGTGCCCCCCGCGCAAAAACGTGTTTTGATTCGATTGATTAGAAGGTTGCGATGCAGCTCCATTCCCCGCCGCCCTCACAAATTGGTGTGGCTATGACCTTTAACATGTTCGAGCTCAACCTTCCGGTGCTTTCTTTCCATTTTTTTTTTCTTTTGCCCCCATTTCTATTCGTATTGTTCACGTCTCCCTGCTATCCCTGCTATTGTTGACCGAGCCTCCCTTCGGACTTTGGGCTGGAGATATCCTTGAATGCAGATACGCTCCTTTACAAATCCACGGGCTGTGACCTTGAATACATTTAGTCTCCAGTATTTTTCTGGGTTCTTATCACATACATGCGTAACATTTACATTCTTTTCCAGATATGTGTGTTCATGCCTTACACATCTGTTCTACCCTTCCCTTTCTCCTTTCCATTTCATCTCTGTGATCCGTTTAACATAAATTATACTGCATTACACCACCCAGAGCAGTGTTTCTACGTAAAGTCTTATTCATACTTGTCCTTATTTTAACCTGTCCCTCAATAACAGCCTTGCCTTGTGGGATATCACTTTTCTCCTGACCGCTGCACTGCTATTAGCCCATTGGGCGGAGGGGTCAGCGCAGGGCCCCGTTGTACTTTGGTGGGTGCCAAGCGTCAGAGGTCAGCCACTGCCTCCTGGAGATACGCGGTAACTTCCACCTTGCTACAGATTCTGAACTTCGTTGGCACGGGGCATCCTGGACGTCCAAACACCACCTGGCACAATGATTACAAACAGGTACCGCTGTTTATTTTTAAAGAACAGTTACATTTTTTTTCCCATGTTTTCTGTTTCCTTGTTGTTTCTTCACATATGGTTCCTTCTGACCTTCTTGGCCTCGTGGTTGTCAGTAGTATTATTAGACTGGTGGGAGTCGTCAGAGGAGTTGCATACGTTGCATACAGTTAATGGGAAGTTTGTTGGATATTATTACGTTTAATCAAGAGTAAGGGCTGAGCGGTTAGTCTAAATATTAATGACATCCCACGATGGCCATGTACGGTATTCTAAATTACAGATGCTGCAATTTTTTGGTAAAATATGTGACAAAGCAGCATTATAATCATGTCCTGAAGTCCTGCAGAGGTGCCCCGACCTGCTAATCTTTTTTTGTGTGCCATGGACCTCAAAAATTGTGGAAAGGCAAATGCAGATGATTCATTCCCACCCAACATGAATCATTAAGCAACTGCAATATCTGTATAAATATTCTTAATATTGCTTTTCTAACATATTGTCCAGCCCTTTCAAGAGCTGTCAAAGCAATCTTACAACCCCCAGCATTAAGACTGACAACTTAAATGCAAGAAGAAGAAATTGCAGAAATGCTAACTGTGGTGAGATGTACAGAATAAGTAAAGCTTAAAACAGAAACAAAAGCTTAGATCTGTGTGCCTAGATGTGGCTGAATATGTACATTTGTAATACCTCACAAGCTGGTGCACGTATGTCTGTTTCCTTTTAAAAGTACATGTAGGGATGCATCCGCTAGATGACCAAAGTACAGGACAACCTGCTGGTTTTACTAAAGCTGGAAAGACGGAAAAAACACAACTGAATGTGTTATAGGGCTGTCACTTCCTCATGTTGGAACAAGTTTTAAATGACACTCAAGTTGTTTGAACGCACCCTCTCAGTCATAGTCAACATACAGATGTTTGTCTTCGCCATCTATGGTGTATAACCCAAAATACCTCCACCCATTGCTTCTCAGATGATTTGGTGTCATTGTTGTCCGCCCAGTCCTCCATATTAATAGCAAAACAACATCCCATTAACATTCACTGATAGGTCAATGGGGCATGGAATAGATGAAGCTGATATTGATGTCTTAAATGGCCTTCTGCTGAATCACAGGGCAAACTACAACAATCATCCTAATGTGCTTATAAAGTGTATATTTAAAAAAAAACCCATGCTCAAACTGAATTTTGACTAAAGAGTGATGGCCCGACTGTGTTATCATGTTCCACAAGACAATCAGCTAGCTGGTTAGCACTGAGTTGGAGGTTGCTGCAATGAGTACACATGTACTGTATACCAGACACTAAACTCTGCAAATGTATTATTTGGAGTACTGCCACGTGTAACTGTGCTGTTTGTGTTCGTGCATGGCCTTTACTTGGATGAAAGCAAGTAAGACACATTAATAGGAGTCTAACACTGTTCCAAAACCAAAAAAAGCAGAGTTTTAGTCCTTCAAAAAGGGCATACTTGTAGACGAGACAGGAGAAGAGTGGCTTCGGCGGGATTTAGCGAGACCTAGTTCAAAACCACCATCTTGTTAGGCGCTTGATTTCTGAGGTGTTAAGTTTGAGCTGATTCAGGTGTTCACTGAGAATGCCAGACGTACGCGGGAGGGATGTCAAGGGACCTGAACACGCATCACTGCCAAAGTTAGGAGTAAATAAAGCTGTCTCGCTTGCAATTTCTTAAAGAGTAGGTTTAAAGACCATCTTCTCCTTTTCTGTTTATTCTGTGGAAAAAAGCTTTGAGCAAAGAGAGCGTTAAACATTCGATGTGAGAGGATCACGCTGATAACTGGTATAAAATCCCTGGGCTGTCGTCAGTGGAATTTAGATGACTGGTGTTGCTGGAAGTAATAGAGATAAATGCGGCGTGGCTGAGGATCTATCTTGTTCCTTCTCTCTGAGTCAGTGCCTTGCCCCGTGAGCCTGGATAAAATATCTCAACCGTTATGCTAGTTCACACACACACACACACACACACACACATACACACACAGAAAGGGATGTTTTGTCATCTTTTTGTCATTTTTCAACTAATAATGGGTTTCTGTACACAGCTGTCAGACAGGACAGGAATCAGCTTTCTCCCCTTTCACACATGCCAGTGTATGCAAAACAACACACACACACACACACACACACACACACACACACACACACAGATGTATCACGTGTCCGGCCAGAACAATATTGTCCTCATCATTTTGTTCACATGAAAGAATAATTGTTTGTGGATAAATTTGGCCAAAGATAGTTACATTGTTTTAACTAATTGTTGTCATAGATAGTCAGCCGTTTGTCATGTATGCCGAAGTGTCTAAACTTGTCAGTGTTGTCAAAATAAAGCAAAAAATAATTGCAGCACAGATAGTTCTAAAGGGCTGAGAAAAAGAACTGCATACCTTAATAGGCATTTTTAATATTTCTTCAGAAATACAAAGTTCAACAGAAGTATACAACTACAATTTTACAAACCTGAACAATAACTAGCAGAGAGAATAAGCAACATAAGCTGCACAAAATGTATTCCCTTGGCACTGTACAGCAGGCACATATTCATGTAGCGCACAAACACACGGCACTGGAGTGTTCCAGTCTGGAGCTCCTCCGTATAGACTAATGGCTGCTGTCCATTGCTTGAAACCAAAGTGCATCAAATTAGTGTTGTGTCTAGACACCCTGTCCGTGCGGATGTGTGTGTCCATAAATTTGACATTAAATGCATACTTAGTATGTGACTTCTAGATAAATGAGCGTCCAATGCTACACTGTGTGTGTGTGTGTGTGTGTGTGTGTGTGTGTGTGTGTGTGTGTGTGTGTGTGTATTTTAACTGTGTTGGGGCCTTTGCTCTCCTGGTGGCACACGACAGAAACGCCCCTTCATTACAATTCAGGGGCAGCAGGTCATTTGATATCCTATCTGAATAACATGACTGAAGATGGGTGTTCTGCCTGTGTGACGTGCCTGCGTGTGGATCCACTTTGTGTTTTTGTGTCTTTATATTCATATATGTGTCTGCCTTATGTTTCAATACATACAGTGTGTGCGTATGTATGCATATGTATTCCCTGTTTGACCATCCCTGTGTGTGTGTGCGCATGAAGGTGAAGACCTGCCCCTCCAGGGACTCATGCTCACACTGTCCCTCTCCCTCTCATCTGACACATCACTAAAGGTCTTGGGGAAAAAAAGTGTTTGCTGGCAGCATGTGTATGTGTGTGTGTGTGTGTGTGTGTGTGTGTGTGGATGATGGATTGGGGTCACGGGGGGTTGCAGGGTTGCAATGTTGTTGCCAAGACAAACAGCTGCGCTTGTGTCTGGGGCAGGTGTTTCATAGCGACTCAGCACATTGAAATTAGTCAAATCAATACACCCCTTCCGCTTTTTTTTGCATATTTGTGTAAGTGTGTGCGCATGCTGTGCGCGTGCATTCCTGCTTTTAAATGTGTGCTTTTGATCGTCGATCACTTCCTCTATTCGGCTGATCTTTATGTGTCTGTGTTCCGTGGGTGTGTGTAGTTTTTTGTGCATTAGTAAAATGGTCTGTGACGTTTTTAGACTTGCGTCATTTACAGTCGCTCTGTCCCAATATGGTGTTTACAGTTACCGGGCAATAAATCGTAGAGTGCTGATTGTCTCCGTAGCTCGCTATGGCCCCCCGTTCAACCGAAGTCCATTTTCCTCCCCTAAATGGACCATAGAGAACTGGCCATTCTATCACGTTAATACACAGAGAGCAAAGGCACTTTTCCCACAATAGTCTTGGTGTGTAGATTATCCACCCTCCGTTGATTTTTGAGCTTTCTGAGAGCCCCGAGGTCTGTCTCAGCTTCCCAGTGTGCGCTGCACTCACTGCGAGCTTCTTTCTCACGCTCAACCAACTTTATGTATTCACCCATAGATATAAACACCGCTCTCCTGAGTAAAGGCTCTTTTTTTTTTCTCCCCGTGTTTTCATTGCCAACACTCAACCATACGCTCATGTCTTATTCTCGCCCTTTTAGAAAATGGGAGAAGAATTCGCAGGAAGTGTACCGTGTTGTTGATTACTGACTGATAATTAATGATGGCACCTGAGGATAAGATCTTCTCCTGCTCCCAGATATAGGGCAAGGCCTACTAGGCGACTACCTCACCTTGCTCACTGCTTGGTTGCCAGCATCACAACATGAGTGTGGTAAGACCTCCGTTTTTGTTCTCAGCGCTTCTGAGATCATGTCTGTTGAAGACTGTGTTGGGTCGAATCAACTAAAACTGTGATTTCAGTATTCTGGGAACCTTCAGATCCTTTGTTTTTCTTTGTTTTTCGACTGTGTAGGCTTCTGACACAACATAAAACATACAAGTACCCAAATCAGTGATGATATCTGCATTATGCGATTAAATTAAACTGTCACAGGAAGTATCAGACAGATGGTTTTATAGCCTGCCAAGAGCAGGCAGAAGTACTGTACAGCAGCTATATTTGTATCAGCCTCATGCCTGAAGTAAATGAAGTAAATTAATGACAGCAGGCAAGAGGGCACGGGTCAGTAATCCGTTCATAGACGTTCCCAGTCCTCATTCATCAAAGGAAAGTTGCTAAATCAAATTCTGGGCTTCTTGCAGTCTAAGGTACAAGGAACCAGATTTACAGTAGAACTGTAATTTTTTCAAATGCAAATCATTTTGCAAAGTATCACATTTTTATTCTGGCTTGTGTCACACGCGTGGGAGTGTTTGCAAATAAAATCAAGACAATGGGAAGTCCCACACAGCAGTAAGACATGTGGCTGAGGTTGCTGTGACAGTATGAATCACAGTGCTTGGTGTAAAGTGAACAGAGAAATTTCACAGACATGAGCAGAATGCCAGATGAACTTAATGTTGTTGATAATTACGATAATTATGCTCGGGCAAAAAATGCGGTATTGATGTCGACGGTTAACTGCCGAGAACATTTTCTGACCGGTTCACACGTCTGTCAATTGGTTCATTTGCATACAGACACACTGTCTTCTAACGACGGTATAAGGTAGCGCTGGCACAGCGACAACACAAAGCGGGGATCATGAAAGTTACCAAATAACAGGGAAGCAATTACAGCACACAAAATACGCAGGCCACAATTTGGGATTTCCTGTACCTTAAAGAATCTTGTTAAGCTTTTGGTACTTTAGGCCACCTCATTGCTTTGGCTTTACTTGAATGGAACACCCACACCTCCACGCACAAATGACAACCAGAAACAAGAAATCGAACAGACAAAGAAAGCAACAAAACTTTAACTTTGTAACCTGCGCTTGAACCAAATCTGGAAGAAATTGGAGGGACCCATGCCCAAAAATGAAAAAATATTAGATGCATATGTTCTTCGTTTCTCACTCCTCACCCTTTTATACCTTCCTTTTCCCTTTGTCTCTCTTGCAAGCAGACTACACATATACACTATAAGAACTGAAAAAGCCAGCTCTTAAAAACAGGAATAAAAGCACTAAAATGTGGAAAATATTCATAAAAAATATCTATAACAGCCTTTACTCACACATAGTAGTTAAATGTGGTAACTGTTCAGTCATTACGCAGTGAGTGAAATCCGCTGTTCTTGGTGCCAATGGAGGCCACGTAGGGCCAACTCGCTCCGCTCTTTGTGAGCCAGGTCAACACTCAGGCCATCACAGAGCTGTTCTGGGTTTAAACGCTTGCGCCATGTTCAGGACAAAACCAAACTCAACCAGGCCAGACTGAACCTCCACCAGCAGAGTTCTGTATCTGTGGCGTCCGTCCAGCTGTGGCCTTGGCAGCTCGGTCACTATTAAACACAGCTGTTGCTGCCTTGCCTCTGGGAACACACATACAAATGTACAGTCCAAAAGCAGTGAGAGTTCAAACTCTGTTTAACGTTATTATCTCCATCCGGATACACAAAGAAGAGAAATTAACAACAGTAGGGGGGCTTTAATTGTACTCAGACATGATTTTGTTGCCCTTTATTTTTTTTACTGACATATTCTCTGTGGAATAATACATTCTTCTCTTAAGGTTGAAATATGAGACAGAAGGGCAATACAATCCTAGCAACAGGCCCCGGTGAACGGTAAAATAGATCATATATGAATGCTGCTGTGCTGGACTGTGAATCTGAAGTATACTATATTTTGTGCGCTCTGCTGTTGAGGGGGTGAGTTAAAACAACCCTCTCGTGATGAAGGAACAGGGCCCCAGGTGCTGATTCTCTCTCAGATGGTACTTTACAGCTCTGCATTTTGTTTTTTCAGGTGATGACACTGCAAAGAGAGGTGAAACAGTGAGACAGTATTGTCTTCGGTAGTAATTATGAAATCAGATTCAATAGACTGACATCTGTTTGACTTGACCTGTATTTCTTTGAGAGCAATTTTGATTCAATAGCTGCAACAGTCAAAGAGTCACACTTTGCTGATTTGATTGGCGCAGCTTCTCCCACTATCGACCTTCAAAACAAACTCAAGCGTGTCAGTGTCTACAGTCGCTGAAATGATGATCTGGAGTTCAGACATTTTTTCTTTCTTGACAATCTGCATGCATTTAGCCATGTTGGCTACGTGAATGTTCACCCACAGCGGGATGACGGGCTCCCAAATGTCACACATCGTTCTGAAAAGGCCGGAGAGGCGGAACTCATGATGTTATTGCGAGGCATTGTTTCATGTGCTCCCACTTAGGGAAGAAAGAATGACATGAATCCCAACTAAATGAGGCCTGAGGCATTTCAAACTAAGATGGAGTCCAGTTGTGCCCGTACCCTTGGCGTTGGGTCAGGCCCAATCAGGTATTGGCTACGAATAAAAGCTCCAGTGTGCCCTCCGAAGACGATTAACCGCTTTCAACTTAAATGCCATGTGTTCTGCTTAAAAAGAAGCCGGGCAGAGTTTGTTCTGAAGCGCCTGCTTTTCATCGGCTTTGTGGCTTCTTCATATTTACTTTAATGTAATCGACAACAGCTTGACGAAAGCATGATGCTGTGAACATGCTCTGTAAAGTGAGAACAGTTATTGTTTATGGTCTTTGACCTACTGCATTGTCCCTCTCCTTCATCCCAGGTGCTGCAGAAGCCTGAGAAGGGTGCGCTCTGCCACTGGCAACAGGTCTGACACATACACGTGACACCGACTGAGCTCAATATAACCACAGTTGCGTCTGTACCAAATGTCATTATTTTCAATTCTACTGAAGTTTTCCAATGAATCTCTGAATGTCTGTCATCATATTTTATGATGTTGTTAACTTAAAAAAAGCAAATGCAGAGACATAATATGATCTATTTTTTTTTCTTTGGAACAACTTAATTGATTTACTGTAATGTTGTTAGAGCGAAAATAGATTTTTGAGTCTCACTCACGCAGGTTGCCAAATACCTTTTGGGCCGACCCAAAGCATCTGTACTCGATGACCTGGCAACGAGACTTCGCAATCAAAATCAAAATCTGTGCAGCACACAAATGTTGATAAAGGATTTGAATGTCAATGTTGTGAATGAAGCTTTAATGGTTGCATCATGATTGCATGTTGAAATATCAATCCGTTTGATATTTTGTGATATTGTATGTCCTGGTGTTTTGTTCTGGTTTAGGCATCCGAATCAGTGGCATCGCTAGCATTAGCACAGCCTACAAGCGTTAATACATTTGCGAAACACACGCACAATTTTTGTTGTGAAGACTTGCAGCGTTAGCAGTAAGCAATGTTCTAGATATTTCTAGCATCATCGCTAACACTTAAGCTATATGTGCTTAACTCAGTGCTTATGAAACATATATGTGCAGCATTTGGGTTATGCACAGGATTTGAAAACTTCTGACCTTGCCTCCTTCTCGAAAAAGTCAGACTAAATGCATGTTGATACTCCACCCCACCTCCGGTATAATTGCCAATATTTGACAAACAAGAGTATCTGACCAAAAATAACTAAGATTGGAGAGCAGGAGAGCACATGACAAACCCTGAGTTAGAGATAAGCTAAATTCCCACATTTACAAACAACCGCATCACACGAAGGTAATGGTGTTATCTGACAGCACAATGCAAGTGGCAACGGAGAGCTCATGTGTACAGAACTGGGACACTTTCTAGGCTCAGCAGACACTCTAGTGGAAATTAGACCTCCGTGTAGCAAGTGAAGCAATACATCAGTATGTGCGTGTGCCTGCGAGTGGGCCAGCACAAAATCTAGTCAGCCATGCATGTCGTGAATGTTCATAACCCAAGAAGAGCCGAAGTCTAAGGTCAAGTGGATGCACAAACAGAGCTAATGCCGGCAGGCTTTCGCCTCATATTTCATCATAAATCAAACAGTGATAGCCTTTGAGACGTTTGTTGAATACGCTTGTCATTACAACAGGAGAAAGTGTGGTTCTTGCAAAGGTTTGCCAGATTTTCCCAGTCTGTCATACATTTCCACTCAGACATTTGTTATCCTATCGGCTGGCAATAAAAGAGGACCTTACATCGTGTAATTGCAAACGAAGCCACACACATGCACACACATATCGGCAGACTGGGGCACACACTTGCTGTCTCAGCAGTGTGCGTGGTGAGATCATCTTGCTTCTTAGTCAGTGACAAAACCCCAAAAACCCAATATTTACTTCTTCTGACCTGTGTGTGTGTGTGTGTATGTGTGTGTGTGTGTATGTGTGTATGTTTCCTGGCAAATTGGGTCTGTTTTAGGAGCAAATTTGTTTTTTGAATAAGTGGTTCGCTACGTCACCTTGGTTGTCTAGGGAAGATTCTAGCACTTTCACTTGTGACTGTGCACATTCACAAGGGTTTAACAACTGCAAAGACACCCATTGGTCTGTGGGCCGCAGTTTTGAAGCCTTCAGGTATGGCATCAGAGCCACCCCGGTCTTGTTTTGTTTTTTTCTGGTGCCTGAACTAGTGACTGAGACCATTAAACTCATTAGGACACTGTTTACTAAGGCAATAAATCAAATGCAGAAATTTTCTCATAAGCTTGTGTAAGGTAGTACTGCAACAGTTTTCATAACTGCTGTTTTGCAGTATCTTTTGGCGTGGCCAAATATAACCTATAGGCTGACTAAAGCACCTAAATTCTGGTTGGTTTAAATAAATCTTGAAAAGACTGTGTTTTTGGTTTCCCATATTCAGCACAAAGAAGGAGGTTTGCCCAGGGACTGGTGGAATTTTACAGCAGCCCTCTAAAGACTAGCAGAACAAGCCCGTGTGTGAGGCAGCGTCTGTTTATGCTTGTGTTCAATAAACAAGTGGGACAATGTGATTAAGTCTAGTTTAGTGTGAAGACGTGGGCCTAATGAGGGATATTGGTTTCAATGTGCTCAACAAAAACAATGGCATTATAAAATGGGAGCCGAGTGTTTTTGTGCGACGAAAGCTTATCTGATGAAGATCGCACTGAATTAAACATTAAGTATATTACATCAAGCATTTATCATAGAAGTTGTCAAGTGTGGTCTGCAGGTGCTGTAAAAAAAAAAAAAAAACACCCATACAGAAAACAGATTCAGTCCCAGCAGATTGTAAGTGGAAGATGTACAAGAGCTGATGAATTTAGGTCAAGTCGTCGTGCATTGAGCTGTGTGTGCGTTATGGATTCATCAAGCATCGTGTACAACCTCTCTGACCCTGCTGGGCTGAGCTCCTGACTGCAGCTGTATTTGTAGCTCTGTAGTAACACAAATTGGATAGTCTTACACTTTCCCCTTGCTTCCATGACTTCATCTCATATCATATTTAAAGCTTCTCCGCCTCTATTTACCTTCTTCCTCAACTCATATCGTGGTCTCTTACCTGTCTCCTCTTTTCTATTACCTCTTTCATCCAGTCACTCACTCAGCCACACTCTCCTGTGTATTTCTGGCTGCTCGGCTGTCATCGTCCTGTCATCTGCATATTCAGACCTACATCCGAAGTAAATGCAGCCGAGCAGCGGTTGGAGGCAGACTGGCTGCAGTCCAGGGCATGATGCATAGGCTGTCGGAAGGGGGAATCTGGTGTCAGACCCCACAAAGGTCATAAAAGTGGAAAGACGGATGCAGTGCTAACTTGTAGCGCAGCGCTCAATTATTGACCAGAGGGGGGGAAAATGTGTGTTAAGCACATGTGTGTATGTGTCGGTTACAGGAAAAGCATGTGTTCTCGAGTTTAAGCATGCGAATATGTTTGTCTTTTCATCTGCACTCATTTAACGGTTCACCGGGGAGCAATAGGCATTAACTGTTAGAACGGAGAAATTTATTGGAGATGACAGACGCATAAATACAAATACATACACGACACGCATGCACACACACACGCACGGTGGAGCTTCCGTACGTGGGTTCTTGTTGGCCTGCAGTTCAAAAACAATAATAAAAAGCCTTGGGATGAGTTGCCAGGGGGCAGCTGGAGCCGCAGCAGGTTGAGCATGCCTAATGAAAACTTAATGCTCATTGGCAGGGAATGCCACTGCGCTCCTCTCCAAGGATTTAAGATCAGGCAGACATCAAGCCAATGTCAAGATCTGTGGAGCCCAAAGTCAAAAGCCTGGCAGAGAGTCTCTGCATTTCTAGGTACATAGACGGAGAGCGTGAGAGAGACTGAGGGAATCTGCGGAAAAGATCTGAACTGGATCAGAATAGTCACCCTCCTTCCTCACCAACAAGATTCCTCTCCGAGGCTTACTCTGCACGCTGTGCCTTATCCCCATGAAAGCCATAAAATCCGGAGATTGGTGCTTGGATCTGGAATTTTGAGTGAGAGCAAAATTACTCTCCATAGGAATTAGGTCCGACAGCGCAGACGGCAAGTGAGTGAGAGAGACAAAAAAAGGGATGATACGTATTTTATGGAGACAAATGTGCACAGGAAGGGTTGCGGAGAGAGACGGCGGCATGTTGAATCTCAGTGGGAACGTGCTCTCTGCTCCCACAATTTGAATAGGAAAGTGTTGGATGTAATGTTGGCTTGATGCAGTCTCGATAAGGCCTGTCTGCAGTAATTGAAACCAGAGAGCGAGACAGAGGATGTGAGGCACTCTTTTTTTTTTTTGTATCCGAGACGTTCGAGTCATGATATCCCTTCATAATGAGCTCCTCTCTGATCTGCAGAAACGTAAAGAGTGTCAGGGAGGAAACTAGTGAGGGACTGGGGGGGGAACGGAGAGGAAGCGAAAGTTGGAAGAATGAGGGGTGGAGGAAAATATGCAGCACTGTCAAAATCAGCAAAATCCTGTGCTTGGGAGTTCTGCGTCCTCTCCTCTCCTCTCCTCAGTTGCTCATACAGTACACAGGTGTACTTGGTAGATATGTATTTCTGCAGCCAAATCCCTCCAATCTGCATACAAATAACACGACTTCGGTGCAGTAAAATTACACAAATCCAATTTAGCGCGCAGGTACCCCAATCCTTCCTTCCAAATATGACCCCCCCCCCCCAAAAGAAGGGGGTTGGGGGTTGGTGCATGGGTCAAACAAACAAAAGTGCCTACACCCAGAGGAGGGACGCTCGTGTCCCCAGAAATCACCATCGACTTTTAACTTACATCCTGAAGTTAAAGGACGTGTGAGTCACTTCATGTGTATAATGTCTTCTCTCTCAAATCTAACCAGACTGTGACTGTTGAGTGTTTTTGTTGCCGTGACGGATGGACAGGTCACCTGACTACGGATGGCAATAAACATCACTGTACTATGCATCTGCTCTTGACAGAATTTCATGGGAAGGCTCCATGTATGCACTGCATTATCTGCAAAAGTATAAATTTGTCAAATCTGTATTTACTTTCTCTTATGTCCGGATACTTACTGACATACAGTATGATGTCATTCTCGTTGCAACGGATGCCTTATATGGCAAATACCTTCTCCAACGATATACTGACGGTTTTATGTTTCATGTAAATCATCTGTGATCTTTTAAATTATTTTGTGAAGCATTTGTTGTGTACATTTTCAAAGGTTTGTATCTGACTAAAGCGATGGTTACCAGGCAGGAATCCACCAGCTTTAGTATAGTGAAGTCAAATGAAAGTATATTTTAACATAATTCCAGGTGGACGGTACTTCAGTTATCATCCGAGAGCAGTATATTCTTCACCTTTGCGGCAATCTTCTCTTATTTATATTTCCGCTTTGTTGAGTTGGAAGTAAACGTCTTGATTAACATTTACTCATTTTAATGAGCTTGGCTCTCACAGAGATTTTTCTACATATGCACAATACGCATTGTCTGAAGTAGTGCACATTGTTTGCGTGCGATGCATGTGGGTTTTATTGATTTCATTATGGGAATTTCTCCTGTTCCCTGATGACCCGGAGGTTCACCGACAGAGCAGTTTTCCAAACAGAACCCTCGGTGGTGTTGTTTGATTCCTCCTCGCCCTGCTGCCTGCAAAACTTTCACAGCAAACACTGTTTCTGCCTCTGCGTATTTTTCTTGATATCATGGCACCGTTCCACCGAACAATCCGACTGTTTTTTGAGGAATGACACGGTGGAGCGCTGCCACAGATGTATGCCAACAGCGAGAGTTCTACCAGCTGTTTGGAGTGCAGTCCAAAAAAAAAAAAAAAAAAAAAATCAGGATAATTCCGATAACACATTTTCCTAGTGTCATTAAGGATTGCGCGTCCTTTTCTCTGCCACTCCAAGAGGGCCGTAAGAGGTTTAGCCAACTAAGTCTGTGGCTGTATCTAATGAGTTGGCTCTCTCTGCTTCCCTCTTTGTGTGCCTCTGCTCCGGGAGCAGCGGGTTGAGAGAAAGTGGACTGCATGTCTTCAGGGTCCTTGTAGCGCTGCGGCAGATTCCCTTATATCTCCCAGCAAAAGTAACTCCAGCAGGCCGAGGGGATCATACAAATATGGCTGAAACAAAGTATCACACGTGTAGTTTTGTAGCTGCTTCTGAGCCGACTTAACAGAAACTCAAAAAACACAGAGCGTGTGTCGCCATCCTTTTTTTCATCTACCTGCCTCTGCTGTTTTATTCCTGTCGGCTGTGATTTGTCTGCCCATCGTGAAATGCTGCGTCTTTCCGTCTCTCCATTATTTGCCGAAAAAAAGACATTTTTCCGAAGCAGCAGTTTCTCATCTAACATGTTGCTCCACTGTGTTAACTCCGATCAAAGCGCCGTGGCATTTGGAAAAATGCAAAATAGCTTGGCCCAAAATCGACGAATCTGTCAACGGACCAAAGTTCATTCAGCCATAACACATAACAAATGCCTCTCTATCCGTTCTGGAGCAGTTAACGTAAGCAGAGTTACTGTAAACTTAACTAGGTGTCCTGTAATTACTTTAAAGTGTAATTAGCTTTGACACATGGCCTTGCATTCGAAAGGAAATTATACAGATGTTGAATGAGTCTCATTTAGCTGATTATTAGAGGGTCTTTTCCGCCGAAAAAAAAAAAAGGCCACGATTTAATTAGACTTTTCATAATATCCAGGAGATGTCAAGATGAGCGGAGGATGAAAAGGGAAGGGGTAATCTTCCCAGGCATCAGTTTGGGCTGTCTTTCCTCCAGGAAACGTTTTTGAAACCAGGAAAATATTAAACCTTTTGGTTCCAGGCTTTTCAGAGAGATTGTTTGGACAGACGTGATGGAGGGTATAGAGAAGCCTACAGTACATTGCTTTACTGTGGAGAGTAGATATGACGCCGGGACATGCTGACATATTATCATACACATAGTCCCCGCAGCAGGAAAGTTTTGCATAAGGAATGCGAAATAACAATTGGCAATAACTGCATGCGGTGAGATCTTTATTTATCTTGCTCTGACATTTACTTCAGACGGGGGAGCTCTACCAATATTATTCTTTCTCAGACACAAACAGACGTACACATATACAAAGGGAAGAATTTCATATTTTCGGGCCGAACAGAGTCATCCATCTTCTCGGTGTGATGCCCCAGCTTTGTTGCGGTTCCAAGGTCTGACTCACATTGAGAGTCCCGTGTATACAGACCAACACGCTGTATACAGCATGATAGGACAGGCGAATAGCCATTTCTCCTTGTCAGACGGTTCCGAACACAGACGGGCAAAAAAAACACGTGCACGATACTAGAAATCGTGCCGGAAATATCTTGTAAGTAAACATGCAAACAGACATTCAACCACTCAGGAACACAAGGTGAGATTGCATTATAGATCACAGACGCGCTCTCGTGTCTGGGCCGCCGTTGCATATAAATCAGAACTGACGTGTGATTCATGCCTTATGCATGTTGTTTGACTGTAACGCGCATTAACGAGACATGTAATAGCACATCTCACATCGTGTTAACTCAGCTCGGCGTTGAGCGTTGCGGACAGGCTGGCCTTGGTTGAACAATATTGGCTCGGAGAAGAAGGAAGCTGATGAATCTTTATGTCACAAAAATCGATGATGTTGTCAGAGATACGAGCTGGAGTTTGGGTTTGACTTCTTTTTTGTTTTTTTCTTGTTTAGAGAAAAAGGAAACAGGCTTTTTTCGAGCAGTCCTGCCTCGAGGCAGAAATCATTGATCCTGCGGAGGTTAATATTAATACCATTGGGGCGGGTGGTTGCGTGTGATGGATAAAATCAGTATGGATGTAGGTGTACCTGTTTATCTATGTCCACAGAGCTCGTTCTCCACAACAGCCAAAAGTTGGTTTGGTTCTTTTAACACCAAGTCGGATTCTAAATGGTCCCTTGGTTTGAAAATAACTTTGAATACATCTTTCACTTTCTTTTCGGGCTCAGCTCCATGTTTTTATTTTAGTTTTTTCTTGTTTTGATTCGTTACATTCAAAGCTTCTGTTGAGGACTCGCCTTATTTTATGAAATCATCTCTAAAAAAAAATTAAAATCCTCAAGCAAAATGTTCAAATTGATTAAAGTAATTCATCAAATTACATTTCTTTTTTTTTATTCTTCCTTGAATAAATGTAATACCACCATCATAAATAAATGAATAAATGCAGGCTGCAGGTTAATCATTAAAAAGGCATAAAATAATGCTGAAATTATATTTGCACTGTGCCCATTATAGCAACAATATGCTACATAAGAAATGTCAATGAAACCAAACAGAAAATTTCAAATTAAAGTGTTTGCTTTTTTTCCTTTTCTGAATTCTGATCAGTCCAAGAATGGCCGGCTAGTTTCAAATATTCAGAATCAATAAATATGGATATCTGAATATGTCTGACAACACGAGCAGCCACATTTGAATTCTAATTCTATGAATTGCATAATGCAGATAATGTATGTGGTGTAATCTTTATCTGAAATTGTGCTCAAATATCAGGTTTAACAGTATGAATAGAAAATTAGAAAAGAAAAAAAAGCGGCACAGTGTTGAATGTTGATTCAGAAAATCTCTTCACCCGCGTTTCGCACCAGAGTGGCAGCGTGCAGATCTAAGCTCCTCTTTCTGGGTGCTGGATAAAAGCAGACTGGCAGCATTAATGAAAAAATTCATTTGCAAAATGTGTTTATTGCACTCGCGATCAACACACCAAGAGAGTTCTCTCCAGAAAACTCTCTCCCCAAAAACTCAGTTTTTAACTCTGGTTGTTAAAAACACAACCCATAAGCAGAAAATAATCTCTGGCTTCCATAGCTTTCATATGGTGATGTGAATGGTCTGTGTTTAAAAACCCAGCTCATAACTCAACTCAGTTCTTTTTTCCCCCCCAGAATCACTTGGGGATCTGTTAACATTCTTTCATGACTTTTATAAAGCCTTTGAATAGAATCCAAAAGAGAAAGAGAAACGACTGTTTGTTTTGTTATACCGGGTAACTTAACGCAACCATTTCCAAAATCTGTTTTGTGTGGAATGAGATTTTTAATGGGAAAACAACAAGAAGACAAACAAGCACAAAAAACAAGAGAGAAAACTGAATAATTGCCAGGTGTAGTCAGTATTATTGCGACGTGTAGAACACATATTTGACCGATCATTCACTGTAATCTGTTTTCCAGTGGCCAAACTGTTTCTCTTGTTCCATTTTATCGCACCCCAGAGGACCTTTACCTCTGCTTTTCACGTTCTCTGTATCACTCTTTCTATAGTTTGTTTTCTTTGTATTTAACAGATTCTTTCTGTGACCTTTTCACAGTGAGCCGGGGAGTGTGAGTGTTGAGTTTAATTTTTGATCAGCCGATTTTTTTCAAATGTCATTGAAAGCGACCTGTGGGGCAGCTGCGTAAGTGTGTTTTGTCTGCTTTATCATGCCTTCTTAGCCCATCTTCACTATATCAAGCATCTCTGTCAGGCTCATCTTTTTAAGTGTAGGAATGTTTCAGGATAACACCCACTCTGTGGTTTTAAGATCTTTTTCCATGTGTTTTCACAATACAAATTTCATGTCAAACTTCTTTTTTTTTAATGTCAGTTAATACTAATTTAGGTTTGATTGAAGCTAATGAATTTAAGAGATGCACCACAAACAGAGATAAAATGAGATGAAGTACAAATGTGTGCGGAAAAATTTTAGTGGGATACATCTGAAACGCCTCGTCTTCGGTCTCTCCGGTCAGTTCTCGTCCCCCTTTCCCTCCAGCACACTCATTGTGACCTCTGGAACCAAAACCTCTTCCTCCCGCTCATCTTAAACCTGGGCATTCCCCCCCTTCTTTATCTGTAAATCTCTTTGCGTTTCAGCCACCTGTCCATTGCACATGTTTCCATTGTGCAACTGGCCCACACTGGCTCTGCTTTTGTGGAACCGGGGGAAAAGTAAAATGTTGGAACTCATTCTCTCCAACAATTTGCTGTGAATGAATGAATTGTTAAAAGGTACATAAATGAATCATGTTTGTTTGATTGTGAGATGGGCAGTTAGCATGCTCAGCCAGTTTTTCTCAAGGCTGCGTGCGTCTCTCTCAGATGCTTCTGTGTCCTTCCACTGTCCCGAGCTCCAGCCAATTACACTGACAGAAGACATTTATGGTTCATTTTTGCGCACTTGTATTGTTGAATTTACTAATCCATGAACTATTTGGGAGTGTATGCCATATATCCAGTTACTACAAACACTGCGAAACTCGCATCGGACAGCTGTTTCAGTTTGTCATTGTATATTGTATCCGTCCCCATCAAATAAGCCATAAATAATAAGTAAATAAACAGAAATGCAATAACATTTCTTTGGTACAGCGAGGTGAATTATAAACACTGCATGTCTGTTGGTCTCCCTCTGCTTCCATTTTGTAACCCTTTGTCCCAGTTTTCGCCCTGGTCCTCTTTAATCGTTCATAGCAGGACAAGGCGATGAGAGAATTCAGTGGCCACGGGGATGACAAGGGATGCTGGATACGTGCAGACTGCAGGTATAACTGAAGACATAAGGCTCGGGTTGAGAGAAGGTGTGGGAGATGAACAACCACTACTCGCCTTTTATTAAACACAGTCACACCATGAAGATAAGTGAAGTTGTTCAGTACGTAGCTGAATGTGAGGATGGGGTAAGTTATGTGAAATGTGGGCTCGTCAGCGTTTCAAAGTATCGGATGGCTTTGAATGAGCAGTAATGCAGCATTTGTTGTTGTCACTAAAAATACTAAAGGTGGACTAGTTGGTCCCACAGCTTGAATTTCTAGACTGAGTATGTCCTTAGAAAGCCCACAAGGTCTGTCACTCTTTACAGTCTCCTCTAAATGCAGCCTTGTGTCAGGCTGCTTTTGCCTGATGCGAAGGCCGGTATTGTATGATGTATATTGTATTGTATTGATATAAGGTAGAAATATCACATGTACTAAATCAAAAAAAAACGCAACTGTAGGGTGTGTGTGTTATATATATATACATATATATGTATATATATATATATATATATATATATATATATATATATATATATATATATATATATATATATATATATGTATGTATATATTTATATATGTATATATATGTATGTATATATTTATATATATATATATATGTATGTATATATTTATATATATATATATATATGTATATATATATATATATATATATATATATATATATATATATATATACATATGTGTATATATATATATATATATATATATATATATATATATATATATATATATATATATATATATATATATAAAAATATATATATACTGTCCATTGCTGTAGCACCTTTATTCACCCTCTGTCTGAATGCTACATTTTGGTGCCTGTCTCTTTAAGGTCCATGTCCCATAAAATTCCCCTGCAGCTCAAAAAGCATTTCGCCAATAGAGAGGCCAGGACATCTTGGACTGCAAACAGTCTATTATGAATATTTGATCCATGGACGTTTTATATTTGTAAACCTTACTCCGATCCAAGAAAAGCGCTTTTAAATGTGTGACATCACTGCTGCGAGCCAAGCGGGAATTCAAAAGCGGGGCCAGCAGTGGAGACACTACTGAGCATATCCAGCGGGCCGCATACCCAGAAACTAAACCTAGAAGCAAAAAACTAAACTTGAAGTATGCGCCAGGCGAGGAGTTCTCATTGGGCTGATATAAATCTATGTCTTGCCCACCATGTTACATGAGAATACAAAATGATGACCGAAATTTTGTGCCATTTTGTGCGAATGACATTACTAAAAGTGGAATACTAAAAGTATTTTCGCAGCATGCCGATTGCCAGAATCAAAATGTGCAAGTAAACCCTGAAATGTCAGTTTCACAGTCGTCCATTCAGTATGCCCTGCTGTGTGTTCATCACCGGCAGTGTGCGTTGAGATTTAAAAAGGTAGAGACTGATAATACTTGGAATAAAAAAAGAACACTGGCAGCATCTGTGTGCAGAGCCATTCACCGAAAGTTGTTGAGCAGTCGGCATGAATGAGGAAGTGCAGTCAGTGTGTGAAGAATGAACAGAATAGTATTTCCAAGCACTTAGAGCTCCGCCAGTATTCACACTTAAGCACACCTGGCCAGTCTCGGCTGTGGTGAGTTGATGAAAATCTCACATTTTCTGTTTCAGGACACTTTAAAAAGTGTTTTGCGCGACTCGGTGTGTCAGCCATCAGTGTGCTTTTGATTTTTTGGACATCACTTAGAAGCGCGCGGCAGCTGTGATGATTCCGAGAAAAGAGAAAATGAGAGTTGGTTGATGAAAAGTAAAGAGGAAGCAGGCGCGCTAAAGCAAAGAAAACTGTCCCCGTGACCTTGGTGTAATCTATAACACTGAGGTCCAGTCACACAATCAGTGCAAACATTAAACCGAGCGCCACACTCGCACGCGCGGATACTATACATCCACAGTGCAAGTATGCATTATTGCCTTATGGATTTGCCAAAGACACTGGTATGTAAATGTCTGGAGCGTCAACACTGTTCTGCTTGTGCACACACAGCAACCTGCCTCATCAGCACTTTTAGGTTATACGCACCCACATCGACGACACCCCTCCATCAATAAAACTAATCTGATTTCTTTCGTTGCACAAATGAAATTTGCATTGCTTTGCTGCTTGTTGTGTTTTGTTGTACTGATGCTATTAACCTTGATTGCCGGATAGTACAGTCGGTTGTTTTTATGACGTGATTCCTTTTGAACTGTCTTATTTTTTTGGCAGTGCAGGCTGTTGCCGGAACATGTGAGAAATCCAAATTTGTTTTTGCGTCACTCCAGCACAAAATACCGTGAGGACCAAGGTTTAATTAGATTTAAGTTATTCTTTTAGACTTAAAAAGATACTTGTCTCTATATTTAGAAAGCAGCTACCCACACAGACCTACATTCATTTGCCTAACTAAAACCAGCACCATCCAATTCACCCGCAATAAGTCCTGTCCGCACGAAGGTTGTAATGTTTCGTTTTTGTAAGACCTTTATGATAACTTTGTAGTATGTAGTTTGTGGTGCTGTTTAACATCTTACAATGATGTGTTTCTACTACTTTGCCCACCCTCATTGATATAAATGGGGTGGACAAAATAATAGAAGCAATTGTTGGTCTAACACGTTCCAATTGAACGGCACCACAATCCTTTAGATCCTCCAAGATCCAGTCTAAAACGGTTTCCGTCACCTTTATAAAGGTAGGATTTAAAGTGGGGCTGTATTTTTCATTAGTTTGAGATAGGTTGTGTATTTTCTGAAAGTGTTTATTTCAGTTGTCTTTTGTTTAAAGAACACTTAAGAATAAATTAAACCGATTTTATATGAGGTTGGAACACAAAAACCACAAAGGCCGTGACATTTTGGACCAGCCATCATGTCTGGTGACCTAAAAGTGTGTATGCTGTGATCAGGAGAAGTGTTATTGCATAAATCCACAGTGAAACGAAGGCATTCCTGTGCCATTTTGACCCAGAAGTAAAGCCAACAAGAGTTTGTTCTGGATCCTTCCCATTGCTGTACCATAGGTTATAAAATAATCTTGTATCTTCACTATTTGGAACCTAAAGGCAGGCCGCATCAACTCACTTTTCGTTTGTGATCTCGATCGGCTGATTCACTTTCATTCGTATCGAGAGGGTGAGGCAGGGAGCAGCTGCTCGGCATCTTGTTTGCTTGGATAGAAAATATTCCAGCATAAGCTTGTACTTTTCAGCCCTTTATGGAAATATCTGAAATCATCAAACTGTAGAGCGAAATAGAGAGTGTCACTGTCTCTTGGCCGCGTTACATCTTAAAAAGCTTAGCTGTCTGATGCAGGCAGACTTTCCATGTTAATTCAGCACGAGTGCGAGCCACCGCACAGACACTGGTGAGCTTGGTGAGAGCCTGAAGCTCTTGGAGACTCTGCCGGGCAATTTGGCCATGACAGAAGCTCAGTATCCTTTTCGTTCATAAACAGATTGTTATCCCGGGCAAATGGATCCCTGTAGAACAGGCTGTAAGCAGCTCGCTGATTCATGAAATATACACAAATACTACACAAAGGAAACAATGCATAGGAAGTCCTTTGTATATGTTACACTGTTCGCTGTTAGATGACACTAAATATCGACTGCGTTTTCTGTTCACATCTTCAAAGCATTCGTCCCATCTAATAGTTAGCGAGAGGGCCGGCGCCTTCCATCACTATTTGATATTATTTACAAAGTGCAAATTAAAATGTCTGTCATACTTTGTGCTGCTGATTGCGGTAATTGTGCGGGGATGCAGGGAGGGAAATTACTCATTTGCTTTTTGATAAAAGAAAGATGTGACCCACTAACGAGAACTCGTTATATAAATATCATTTCACCTTCACGTTACTCAGACACAAGCTTCTGAAGGACTTTTTCTGACCCTCTGAAATGAAATAATGAAACTTGTGTGTCTATACTTTGAGGCATCAAAACACTGACATCCCTGGTAGAATATATTATTATAGTATGTATTAGGAGAGCATTCTGATTGTATTTGCAACCTACGACGTGTTTCCCCCCCACACACGGGCTCGACATGTGTGAGGGGCTTGGTGTGGCTTTATATTAGCAGTGTTGATTGTCAGCTACCTCGTACACAAAGGGAAATCGAAGAGCAGCCTAATCGTCTCCTCTCCAGAAAGATCCTTACCACGGGTCAGAAACTCTTTAGCACCCTTTTTCTGTCTCTCTCTCCCTCCCTCTGTCAACACATGTAGTATTTGTATATAGGAGTGATAAAGGGAAAAACAAATACAGTTTCCAGGATGCTACTTAGTGTGTATGTAGGGATGAACACGGTGCACATTCTCCCTAAAGATGTCTCATCATTTGGTGTTTAATGGTGTCAGCGGAGAGCCACCGACAGTCCTGTAGGTGTTGAAATGGGCTGACATCCGGTGACTGAAGGCGATATGGGACATGATTGACGTTTTCATACTTGCCTCATTTGGCTGGGTTTTACCTGTAGGGTTTTACCTGTAGCGCTGAAGTGCACTCTGGTGCAAACCGGTCCGTTCGTAAATGTGAAGCGCGGTTGGAATATATTAAAAGAGCCCATTCTTTGCACTTTGTCTGGGGAGACGGAACGGCGTAACGTTAAATGCTGAAATGTTATTCCTAGCATAATGCTCCAACTCTGGACTGATTGGTGAATTAACTGAACACCAGCAGAGAAGAGTGAGCTGCTGTGTAGTTCAAGATTCAAGATTCAAAGTGTTTAATTTCATATGTACAGTAAGGAAACCTTCTGTGCTGTCCACAGAATCCCAACGATGCATAAAGTAATATATATACAACAAAAATAAGTCTAGTTTAAAAGGCAGCATGTGAAAAATAAATTTAAAAAGCAGCAACAGTGATGATAATAAAATGGTGCAAATGTGAGCCGTGCAATTATGCCTGTGCAATATGAAACAGTGCATGTGCAATTTGAAAATGGAATGCAATGTTCGCTAACTGCTAAAAAACTAATTCCCATTTGCATATTGTGACAGTAGCATGTGTAATCAGCTGTTACAGTGTCATCCTCCCCATAGTCGACAAGCTCTTGCGTGAGAGCAACTACGTTTTTCAGAAAACAGAAAGTGCACGCCCTACTTCTTTGAACTGCTGTGCTGTGGATTCACAAACACACCCTATATGAGCCCTAAAAGAGTTTTGTTCGTTGTTGGAATTGCGTGATTGTGTCTGTGTTTATGGTTCTTTTTTTTTAATGTGCATATGTACTAATATGTAATGGAGAGTGCATATTAATCAACGTCCGAGCAAAGAAGTGCCCAACTTTGCCAAGATTAACTCATTTCCATCCTGTACTCCTTTGCCAGAATGTTAAATTGGCCCCACCTGCAGAGATGAAATGAGTCTCACATATTAATTGCATTTGGACACATTGTACTTATACTATACATTGCAAAAGTGACATTAAACGGTTTTGGGGGAAATCTAACAAAGCAGCTGAAAAGCCTCAATTAACAGCACACAGGCCTATCTCTGTGTGTGTGCTGGCATTGTACCAGCACACACACACACACACACACACACACGATCACACAGATATTTTTCTAATCTTTTCTAAAGCATAGCTTTATGTTGAAGTGTGCGTGTCTATGCGTGCACTTGCACATTTGTATCTGTCCATCTGTCCCATCCCCCCAAAGACCAGATGACTCAGCTGGGTGTCTATCCGCGTGTCTGACATGATGCGAGGCCTCAGCCTTGACTGGCCCGGCGGGTGTTCGCGTCCCCGCTTGGCAGAGCAGCAGGCCGAGGCGTCCTCTCTCCACCTCCAGCCCTCCGCTCCCTTTATCTCCTCTCACTGTCCCTCTGTTTTCACCCTGCTGTCAAGTGGTTTAACAGGGAAAGGTGGAACTAACCAGCATTACACATACGGTGAAATACTATCACATTCAGAGTATTTCGCCGGTGGATCCAACATGACGCACAAGTCATTTTCACAGATATTTGCTCCGTTGAACCGGACTTGCAACTGGACAACAGCTGTGCTTTGCCACGTAATATAATGTCCTCAAACATACATGGAATCTACTTTAGCGGTACTGAAAGGCTGCACCTTCCTGCCGCTCTGACTCTCGTGCTCTTTTTTCCTCTGTCCCTACTGAGCCATTACTGATCTATACGAGGCCTCATCAGAGCCAATAGCCTGTATCTAATCTGTTCCTGCTCCCGGTGATTTCTGACTACATGGCTGCTCCCTTCCAGAATATAAGTGACGACTCTGACTGGGAGACACACCATGACTGATCCCCCCGTCCCGTCATCATCCTCCACCTCCCTCTCCCTGTCTCCTCCTCCCTTTTTTTTTTTTTTTTTGCTCCTCTACCTTCTCCTACCGTCATTCCTCCTTTGCCTTCAAGCTTCCATCTCCTCCTCGCCGCTCACCTCAGATTCCCCCCGTGTGCCTTCTGTCTCTCCACGTACCCGCCTTGTTTTTTCCGAGCAGCTGAATGTTTACTTCATGTCGGTCTCATCATCCATTCTGACTGGGGCGTCTGCTGGGAGGATTTGCTCCTCTCCCTCGCATTTTATTTGTTCCCCTATTTGCTGTTTCCATTAAAGATGAAATTGAAATCTCCTGCGCTAACACACGCAAACGTGCGCGCACACAGGCATCGCTCTGCATCCCCGCCACACGCGCCGACTGACAAAACAACGCAGCGCCGCGCCGATGCATATGAAAGAGCACAAACCTCTCGTCCTACTTTTGCTTTACCTTCTTCACATCCCTTCGCTCCACTCCCTCACTCTCTGTCCTCGCCTCCACCTTCTCTGCCTCCTTAGTTGTTGCAGTGCGGTAGGAGACGGTGTGATCCACGTTTTTGCTTTTTTGCGTCGGATTGCCGTTTTATTTTGCTTCCCCCTTCATCACAGAGTAACTGACGTTTCCCTCCATCTGGCACTTTTCCCACACATTTAAAACCTTGTTACGAAACTTTTACACCTTTTACATCGCTGCTTCCTTTTCTTGTGAAAATGTTTAGCATTTTAGCTGAGGAGAGACAAAAACTGCTCCTCTTAGGCCTCCTCCTCCCCAGCTTTTTTTCTCAACGCTCAGATCCGGTGCCGGTCCTGCTTAAGCTGCCGCTCCAGAGCACCTTGTAGGCCGCCTCCTCGCGGCCCACAGCGTGACTTCCGAAAACCCCCCCTTCGGACAGGATGTAGGAAGCGTTTTGGAGCAGTGCGGAGGAAAACAAAGGCAAGTCTTCGGCAGGTTAATGAGGCCAGGAGGCAGCTTTGTGCCGAGCTTCATCAGTATTCAACAGAGACCTCCCCCGCTCACTCTCCCAATAATATCCCAGTCATTTGGGTCAGCCACATCGCTGTGCCTCTGTGAAGGGCACCCACACACACACACACACACACACACACACACACAAACAGAAAATGGGAGACTTCTTTGACAGTTTAATAGAAATACAGTCTCATCGAATGTTCACCTCCCCGTGCTCTCTAATCATCAGCCGTGTCCCACACTGTCTCTTTGTCTTCTTTCCATTTTGCCTCACCCGATCCATCTCTTTCACCCCGATCCTCCCTCCGCTCTTTGATTTCTCTGCTACTCTTCCCCTCTTTCTTCCCGCACACACACACAGCTCCTTCAATTTAGATAAAGTGCCTAATCATATATGAATTACATTAACATCTCTAATAGCTACTGCGAGTTATTGGTTCCTCATTAGGACCCCGCTCGCTTCAGTGTAGGCCAGCTTCCAACAACAGTAAGAAACAGCTAAGCGCAGTAAAAGGGGGCCTGAGTGAAAACAGATATGAGCCGCAGATGTGTGTGTGCGTGTGTTTACAGAGGCTTGGGACCTCACCACCAAGCAGTGTGTATATAGATCCAGACTATGAGTAGATGGGAGAAATGGGAAGGCTGTGAAGATCAAATATCCCGTAAATCAAAGCTGTCGCACAAGCGAGCGAGGCCGTGGGATCCCTCGGTGTGCGCTGGGCTCCTGGCCCCGAGACGAGGGCCAAAGAGGATACCTGGGCCCCGAGCCAGCTCCTCCCGTGCCAAATGTCTCTCCGCTCACTTATTTTTTTTTTCTATCCGCTCCTTTTACTTTTCCCATATCTCTCCTCATATTTTCACCCCCGGACTTTTCTCCTTTAATCTCCACCTCTGTCCCTCTACCCTTCCTGCTGTACTCCTCCACGTTTGATTTCCTCTCCTCGCACCGAATTGCTAGCTCTCCTTCCTCCTTTCTCTCCCTCTCCCTCCACTCACCCAAATGCAGCAACATAGCTGCCACTAAGACTAAACATAACACAGATAACCATCTCCACTCCACAATGTTCCAGCTCCCTCCACTGTCTAATTACGTCGCAACTGTCAACCGAGCGCGCCGTCGCAGAGGTCTTAAATTAGCGGCTCGGCTTAATGTCACAAGCATATGTAATGTGTCAGATCAGCTGGGAACGTGCCTGAAGTAGGGGTGTGACTTCATTAAGACGGGTTCTGATTTTAGATATTTTTCCGCCGTCTCCACCACCTGCAAAGTTACATGTGTGTGTGAATCTTTTTAGACACAGTCGGCAGCGGTGTGAGTTATTTTTCGCGCCACGTCTGTGTTTGGATGTGCGTGCACCTGTTTGCATACTGATGCATGTGCAGATCCGGTTGAACAGCCCTTACAGGCAGGTAGCCTCGTCTGAAATCTGCCCCCCAACCCCCCCAACCCCCATCCCCACCCTCAAATGTGATGCAAGTACCGGAGAAGGTGTGTTTCATCACGGAGCTAATAGACCGAACATGCCGAGTTTTTGTCCTGACGTGACCTGACCTCAGCAACACTCCCACCAGCACAGCGCAGTTAATCCGCAGAAGGGTGCTGCGCCAAGTGTGTGACCAGTGTGTGCGGGTGGCCAAGACGGGAGCAGGGGAAACCATTTATTTGCCACCTTTCCCTACACCTTGTTTTTCCCTTAGTTAAACTTTGGACATAATTAGTGCAAGGGAGCAGATGTCGGCCACAGTGCACAGAAAGCCAAATTGTTTTTCTTTCCCGTGTTTGCTTTATGGAACCTTCATCCGACTTATCACGCCGGCCTCACTTCAGCTCTACATTTAGAGACACTCTCTACTTTCAAGAAGAAGAAGAAAAAAAATCCGCGATAAAAATGCATTCGGCACAATTTTGGTGACACTCGCACATTTGCTGGCTTTGTGAAGATAAGAGCATGGAGGTTTTAGTGCTGTTTACTGTTTAGCGGTGTTTGCTAATTAAAGATAAGGATGTCTCGCTGATTGCGAAGATGTTTCATTAGTCCCCGAACTGAGCCCATAGCTGCAATCAAGATACGTTTTTCCATTTTCAACATTAAGAAAGTAATTCCTTATTATAGAACTTGGCATTCTTAAGGCCAGAATAGCAGAGTATATGATGAATTGCTTTATCTACTTTTTTTAATATTTTTAAGTCGTGCCATCGTACCCTTTTGAAACCTTGCACTTGTTTGACCTTCGCTGCATTTTTTGGAGCCCTATTCATGCTGTTATTTCACACACAGTAACGACAGAAGATGGAGATGTTTTTTTTTTTTTCCAAATTTTATTCCGTCGTGCTTTCTTGTTGATGAGCTCAGTTGCCCGCTGAGTTTCCATTTTATTGTGCAGCGTAGCATAGCAGCATAACAATGGCGGCATGAATGTTTTAGCCATGGGGTTTTGAAGGAATAGTTTTGTATTGTGAATGCCGTCCTTGCACCAGCCGCACGTGTTTTGCAGAAAAGAGGAGCGTGTTATCATTCAGCTTTTTAAGCCAGAGTGAGAGCTGGAACATCTCGGGGGGCTCGGTCAGCTGCCCACGCCGCGGATGGAGGGCAGGTTGCAGATTTTGAATCGCGGCTTGAGTGACAGCCCGTTAGGATGTAATACGTTACCTGGGTCAAGTTAGCTTTTGTTTTATGCAAATCAAACATAAACGTCAAAAGAATTAATTTGCTCCGTGCAGTACAGTCTTAAACTCGTACTTTGATCGTGGTCTCCGAAGAACGAACAGAGAAATCTCGCTTTGTGTTTATAATGGATACAAAAGTTGGCAGACTCTTAGGGGATGTCATTAGAAGTATTTTTAGCCTGGGACCCACAGACTCTGCCTAAAATGCATTTTGCAGTGACAGCTAAAAACACTCTATGGCTTTCCCCTCAGGGTGCACGAAATTCGGTGCTAATATCACAAATTGCACAGTCGCTTCAAAATAAACACCTCAGCAGATCTGACATGCGCGTTACATGGCAGCGAGGGCCTGATCTTCCATCTGACTGCAGGATAAGGGGTGAGACATATTAGACTCCAACAGTCTCCTCATGCTGTAAAGTGTCTCAGATGTACTGTAAACCCCCCCCTTAATTTTCTCACCTTAAATGCTGGGTTTTACGATTTTCCTCGGAGAGCCACACCATACGTGCTATTAAGGGATAATGATGATCTGGAAAATGACCAAACAAACTCATTCTGCGGTTCATCGAGGTCTGCTTCTCCTGAAGTTTGCTCTGCTGCCTCTTGTTTCCCCTCATCAGTGTCTGTAGCCAAATTCCCATTGGGCCATCCGGACCTTTGCTGCATTCTGTCCTCAGTCTTGAAAAAGTGGTGCCACAGTGGAAACCACTCTAATGAAAAATCTCCCTCTTTTCTAAGCACCAGCATCCCTTTCCTGACTCATCCTGTCCTTTTTGTCAGAGCTGGCACTGGCATTGCCAGAAATACTGTCGGGTCCGACTCCGCACGACTTGCTTTTGACAAGAAGCCATAGGCAAGCAAATAGAAGCGGTCGGCGACGATGGGTCTTATCATCAGTGATGTAACTGTTTGAAAGAGCCCCCCTGGGCTTACAGCAGGCTGGCATAAACGAAAATAAACAGAGGATTAGATCTTAAGCTACACCGCAAAACAGTGGAAGTAGAAGAAAAAAAAAGAGAAGAAGGCAAAAAAGAAAGATGGAAAATACAAATTCCTTCGCTCGGTGGGTCCCCTGGTTGTTTTGGTAGTCGGCGAGGGTTGTGAGCGGGAGATGGCAAGGACTCTTGTCTGTATTAAACATGGGTGTATTCGCCTTGTGGTTAATGTCAAGTGTGGCTAAGGTACCTGGGTCTCTGCGGGTTTGCCGAGTGAGAGCACTGTTCCTGTGATTAAAACGGTGGAGAACAGCCAGAGGGTGATGGTTGGCACAGATTCCGCTCCGTCTCCTCCCCCTCTTTTTCACCCTCCATCCCTCTCCTCACAGTGCCAGCTGTCAGTTATGTCAGTCAGTGTGCTAATGATGCTCCCTTACAGAGCTCAGAGCGCAGTGTTACATCTGACATGCCCTCAAATCTCTCTGTTCATATGTAAGCATTCCTCAAATGGCCTAGTTTTGTATACCTTGGTTGTTGACGCAAAATAAGCAATTCATGAACCACAAACGCTCACTTTTCGGTAGCTCGCTTTCAGCGCTGGTTGCCTCCGTGGTATGCTGTGGTCATTAATACCACTTTCACACAAACCTCATGTCTGGCGCAGGATAACAAACCCACGGTCACCCACATTTGACCCATTCCTGCCAAACTGCTGACACAGGTGAATTCTGGGTTGTTGCTGTCCAAATAAGACCCAGATCTGCTATTGCAGCACAAAATACTCCACCACGAACAGGCTGCAATTAGTGTTGCTGCTTTCAGGCAATTAAAGGCGGTTGTTGCTGCGCTAAGATGCAACATGCCAAACAGCGCCATCACCTGTCTGTCTATTCTTCTTTTCTTGCATGCTATCGAACCTTAAACATGCAAATAATGTGCGTTCATAGTTGAGCCGCGTTGGGAAAGCACTTTTTTCGCACAGATCTTCCAACAGCTCTGTTATCCCCTTTGTGTTTGTAATTAACGCCATGTCAAAGAGAGAATTAGTGTTGTAAAAGTTGAAATGATGTTCAGTGTCATGACGCATCATTCGTCACCAGAATGATCAAACTGCTCCAGCTTGTCAGAGATAATCCAGTGACAGCATTACGGGTGATTGTACCTGAACAGACGAACTGACGCCTGGTGAACAAACAGCGAGCCAGCGCAGCTCTGATCACTTTCAAAGAAGCAAATAATCAAGACAAAAAACTAGAAGCACTCTTTTTCTTTTTTTCTTTTTTTTTGAGTGCTGCGCAGAACCAGAAATCAACAATATCAGTCCTTCAAATATGTAATGAACAGAAGTTTAAAAGCCCGAGTTTGGAGATGAAATTGTACTCTAATTAAATCTCAAAACTGTGTCAGTTTTTAACCATTCATATGTCAAATGATCGTCACGTAAAATATCTCTTTAATAAGAATGATAAAGATCCTTTATTGACTCGTGGAACAACCACAATGAAGCCGAGGCACTCAGATAATAATAACAATAATAATAATAATAATATAGAAAATGATATACCTTTACGGATTAACTTGTCAAACTGCCAACTGGTACCATGATCACTACCACAAGTAAGCTGGACAGACAGTCATTTACTGGATCATTGGTAGTACCTGAATGTTCCACTTCTATAACACATTATTGTTCCCAACCCAGTGCAGCACTCCCCCATCTAAGTCCCAATCTCCGACGTTCTTTATGGAAGGTAGCACTCCTTGCTGCGAGCCAGCACTGAATTCACCCTGGTGCAGATCATCTCTTTGGGCCCTGACAGGATTTCCGAAGAGCAGGTAGCGTCTCCTCCTCTAACTCTCAGCTGGCGTTGTCTTACTATTCCTGCTCCCATTTATTCTGACACCCACCTTTGTTGGGAGCGGAGGCAGCTGCTGTAATGCAGATAAGTGCAGATGCGCTTATTTTTAGGTTCTTGCCTGCTATTATTTGAAGCTTGTGTTTTCCCACTGGTTTACAGATTTACTCACCTCTCCTCTCATGTGTTTCCCTCTTTCCCTCTTTGCCCATTTGTCTTCATCCCTCACCTCGTTCGAAAGGTCACCGGCATTAGTGTTTGAATTCTCCATGGCTGAGTTGTTCATTTGACCTTGTAGTGCAGCGCTGCTCTGCCGGGTCAGGCACATGAGACTTTCGATTTGGTTCCAGGGGTCAAAGGCCAAAATGGATATTGTATTTACCCCACAACCCTGGACTATCCTGCATGTATGTGAATGTGAGCCCATGCACCTCTTCCATATGCCATCAGAGCCATATCAAGGTATCAAAGGCTGCAGTGCTGCTGGGAATGATGAATGGCTGCCAGCTGCTGAGGTCCATGTGGTGATCACCTCAGGTAAGGGGGCTTTTGGCCCTGCTGGCAGGGGGAACAGAAAGGGTTAAGTGGCTATGGCGGCTCATAGCTCCAGCCCCCTGGTCCCCCATAGCTTCTGGCAGCAGCTCATCAGCTTATTCCCCAACGTCTCCAAGGGCCCTTTTGGTTGAGGTCGTGAGCTCAGGCAGGCAATCGTTGGGGGAAATGGGGACAAGACGTACTTTCCTACAAACCAGAATCATGATTGGGGAGGAAGAGGGAGAAGGGGCAGTCTGGCTCCTCAGCTTCCTTCCTCTCTAGCTGCCTGTCCTGGGGCACCCGAGCCACCTCATGGAGCACCCTGTCATCCTCTGTCAACATCAGCACTGCCCCTTGTCCCCTCTCCACTCCCCCACCATGCACCCCGGCGCTCATAGGTCACACGAGTGCAGATTTAGTTTGTGTGTAACCTCGGCTGAGGGAGGTGCCAAAGGTGTCTAATTCAGACCCCCTGGCAACCCCAGTTCTCTCCCCCAAATCTCACCGCAGTTCACCGGCAAGTCATGTAGCGTGGAGGGAGGGGAGGCGGAGGGGGAAGAGGGAGTACATAAAAGAGACGCTGGTACATGCTGTCATCATCGCGCCTGTTTCTAAAAGGTTCTCGGCCTCTGATGTGCGCAAGCTGCAGCACTCAATAGCTGCAAAGATCAATGGTTTCCTGCCTCCAGTGCTGCCTCGCATCATCATAAAAAGTTACTGCTGGTCTTGTGGAAAAAGAGAAAGGGAAAGAAGCGTTGCTTTCTCCTTTTGCATTCTCCCTGTTTGCACATGAGATTTTGTTTTCCGTCTGTGAGGGTTACGCTTTGGCTTTGATATTGGAGGCATTTTGATGGAATTAGGACAGGAAATGTTTCAGGGACATTGCACCCAATGAACAAGAGGGTCATTACTGGCTTTGGTGAGAAGAGAGACTTGGAGGCAAGGTTGGGTTGGAGGGTCGGGGGGCCAAAGGTCAATCAGCTGAGGAGGTCAGTGGTTATGAGAACGTGTTGGAAAGATTCAGATGATTGGTTTTTGTGTTAATCCCCTCTCTCGAGGATTAATTGAAAGTATTTGTTTGTATTTATTTTTAAAGTTGTCTTGGGTAATCTTCTCTTTCAAGTTTTTTCTTTTAAAATGAAAATCAGTCATCTATAAATACCGCAGCCCTTTCAAAAAAAAAAAAAAAAGCGCTGGGGTTTTGCCAGCATTGAGTTAGATGAAAATCAGTCACTCTGCACCAGAGAACACACAAGCTTCTAATTCTGCTGTATTCAGACTGACACAGGATCTATAAATAGTCACACAAACAGACACTCTCTTATTCTCTCCCCCTCTTCTTTTTCTCCCTCCGTCTCTCGCTCCGTCTCCTGCTCTGCGTGGCCAGACATGGGCTCTGTCCCCGCAAAATTCAATTTGCAGTCTAATTCCATATCAAAAACATGGCCAGAGCTCAGTGTTTGTCGAGCACGACACAAACAAGCAAGGACACAGTCTCAGCGTGGCTCCTCCCGCAACCTCATTATAGCTATGCCCTCAAGTAACAGATTTGTCCTTAATTGGTGAGTTGTCCTAATTGACTTTAGCTAATTTATGGATTAGATTATTTTTACCCTCTTTCCTAATTGAACCATAACTTTCATGCGTTTCCCTGGCTGGCTGGGTCATGTGAAATCGTTGCTCAATGTTCCGAGTTGTGCATGTTTGTGTGCAAAGCTGCAGGTTTTTGCACCATCACATTCGGTCAGGGCTGCATCCGTACCGAAAATGAAACCAATAAGTGCTATGTGGGTGAAAAAAACAATAGGAATACCTGAGCAGGTGCAAACAGCAGGAGCGTCCATTTCTCAGCCTGATGGAGTGTAGCACCTTGGGGAGGTAGACCATCCAGAGGCATGTTGGTTCCTGGAGTGTTTATGTTGGTGCCATTGCCGTATTAGAACTCCTTGGGGTGAGCGTTCTGTTAAACTGTGTGGGACTTACAATGGCTAACTCCACCGCTTGTCAGCAACAGGTCCTCTGTCACATTTACATTCACATTAGCATTTAGCAGACGCTTTTGGACATCTTGGACATGATTGCCACAGATAGCAATTGATCCGCATGTACCACTATCTGAAGTACCACAGCTTTCCAAACTAAAAATGGATCTGTAATCAGATTTTCAACCCAAGGCTTCACAGATAGTTAACCTTATTACAAATATGTTGTTATGAGTTCAGTGACTTTATCGGCACCAGCAAGTCGTTGATAAAAATTTTAAAAAGAAACATGCTATTTTGAGTGCCTCTGACCTTTTTCGTGTCGTGTTTGTATCGACAAAAGTGATGAATGTTGTGTTTCTATTTGAGTTTTGCTGTTAAAAGTTGAAAATTCTGGTATCATGACAACCTTAATGTGTAAAGTTTTAAGTATAACATTAGTGGGGTGTTAGATTTTGTTCTCCCAGGAACAAACCCAAAGGGAGATTCTTGGTTGATACCTCGTGCTGTACTTACATGTAGATTTTTCCTCACAAACCTCTCCTCTGGTGCTCAAAACCAGCCTGAGGCACAACTGCCGCCACCGCTGTTGTTCTGTACAGCTACCTATCTTTTTATTGTGTATTTATTTTAATGTCAAACTAAGCCAAATAATACACTACTGATATATATATTTTTTTTGTTGATGCAGCGGGAACGTTGTAGGTAGGAGGTGTTGCATATATTATATAGCGACAGCTGTGCTCTAATTACGATTGTTTTTTTTCTCATTTGATTTATTTTTTTTATCGTTTATTATGCGGGTAAGTCTGTGGCAGCAGATGTAGAATAATGAACTGAACTAAATGGAAATACCTTAGCTGAACCTCTGTTGTGGCAATCAGCTCAGCCAGCGGTACAGACACGTAAGGAACACAAAGACGACTTTTTGCAAGTGATGTTGTCTGTCGCCTTCAGGGAGAATCTGCTGTGTTCTGTCACTCGCTTCGGCGTGTACTGTATATGCATGCTATTTTTCGTCGTGTGTGTGTGTGTGTGTTTGAGCATTACAGTATACTGTGTGTGTGTATGTGTGTGTGTGTGTGTGTGTCTAAAAGTTCATGATGGTGAGGAGAGGAGGTTGAGATGTGTCAGGGATGAAAGTACCGCATCTCTCCTTGGGGCTGTCAGCCTGTTACCAGGTGTCACTTCAACTCCTCTCGCCCACCTGCTTTCCAGCCTCCGCCAGACCGCTGCCACGCTCGCACACACACACACACACACATACACACACACAAAAGCTGCAGAAAAGAGCGTGCTGAGTTAAAAGAAAGCCAAGCAAGAGAAGAGAATGATCAGACGGATAGATCCTGTACCCTAACTTCTCCTAAAATGCTGTGTGCACTTCCGTGGCACGAGTTTGTCGATGCATTCTATTCCCTCTCACAGATTAATCTGATTCAATTATCCATTTTCACACCGTTGTCTGATGTAAAGCTGCTGTAAATCAAATTCAGCATATCCTGTTGATGTTTCACAATAAAGGCCTTCCTCTGAAGGGAAAAGATAAAGTTCTTCTGAAGTGCTGAAAGGACTATAATCTGAAAGAGACGGAGGGAGTACTGACTTTGCATCAATAGCAAAGAGCAGCAGTGATCAATTGTCCTGGCAAATGGGGTTGAACCAACATCTTAAATCAAACCTACAGGAATTAGGAATAAAGCCCTGCCTGTAATACTAGCCAGCTTGTCTCTTCTGTTGAGGTAAATAAAGGACGATAAGCAGGAAGAACTACTATTATGTCAAAATGCCTGCTACCGTTGCACAATCATCCTTTCTCACAGTCTGAGTCTGCTCACAGTCTAGATAGGACATGTTGAGTCGAGGAAACCTGCATCAGGCAGCTGAAATGTAAATAGATGTTGAGGTTTTGTTTCCACGGAAATGCTGAAAAAGACTTTGGTATGCAAGGAAATATTCGAGAGAGACACGAGGGTTCACCGCACTTGTGTTTGCGCATGCATTTGCGGAACGGAGAGGAGGGGCCGAGGAAGGCAGAGATTAGGCTGCGGTGGGTGAGAGCGGCGGAGTAGAAGTCGAGAAGGAAAGCGGGTTCGATATCGAGAGCCAATTCACATTTGGTGGGGGGGGGGGCGATAACGAAATAATTGGAATTGGAATTGATAACGGTATGCCAGAATTGACAGGCATCGATAGCTCCTGAAACGCTCCAGTTGCTGCTATCGCGCTGCTCATTTAGCGACTCTACTTTGGCGGGGAGACATCGACGCTGCCTCCGCAAAACTTTGTCTCGTGCAGATAGTTACAATACACACCATCAGCAGCTTACATGCCTACAACTTGATACATGTTTAAATGCTCTTTTAAAGTTTCCTAAAAATCCACCTGATGCCAGCTGATAGCGAGTTGCATCAATGGAAGGAGTCTTAAGGAGAAAGGGAAAGAAAAAGAGAGAGAACAAAGCTCTGAGAGGGTCTCTCACCTCTTGTATGTCAATCTTTTCCCTATTTATAGAGGCTTAGTAGTCTGCTCCTCAGCTCGGAGCTCTCGCTCCCAGTCTCTCATTGTCTCTCTCTAACTATCTCTCTAGGTTTCTGTCAGTGTCTCTCTCACGCTCCCTCTCCTAAATCTGTATCCTTGTTAACACAAGGGGGTTTTTTTTTGCGTAGGAGGAGAGAGATTCCGTCCATCAGGTTGTCTTCCTCTCTCCTCCCCCTCCTCCTCCTCCTCTTCTTCTCTCAAACCGACTCACAAACAAGTAAACGCACACAACAGGAACTATTTCCCTACAGTCCTGACTCCTAGCTTTTTCAGTAGACAAAAAAGGGAACAGAAATAGACGGTAAGAGAAAGAGAAGGAAGGAGACATCTCTCACAGCTATTTGCAGAAATCTGGAGCTTTAGATGCTGACAGCCCTTTATCATTAGCTTTCATTCTTCTGTCTTGCCAAAGGAGCATTTTATATTCTGAGCCAGGCTTTGTGTGTGTGTGTGTTTGTGTGTGTGTGTGTGTGTGTGTGTGTGTGTGGCAGTGGGGGGGACTAAATCAATTCCAAATTATTGCACCTCTCAATAACTGATGGCCATGTCTGGGCGGAGGAGAAATGATTAATGATGATACTATGGACAATATGAGTAAGACACACACGGAGACATTATCGCCTGCATGCCGACAGACACACACACACACACGCTGAAGATATAAATGTGTGAGTCTGTAGTAACTGGTGGTAATTACCGAGGGGAAAGAGACATCGCTGCTCCTTTTTGTGGTGAGGAGTAGAGTGCGTCTGGGTATGTGAGGCCGTAAAATAGAATAAGCAGGTGAGGAAGAGTGTAAATCACAGGTTAGCTTACAATACTATCATGATATGGTGTGTAACGCTTAATAGCAGTGCCATCGTCTGTGCTTATATACCTTCCAGTACACTGTAACGCTTTAATCAGAGATCCATCATGTGTAAATGAAGAGCAAAATATGCCCTTAGAAATAGTCCTTAAAAGCTTTCACAAAGCAGGCATCTTTCACACACCATATTTTTGAGAGATGAGTCGACGGAACGATTAGTCTGTTGGGAGAATGATTCATCATGAATCACAATTAATGATTGTGATGAGCAATTTGTTGTTGAAGTTGTTTATCAGGCAGATAATCCAAAACATCTCAATTGTGAGACTGTGATGTTGTGCCTTTTTCTTTGTTTTCTGAACCATCGCTCGGACAAAACGAACAAGTTTAAAAAGTCAACTTGGAACTTTCTTTTTCACTCTTTTTCTGACATTGTATCCGCTATTAACTTGATTGATTGATTGACTGATATGCAGGTCTTGTTGGCCACGATGTTGGTAAATGCTAATGCCAGCACTCTGACACGTCCAAAGTGGTTACGCTAAAGTGTGGATGATAAGCAGGCACAATGGTCGCCATGTTCGCCGCCTTAGCTTCACGTGCCAATCAGCGCTACACCCCAAGTACGGCTGAAATCAGTGAGAAGGCTACCACTTTTGGTGGAATGTGCCAATTTCCATGGCAGTCCATGTGATTGTTGAAAACATTCTGGGCTCGCCCCAGTTTGTGCCTCTTGTCTATTCTCATTCAAGTCACAGAGCTAAGCAGACGTTTGTTTCCCGAAATTATGCACCTGGCTTTGTTTGGAAAATCCAGGTCGTTTAACAGCACCGTCCGCGGTTCTGAAGGTATTTCCAAAATCATCCGGACAACATCTGGATGAAGAGTTATGAGTTTGGATTTTTGAATGCAACTACCTGGCAGAGTCTAGGAGAAAGTGGAGGTCGAAGCAACTAGTTGACATTGTCAGCCCCTAGATGTTAATGTTCAACCTTATTTTGTTTATTCACTGTATTATGAAGTCGTCACAGTTGCACAGAAGATAGCTACAAAGTGCACGGAGTCCAGCCCTTTTAAGACAAATACACAGCAACATGTTCTCGAAAAGCCCTCGTTCGGTTCACACAACAGCCACAGTCACATTATAACAAAAGTATGAACCAACAGCAGAACAGTTCAAGAGTTTGAGGGTCTCAGTTAAAAGAAGGCTGCACCTCTTTCCCAGTGTCACAAAATAGTGTTATACTATACTTAATACACTGTGGTGAGTTGCCGTTCCAGTTATCTGTGTACTGCTTTTTAAGACCTGCTAACAAAATGTCTGTCTGTATTTATCCCTGCAAATGAAGCCGCATGTCTAAAAGTGTCTATAATAAGGAAAAGGAAGGATACGCTGTGCTCAACCCAAATCACCTGCAATTACCACCCACCATCTCTGCCATTTATCCCGGACTTCTCCCAGACTGTGGCGAAAGAGACAGAGAACATCGAGATGCATCTAAGTAGCTGCTTTTGCGCATACGTTTGGGCTAAAAATGCATAAACACACTTGCTTACAAATCAAAAAAGATCTTCGTACAAAGAGGTACTGTCACGCCCACAGCCCAAATGGCTGTTTTGTGTTGTCAGTCATTTACTCCCAAAACATACACTTACCCGCTCTGACAAAGACTTCCATCTTTTATCATCTTGCCGCACAACAAAGCCCAAATTCATGTGTGCTTTCTATCTTACTCATAATCTTTTTCACAGCACTCAGGCTGCACTCTGGGGAGTCATCTCAAAACAGTAAGCGCAGCCCCACGCGAGCATAAAGTGCGCTGTGTTTGCTTGTGCACGCACACGCACACACGCACAAACGCGTGCGCGCGCCATTACACACACACGCACGCACACACACACACATGCTCCCCGATGCCTCGTCCACGCTGCACTTGATAGCTGGTGATAGTAGCCATTGTGAGAAGCAATGTTCCCAATCTCTGTGCCGTGCTGTTATTACATTAGCAGCCCTGATTTTATCCCCTTTCTCTCTTTCCCCAGTTCTCCACCTCTATGCTTTATATCGCTCTATTTCTTCCTCTATCTATCCACCACCCTCTGGTCCTCCTTCCCTGCGCGCTCTGTCTGTTGTGATTTAGTGCTTACAGTGTTTACTCTCCGATGCAGCACAAGAAACCAGGGAAATTATAACTCTAACCCGGGCTGAGTCTCTCTCCAAATTATGACCATTGATTTGTGTCTTTATTATGTCTTCAGCAGAACCTTGTTCACCAGCGTCTCCAGAGCCGCACCCTCTGTGCAGCTCAACACTGCCATCCAGTGATGGTTCGACCCACTGGTGCTTAACAAAGGGAGCCAGAGGCGGATACTTTGCCATGCATAGATGCCCTGTTTTTATGTGCCACGTGTAATGACTGAGTTGTTTCTGTGTGTCTCTTTGTATAGGAGAGCATGCAGGTGTGGGAGCGATTTGCTCGCGAGCTGCTGCGCGGTTCAACAGCTCAACGGCAGTCAACAGAGCGAATACAGCTGAGGCAAAAGCAGAGTCCTAATGCATCTGTGTGTAACCTCAAGGTGACTGAGTCAGGGGTGACTCGCTCTGTCTGCCCGCCTCTCTCTCCCTTTCTCCGTGGTGGTTTACATTACCCTGGGCAGAGCAGCGTGGAGCAGAGTGGCGGCCTGCAGCCGTTTGAATGCAGGAATGCCCCGGCCATCTGCTGCACATTAGAATTAGACCTCCAGCCCAATTCAATTAGCAGCCCAAACTAGTGCCACTGATTGGGTGGAGGGGGGGGAAGGCTACAGTCAGTCACTGGCCCTGCAGTAAACATGATGGAGGGAGGCAGGGAGGGTGGACGATGTATAGGGGTTGCAGTGCCAGGAGGAGAGAGAAGGGAGGGAGATCGAGAAGAAAAGCAATAGAAAATAACAACAAATCAAACGTTTCTATATGAATCCCTCTGAGAAATGAACCACGGGTTGAAAACAGATTTGAAAGATAAATAGAAACAGCCAGATAATGCAACATGAATGCGGCTGGCGGAGATGCTTAAGGTCATGCGACATGTTTGATCAGCATTTTAGCTCCCCACGGCAAACCCCACCAGAGATTCACGATAAAATAGAATGGTCCCAAATTGTTACGGAGTTGGAAGTACATTGTTTCGTGCTCTCGCAAATCCTGCCAAGATTCAACAGTGGTGAAAGAAGGAACATAAAGCCTCCCAAAACAAGGCTTCTGCCAACTTTTTGAGCAAAACAAGAGGAAATAGACAAAGCTGATTTAATAAGGGGGAAAAAAAGGCCCTGCAGATAAGCATCTTGTTTGCTTTCATAGTGTTTGGACTAAGACAGATGGAAACAAACCTGTCATTGTGCAAAGCAAAACTTGAGTGGTGCAGCTACTTTCCCGACTTTGATGGACAAATAAACATCTGAAACGCACTAAAACTTTGGATACATGTGTCAGAATACGTCAGTGTAAATAGGTGTATGCCTCCAAGCCACTGATGTATTTCTAGAGTGAGCCAAACAACTTTCTAATGACTCAAAATCATCTGTTATTGTAATCAGTGTTGCATAGGTCACTCCTAGTTTTAATCAAAAACAGCATATTAGAAGGTCCAAAAATCCTCCAAGAAGTTTTTTTTTTTTCTTTCATTTCTTTGACCTTATTCTCTAACAACAAATGATTGCAACGGTACCGCTTACCTATGAATTACAGTGATTGGAAAGAAGAGTGTGTAGATGCCTCTGGACACAACTGGGTAGACCTACAACCAATAGCAGTAACAGAATGTGTGACGTATCGCTGATAGTTACCGTAACAGTAAGACGTGCATGTTAGCTGGCTACTACTAACAATAAGACGAATAACGGCGTGAATCACTGCCTGCTGCTTTGTTTGAATACAGTATAATGTGCTCAACTCAAAACTACAACTACTGGCGAGCTACGTCCTGTCCACGGTTACCGTGGAAAACACTTAAATGAATTTCTGTAGTTGACTCGGTCACTTGTTAAACCGATCAACTAGAAGCGCAGTCATGCCCTTTCCATACACAAACGTCTAGATTACGCTCAGTATGTGATTTGTAAATTTTTAACAAGGGGGATGGTCCAATGGGAGCACCACCCTGCCCCGACACACCTATGTACACCTCCCAAAGGACATTGCAGGACGCCTTAACCATAACGTGACATTTCTAATTCTATAATTCCATTTTATCCAGTTATCTTTCTTCTCTCCCCACTACAACTGTCTTTTTATAACTGTATTAAAGTAATGAGTAAATACACCTTTAAATTGTATGCAGTGGACTGAGTTTATTCAGGCAGGGTTTTCTCATGTTTCTCAAAATACACTACAAGCAGGGTTCTTTTAAGTTACATGACTCACATGAGCCCTTGGAATTTTTTACCATCAAAATTCCTTGAAGGACACACAATGAACACTGTGCAAAATAGCAGGGCCTGACTCATTTATTGGTATTTGGCTTTATCGATTTACCAGCTGATTTATAAGATTTTAAAACCTTATATTTAAAAAGTATAATGCAGAAAAACATGCTTGGGGTACTTGAAAATTGGCATAATGACATAGTGCTTTTCAATTGGGATAAAATAGCTGGTGTCAGGAGATGTAATAGCTATCTCACTAATGGTTAAACTATAAACCAGCACAAAAATGACAATTGGCAGCATAACATAAGCTACCATGTTCTGAACAGACACACTTAAAATGCTAACAAAAAGTACAATTTTGGTTTTAGAACATTGACAAACTTTTATTGATCTGGTCATTATTTCATTTTTATACGATCGGTAGTGCACATGGTGTTTTATTTTGAAATTTGATTGGATGCTCTTTGCCTTTCCTGTGTCTTCCGGTTGGCACGATCTGCTCTGTGCAGCTTGTTGCAGCTTCCGTCAAAAATAAACCGGGCAGCCGGATCGCAAAGCAGCCGTGCTCGGCTTGACTTAACTGTGCGCCGGATCACGACCGCTTGTGATTTGCAATACACTATCTACTAGCGGATGGAGACTGATGTCAGGTTAACAAGGGGGATGCTTTTTGGTAATTTTGCTAACAAGGGGGACGGCATCCCTCCTCAAATCGCCTACTGATTACGCCCCTCAGATCTAATATGAGTGAAGATTCAGCGGCTAGGTTGCTTGTTTCGTGCCTCAAAACTCTTTAGAAACAGATTTTTGTGGTCTGCTGAGGTAAAACAAGTGAAAGTTTGCGTAACTGCTTGCCTACTTCAGACAACAGAACACTACAACCCCAGCTCAAACAACATTGGCTCACGGACCGTCCTATTGAACCCCAAGGCTGTTTTTAAAGTCAATGTATCAAACCTGCTCTGTAATGGATAAATGGTTGTGAGTTGCCTGACAAAAGCCAGTTTCAACTCTCCATTGGGTTGCTAGATGCATCTCCCAGAGCAAGCAAAGCTTTGGGCTCGCAGATCGAGCTTCCCGGGCGAAGACAGACACACACATGTGGCGATAATTGTGACTTACTCACACCAAAACACAAGCATATACAAAAAGACACACAGACCTACCTGCCTAATCTTCCTAATCTCCAGAACGTACACACACTACATACCCATGCACTCACACCGGCTCGGTGGCAGTGGGACGGATACATCCAGTGGAACATACTTTCTCATATGTTCTAGATGCTGTCAAAAATGCTCAGAGCAATTGGAGACATAATGCACAAAAACATTGGCTCATATAAACAATGTGCAGTGCAGATATGTTCCCAATTATCTACTGCATATTTCTCTGATTTTTAACTCATGCCAGATTGGCATCTTTGGAAAACGGAGACTTTTAAACAATTGCGGGATTGTGTATCTTGCATCGAGCGAGTATTCTGCACTGCGGCATTTTTTTTTTTTTTTTCTCGTGCAAGAATAACAAAATATGTTGAACAGTTTTTGCTCAAGCTCTTTTCCCCCCGCACCTCATACGGTGGTGTGTAGGTCTGCGCGCATGTCGGGATGCGGTCCTGTTGATGTGCGAGCGCAGGGGGGGGCGTCTCGTCGACTCCCTTTTTCTCGTCTCTCACCTGTTCCTCACACCACAAAACCCTGCAGTGGATGAGCACACCTCGCCCTGCAAACATGCCCTCGGGCTGGTGCCACACACACACACACACACACACATGTACACACGCATCTAAACTCACACATACATAACAAATTTTCAAAAGTAACAAACACACATTGGGGCAGGGGGGGGTCTCAAAATCACTCTTTAGAAACGTAAAAGACACCCAAAAACACCAACAAAACGAAAGCCGAAGAAACACTGCGGACATGGAGACGTTTGCCTCGGTGCATTATAGACGCACTCATCAACAGTAGACATTCAGCAGATAATGCTACAGTGCTCATAAAGCTCTTCAAGCCTTTCTGTGTGATGGAAAACGCACGCGCAGACTCAGCAGGCTAAACAGCATGGCAGTAATGACTGTTTCTCATTGGACATCTGTGTGTGTCTCTGCGTGTGTGTGTGTGTGTGTGTGTGTGTGTGTGTGTGTGTGTGTGTGTGTAAACTTCCCATTGCTTTGCCCCTTGGCCAAATTCAACCATAACGCCGATATTATGGGCCAACAGGCTAAACCTTGGCCTGGTGTGCTTAAGTATCCAGATCGATAAGTGTATTACGCTACACGCGGTCTGCGTGTGAGTTGAAAGCAGGACAGATCAAGCTATCTGCATGTTCCGAGGGGGGGGAGTGGGTAGTGGGTCAATAAGTTTTGTGACTTTTAAGTACCAGAGTTGTTGCTTCTGCGGTTCATCCATGTGTATTTTATTTTGCACACTCTCCTAAGGGGATTTATATCTGTCAACCCATGTAGGAGGTTAATGGTGTTCGTGTGGGTAGATAGATTGCGTGCTCATAATGTGGGTCATAGTTTATCACAATGGGCACGGTAGATATAGTGAGTCACTGCATTGAGTCAGCATCTTATGAGTCTGTGTGTTTGTGTGTGTGTGTGTGTGTCAGACTGGGCTGATGGTTCTGTTTTCCACGCACACACCTGAGGACAGAGCATATGTTCAGAATGGGACTGAGGACCTACAGTGTGTCAGTGTTGAAACATACTGTTATAGAGAGACAGAGAGAGAGGCAGCGCTTCTGTTGATGAGAGAGAGGGAGCATGTGGAGCGATACAAAAACTTTGTAAGCCCAGCGTTACTCTACAGTCATCAGGTTTATCAGTTAAGTATGCACTGCAGAAAATAGAGCATGTACATGTACACAGTAACAGCTGACTCTTATGAAAGGGTCCAACATGGGTTGGGTGTGCATTGCTCCAATAACGTCCACCTTATATCGTCGACGTCTTGTGTATGAAATAGCTGCATTGTCACAAAAAGGCATTTGCATAAACTATGATAATCTGGTAATGAGTCAGCTCTCGCCTGCATTCAGGCAGTCGTATTTCCTCTTCCTCTCCATGGGGGATAAGGGAGCTGGTTCTTATGGGTAGAGCAACAATAGCCATGTATGTATTGAAGAATCAGATAGTTGATTTCTTTAGGGTTTTTTTTTTATTTCTTGTCTATTTCTGTGGCAGCCATTGCAAAAACATTACAAGTGGAAATGTTTCTCTTGGTGTTTCAGGTGATATATGATGAGGAGGATGAGTTTAATAAACCGAGTTGTGTGAGGCATATTTGCAAGTCTCACAGGAGCTCATGGTCATACGATTTAGCAGCACTGTCTTCAAAAATGGTTGCAAAAATGCGACTAAGTGGTTGCATTCCGGAGCCCCGCTTTAAAAGCATTGTGCAGCCTTAAGGTCAGCCAGTGTGTCCCGCCAATTTTGAGCAGAACCATTGTAATCAAGGACGCATCATCAACAAGGGCGTTGGACAATGATCTGTAATATACGACACACCACTTCGGTTTGCACCTAAGCTCATGCTATTTTTTTGGTTCAGGAGGGAACCAACTTTTCGGGTTTCAAACCAATTTATGTTTGGTCGACATGCTTTTGCTACTAAATGCAAGTACTTAGTCTATTCCACTGATTGACAGTGGCAGGACAACAACAGCCCAAAAAGTGTGACAGTGTGCCAGCAAAGGCAGAAAGGATTAAGACTGCAAGGTAACAAACGTTGATTTAAGCCAGGAATATAATTCAAAATGTCACACACACAAAAAAAAACTTCTTTCAAAGGATTTATGTAGAGAGAAACACAATCAACACAATGTGATATACATAACAATTGTCTATTTACGTATTTCAAAAGGCATCTTTAATCTTTAATCTTTCGACAATTAACATTAATCAGTATCACCATATCACATTATATTACATTGTTTTGAATTATCCATGATGCCCAAGCATTACTCCAAGCTCCTATATGTTTGGCTAACCTTGCGGTTTGTTTACAGTCACCATGATGATATGACCCCTTTTGACCTCATTTAATCAATGTTTATGTGTTCCGAAGGCTTAGCAAATTACATCCCCCAGAAGATTAACAGTTGTTAATTAACATTAACATTAAATTGAGCATTTAATGTGTGACGTTTTTCAAAGAACCGTTTGAATTATACGCTATGCATGTACACGTAAGAGTGTCTAAATGAATACAGGCAGCCCTTACGAAGGTACAGGGACACAAAGAAGAGATTTCAGCCTTTCTCCCTTCATGCTTGCACGCTGGAGGTCAAGTACCACATTTCTCAGCCTCAATCTTACTCAAGGGCCTCTCTCTGCTCTCTTTTTTTCCCTTTCCTCAACTGCCTTTTTATGCCGCCTTTCTTCTCTATAAGATGCAGACAGCACATGCTCAATGCCACGGCAGAGCCTGGCTGCATACGCTGCTCCGTCCACTGTCTGTGTCTTCAGCCTAACGCACATACATCCTGTATGCAAAGCCTTTTGTCTCTCACACTGAAATCAGGTTTTTAGAGCACACAAAGCGGGCTATCATTTACCCTCGAACACACACACGCACACACACACACACACACACTTACACACTCACCCAGCCCTACCTCTGTGTCCTCTTTGCCCTGTCTGAAATGTATTGTTTAGGTAAATGAGTCTGTGCACCCAGCGGGGGAATCAGCATGAATAAGAACCTGAATGCATTACCCCATTACTCTTCCCCCTCTCTCGCTTCCTCTATCTCTCTCTTGCTCTTTCTCTCTGTGTGGCCTCTGCCTCGCTCAGCACCCACAGTCCTTGAGAGCTCAAATTGACATTGGAGACCTGGTTATTAATATGTGGGTAGTGGATGTGTGTGTGTGTGTGTGTGTGTGTGTGTGTGTGTGTGTGTGTGTGTGTGTGTGTGTGTGTGTGTGTGTGTGTGTGTGTGTGTGTGCGGGTCCGTGCATGTAGATGCAGGGGGAGAGTGATAGAGTGCTCTTGTCGTTTGCGTGCGCTAGATGTTGTGTGATTTGTGTTGAGAGAAAAGATGAAGATGTGTCTGTGAGCGCGCGTGTAAGTGTGTATGTGTAAGTGTGTGTGCCCCCATGCAGACAGCCAGACACGGGCAGGCTCTCTAATTAGATAGACAGAGTGGAGCACACCAACTCAGGACAGGAGGACGGGGATAAAAGAAAGGTTCTATACACCTGCTGAAAACATTACACGGTGCACCTGTGTGTATGTGTGCGGCATTGCACTGTGCGTGTGGGCACGTATCTATATGTGTGTGTCCCACTGCCTATTTGTGTTCACATGTACATGCCCTCTGTGTGTGTCTCTGCATGTATTTTTATCCATCTGGATGAAGCTCACCTGTGTGCTTTTCTTTGTTCCCTTTTTCTTTTAGTGGCTCCCTGCTTGTGTTTTGCGCGTGTGTGTGTGTGTGCGTGCGTGCATGCACATTCGTCAGGTGTCACCCAGCAAATGTGATCCCCACAGAAAGCTGCTACTGCTGTTGGCATGGTGACGGCTGCAGTACCACGAGACACTGCTGCCATGGTTTCCAGGCACGCCAAGCAGGGGGGGGAGAGGTCCAGCGCTGCATCACTATGTTCGCTTCCTTCACTTGTGTGTGTGTGTGTGTGTGTGTGTGTGTGTGTGTGTGTGTGTGTGTGTGTGTGTGTGTGTGTGTGTGTGTGTGTGTGTGAGAGAGAGAGGGAGAGAGAGGCCTGATTCCTCTGCCCACAGCATCTCACAGACCTCTTTGTTAGGATACTGTGTTTCTCCTCTCTGGTATACCGCATGCATCAGGAGGTGCACATATGTATTTATTTTGCCCGGCCAAGGCACACACCACCTGTTTGTGTGCTTTATTTGTTCACCTCTAAATGGATCAGCAAGCCATACTTTGCTCGGAGCTTCCAAAGCTCCACTCTGGGCCACTGTAATGTTTACATAATGGATATTCCTCTGAAACCTCTGCGTAGACAGAAGACTAGTGTAGAGTAAAAGAAAGTGCAAGTGTGTGTGTGCATGTGTGTGTGTGTGTGTAAGCGTCTGTTTGCATATGCGTACACATATTCTGTATTCCATCTGAGACATTTCTCAGTGAGTGCGCTTGAGTCTAATCCAGCAGGGTATACTTTTTTTCTAATGTTAACAGACAGGGATACAGCACTGCTTTTTTTGTTTGTTTTTTTAACTACTCTTTCAGAAATGTTTTTCTGTAACTGATATAGTTGTTGGCAGATGACCCAGTCAAGTTTTTTGGCCCCGACCTGAGTCATTTAAAGCCGGGTACCTGCCGATATCAAGTCAGAGAGTTTTATTTATTGACACATAAAAGCTTGCTACTCAATGAGACGCACCGTATTTTTTCTTGAGCTACTTTTTTCCAAATACTGGAGGTCCAGGTTCATGAATATTAAAATTATACGCTTAAATTATTGATGTGAGATGAATAAAATTTATATCGGGAGGTTCCGACCTCCAAATTGGGCATGACACATTCTGCTAGACTGGAGCCATCTCACTACAGAAACACTCGATCCACTTTGTCCACTTCTTTTTTATAAGTGGTGTTACTGAGTGGAGGTAAAAAGGATAACCTGCTATGTGAATCATTGTACACTGGCTCTTTGCTAATGATAATTACTCGGCATTTTGCCAACCTTACAGTCAGAACTCAGAGTCAAATGAAAGATTCTCTGTTTGGCCCCGAGACATCTCTATTATTATGATCTCCTGTTGTCTCTTGTGCTTTTTTTAATGAACATGCAGTAATGATGAATCATAGGTCAGTTGTGCCTTCTATGTTTATGAGAAGTCGGTCTGGCTAAATGGCATTCAGATACAGGATGGAAAAGTAATGCCGGGCAACAGCCCTGCCCTCAAGTCATCAAGCAATTCTTTATAAGAATATAAACGAAAATTGAAGCGACCAGACATCGAAACGCAAGTGTCACAGTAGTCGGTGTCAGAAACAATAGATTTTTACAAAGGGGCTCTGCCTCCACACCAGCGAGGAGTCGCTTGTGCTCATTGGGAGGTGAGCGCTCCTGCCTGAAGCGACGGCAGCTGGCTTGGGGTTATCTGAGCATGTCCGCTCCCTCTGATGTCTGATGAATGTGTCTGTCGGTCATTCTGCCTAGTTTGCTCTCTCTCTTTGTCTCTTACTCGCTCTATTTTTTTTGTTTGCTTGCACTACTTGTTTATTCTGCTTAATTTGACTGTTAAATGATCAAATAATAGATGGGATTCTACTTTGGATGCTAAATGCACAGCAGGTCTGTCATTGACTCAATTGCACAGCGATTCTCGATACATCTAAATGTATCGCATCCTCATTTTTCAACGCCGCTGCACCCAGTGACTGTTTCGTCAATCAATACGAAACCCTCAGATAAAATCCTTTCCGCATCACAAGTGTGCTGTAATCAAAAAATATATCAAAAATATTATTTTCAGAAAGCAGCTCTAAGAACACAATACAGTTGCGGACATTAGCGTCAGGTGAAAAACGGCTAACACGGTTTTGTAACTGTTGTGAGACAGATTTCACACACAGCTCGTGTCTCGTCTAGTTCATGTTCCCCAGTAAGGTCATGAAATCCAAAATGTGGCCAGATGTCCGTTTTTTAAAAGACTGGGTGCACTTTCTATCACTTGCTGAATCCCTCTGCCATATTTCCACCAACATACAGATGTAACATTCAACTAATGTTCACCTGTGATTCATTGCAAGAGAGCGGCGTAAACTTCCTTTACAAATGTATTATTTAGCCAAAAGTGTAAAACAATGCACAGTCAACGTGATGCTGAATCTTCCACATCTGCGTCAAGATACATCTTAGAATAAAGACCTCTCCTCACCTCTAATGTACAGCCATCTTTCCTCGTCATTTTCTTCCTTATTTTCCTCTCTATATTCTTTACTCCCCTCAATGCTAAAAGGGTGCAACATGTATGGTAAATAGCTGGATGAATCATTTGCGTAATCTGCAGGGGCACAGTAATAGGTGAGGGTCATATCAGTGCTGTGGCGCAGTTAAAAGGGACGGGTGAAATCCGAGGGAAGGTTAATGTAACATTATGAATCTGCAGACTGCGATATGTGCAGAGAACAGGCGAGTGACTTTGCATTTAAATGTTGATATTAAAGAAAGTATATGTAAATAGTGATCGTGAATAACATCAGATTTAGCCTGAGAGTGATATTTTTCACCACTGTCACATTTTTACACAGTAATGGGGGAGTGAAGCTGACTGACCTAAATTTAATCCCCGATCAGCACATAGGCCTTGGTGGACAGGGTTTCGAGGGTAACTTTCAAACTGTATTCCGACGCTGTTTACCTGTAAAAATATATAGTCAGAAAATTTTTAAGTCATTTAATTTGATTACTTTCAGTGGCTTTTGTGTCACCTCAGTACCAAGCATGTGCAAATAAAGACTTGAGAAATTGAAAGTCAACAATATCACTTTTATTTAAACTTAAATAAGTTGTTGTCATGTTTGCACATGCGCTTACAGGCTAGGATATCATTCTTTATTTCAAAATTGCTATCTTTAGTGATTGCCTTTTTTACAAAGTGTGTCTGTAATCTAATTACATCGTTTTTTTTCTATAACTTCACTGGAAAACAGTTTTTGTGTCCTGATGTAATCCTGTAATATATATCCCATTACTCCTAACGCCTGCTTACGGTAGAAGTAGCCGTCCCCATCAGAAAATCAAACACATGGGATGACTGTAAAAGCAGCTTTATGCGACCCATATTTTTGAGTTGAGTTGAATCCTTTATTTATTCAGGGAAGGTTAATTGAGAGCAGACTCTCTTTTCCAATGACGCCCTGAGTACAAAATACATGAAAACAAATGTGCAATGCAAATTTACATTAATTGTTGACCTCTAGTGGCTGCAGCAATTGGAGAAAGTTGGGTGATGGAGTATAAAGAGCTATAAGGTCAGCATAAGGTGGAGGTTGGATGGGATCAAAAAGTAAAATATACTTTTTGCAAAATTCACACCACATTTTTTCCCTAAATGACGTCCTCCGTCCGCCTCGTTTGTGGAACACCAGCGCATGTTGAGCTCGGGGTTTTTTCAGTCTTCTTTGTGACAGCCACTTGGTCCCACGATAATTTGGTTTCTTTTTTCTTTCTGTCCTTATTTTCACCACCCTCCCACTGTCATTCGTCTCCTCCCTTTATTCTTCATCCTTCCAGACTATGATTCAAGGAAAGACCTCAGGTAGCAGCTGCTCTTTAGATCGGCCTTTGATAACATTACCTCACTTGGAAATCCACCAAGTCTTCAGGAGTAATATAAGGGTGGCAGAAGACAATTGGCACGTGAATATTCCATTCAAAAAAATGTCAAATGCCATGGAAAGCAAGGTGGACACTTTTTTCTTTCTGTTTTATGAAAGAAATAAAATTATGCTAACACAATGACATTTATTGCTTGACTTAAAAAGAAAATCGTCCTTTCATAAACCACATGATGACTGCTTTTCTTACATGGTCTAAAAATCTTATAAGCCAGGATTTATCTGATTTTCTGCCTGAAGGCCACATTTATTGAGTGTGTGCCACCGGAGCAGGGCTGCTGATCTAGCCCCATTTCACCATTTTACAACATGATGAATCAGATGTTCAGGATCAACCGGCCGGCGATACTAGATCAGCAGGGGGACTCAGGTTATAAGGACATAGTATTCACCTCATGGTTGCCATTTATTAAGATTTAATCAAGTATCTCAGAGGAGGACTCAGAGGCGATAGGACAGACGGATCTAAAGCAGAACCTTTGGGTAAAATGTGACCCTTCTTTGACCCACATCCACCCACCTTCTGCTTATCAACAAAGCACTCTGATGATTTAAACATGTATGGGTTAGCATCTTTATTATCAATCATCTCTTGATGTGTTTTTGATGTGTCGGGATCATAAGATTGCGATAGGGATGGACCGGTGAGTTAAGATCAGCTGCGCTTTATCTGTTAAAGGCCTGAATAAATGGGACAAAAGGCAAAAATGCCAATGAATGTGTACAGAGCACTGACAACACTGATAAGGGCGGTGTTGTAATGATAGAGCTGAGTGTAATCATGATGACATTGGTGGTAATGAACGCTGTAAAGACTGTTATGGTGGTGAGTATGAGCACCATTTTTGTTAAGTGTGCATGTAGGTTCGGGTGTATGGCGGCGAGGAGACCGCATCTGAACGACTACGGCTATTTAGTCTGCAGGAAAGGAGACGCGTGCGTCAGAGTTTAAGCAGGAACATGTTTTTTCTGCTTCTGCATATTTGACATTTTGACAATATGAACTGAGACTGACGGATTGATACACTCCCGTCTTCCTCCGAAGGTCATAGAGAATACGCTGCATTTTGAAGCAATTCAAATGGATTTACCCATTCTGAAGCCAATTTGATGACCAATTTGATATTCAGCAATTTTCGTCCGTGCTGTTCTCTTCCTGTAGCATTTTTCTATCCACAATGACTTTGTTGTATTACGAATATCCCTGTTGAACTGGATATTGTGCCTCTGCATCTCCGCTCACTGCCAGATATTAAGTACTTTGGATTGTAAAGAAAAGAATGAAGCCCAAAATTAATCAGAACTACGTGAGGCATTGTCCACATTTAGTCAACGCAGGAAAATGAACTGTGTACTTTGTTGCTGAAGTAGAGCGTTTCAAAATGATCATTGTGCTTGATTGTCTCGCAACCCAGCGTTGAACAGAACTAACAAAAATATATTATTGGGCACTAGAAGTTCACTCTGGGACTGACAATGACAGGCAAAAGGTTTCCATGGTTGACCAGATCTGGAACGCTTAATGCAAGATAACTGTTGTGCCATGCAGTGTCTTAATAAACTCAATGATATTTCTACAACTGAATAATGCTGTGGAGAAAACAGCTATTGTTGTCAGTCATCAAGTAGCCATCCTTGAGATGAGTCTGTTGACCAATCAGAAGCTGTGTTTCTGACTGTGTGGCAGCTCTGATCACTCACGGCTGTAGGTGGACCCTGCTCGTAGGGTTTGGACGAGCTTAGTCGAGTGAGAAGAGTTGATGTTAGGTTAGGTGACATGGAACCAGAGTTTAGGTTCGATTTTCTTTTTGATGGCAAATTTGGATGTCATTATTACAACATTCGTCAGTCATATGGAACAACTGTCAGACATATTTTTTTGGTAGCCATAGTCTACATTTAAACAGCAATGAAACACTAAACACAAAAACGCTGTCGTCCTATTGAATATGTCCCACCTGCCCTCTTAGAAATGGTGCAGAACATCATACCCCGATGGTGGGCACATGTGGAGCAGTTGTCTGGGTCAAGTGTCATATTAACGAGCCTTGCAGTGCCTCGATTAGCACTGAAAAGTTCAGAATATTTGAACTGTTATTCAAGTCCAAAACCTGCTGGGTGTGCTGTGCCTCTCGGAAACTTTGTTTTGCCAGAGAAGTATCTTGGGGTGAATTTCTCCTGCTTTTAAACATCTTCAGTTTTTTTTGGCTGTTGTGATCTCCCATGTCTTGAGGAGCAGGAGCTTGATGCTTTTCTGTGATCTTGCAGGCCACTGCTGAAGTAGTTGTTTCCCCATCACTCGTTTTTTTATTTTTTTATTAAACTTGCCTGGGGTGTCTTCTTCGCATTGGACATGTCATACTAGTATTAACGGCTGTCAAGCCAAAGTGAGGGGCTGATGCTGGGGTAGCTGACTTTTGAATGAAGTGCTCGTACAAGGAGAAAAACAAAAGTGCATCATATACGTTTATATTCAATTTGTCTTGGCAACGTTGATAGTTCACATAATATTAGATAATTTAATATTCTGTAAATTGATATATTTATTTGGCATATTTCCCACTGGACAATTTGGCAGTTGATGTTTTCACCTGCTGGACTGTACGTGTTAACGGCAAAAAGCCAGCATATGCCAGCTAACGTAAACCCTGAAAGGAACAGACATCATACCAGTCTCTGCCTCACAGTCGATCATTTGACAGTGTGAGAACCGGTCACGCATGCCGAAATGTATAAAGCGCTGGCTGTTGGGCAGACAGAGACACAGATAGCATCTGCCTCAGTATTCAGGAAAGGCAGCAAAATGAGGAGCAAACTATACTCTGAAACTTACTGTTTGAACTGTTGTATGTGATCCTGACACATATGATGAGTAATTGACATTTTAAACAAAATATGTATAATTCATAGATTAATGAATTCTGCATATCATGAAACGATGAAAGATACAACTATCATCTAATCTCAACATTTCTTTTAAGGTTTGCTGAGGCACTGTCTCTCCTAGCCACCCATCACTGACATTCTCTGACAAGTGAAATGTAATGTAATGTAATCTTTTCTAAAAGTAGCGAGGCTCACTTTGAACTATACAATATGAGACTGCTAAGCCTTAGCTATAACTGTGTCCCTCATGTTGGTGCTGCTTAAAGGGCATCTAAAGGGTCCGTGTTTGGGACGTCAATGGAAGCTGTGTGTTGCTGGTTGACGTTAAGGCAGTCAATACCCATGAGTTTGAAAGGTTGAAGATATAATGGGGAAAATATGCACTGAGGGAGGGAAGTAAAGATAAAAGATTGGGAGCAGGAGGAAAAGGCATGGATTGGAAAATGGACATATCAAAAACTGATACCTCTGAGAGTGGTTGTTAATTCTTATTTAGAAGTTTGTTCGATGGAATGGCGGCTGTTAGCCAGTGGTGGAAACGCACTGTCAAGCATCTCCGCGTCGTATTCCACAACTGTTATTTAATGACTCTTAAAAGCCAAAATCAATTGCTTGATGGAACAAGAGGTTATAAATGAATAGTTTCAAGCACACTAAACAATTTCTGTCCATGAAATAAACATTTAAAAAAGACTAGTGCAGCAACACCCTCTCTCTGCTTACATCTCTTCCCCATGTTATCAGCCATTCTCACTCCTCTCCAACAGCCAATGCAATGCTGGGCTGTCTAATGGCAGGATTAGATTTTTCCATCAACCTGTCACCGATGACATGTCCAGAGGCTGAAAAAACTGTTAGCCAGCGTACAGTTAGCATGATTTTATCAATAGCATTCATTTTTGACCAGTGACAGCCTGAGATCAAAACACCGGCCTGGCATTTAAGACCGACAGTGGCCCAGTTTCCAAATCGATCAGTAACCCCCCATTTCAGACAGACCACATCAAAATTGAGGTGAGATTCCTCATGAAATCACACATCCAATAATTTGTTCTATCACAAAAACAGATGAATCAGTTTCCAGCTGGCAAGGCAATGATACCCAAAACTTGTGTTGTCTAACTTTGACTTGAAAGATTGACAGAGGAGGAGGAATGAAACTCTTAACAACAGCAAACAATGCTAGTGAGGGCTGTTTCAACATGCTAAAACAATGTTCAGCTGCTAACATTAAAATGCATTATGCTCAGATGTATTTAAAATTGCATCCCACCTTTGCAGCTACAATTCAACCAAAAGGTTCAACCTACAATTCAACCGTTTGGTACAATTCAACCAAAAGGTTGAACAACCAAAAGGTTGAATTGTACCAAAAGGTTGAATTGTAGCTGTAAAGGTCATAGCCATATTAGCCTAATTAGATAGAATGAGAATTGCCTTTTTTGGCAGATGTCATTTCAACATGATGCTTATGGGCCAAGCAGGTTGGGCTTGTAAGGAAGATGCTAATGCATGTATTGTGGGCAATGATGGAATGTAACTAAGTACACCTACTGAAGTGCTGTACATAAGTAAAATGTTGAGGTACTTGTACTCTCCTTAAATACTTAAATTGTCTGCTACTTATATAACTATACTATACTATGTATGTATAACAATAGATATCGATATAGATATAGAGATGTAGTTGCTTTTAATTGTACTTTTTATTCTTGAGTACAGTTAATATCAGATACTTAAGACTTTTACTCAAGTACTACTCACATAGGTGCCTCTCACAGTAATATTATAACATGTCTTTACTTTCGCTCAAGGGCACTGTTTATTGGCTGTGCAATATACGGGTTGAGTGACCAAGTACAATGGGGTCCATCTTGAAACACTGTATTGTGTGCCCTTAGTTAATTCCAACCATGAAACTGACAGACAAGTACTTAGCATGTGGCTCCAATTACTTGGCAAACTATGGATGGTTTGTTATTATTTCATTTACTAACAGATGTCACAGTGACATTCAGTCAATCAGTTCCACGACCACAACTTAATTAAACACATCAATCAGCCCGTCACATATCACTCAGTTTATTAGCCCCAATTGTCTCTGCCAATACAGTTTGTCAGGCAATTAGATAGCATCAACTCATATTACAGTCATTGTAACAGTAATGTTGTAATCTAATACTTACCCATTCTGGAGATCCAGTATTGATTTGCACTGGGATTAGTATCATTTACTGTCACTAAATTACTTTAAAGGAGACGGAAACTATCATAAGCATTGTCAGTATAATCACCCGTTAATCCTGCTGCTTTGTGTGCATACACTATCCAAAGGATCAGCACTATTATTCCCTAAATTAGTTGGCGTGCTTGCTATAGTAGTAATTGCAACAAACTGATGGAAGAGAGAGAATGAAAGCAGATTGAATTCACTCTGGTCTGCCACTGGGAGAAAGCAGGTTGAAATCTCAATGACGGAGTGAAAAATATTAGATATTAAGGTTAATGCTCGGATAATGTTTGATGATAACAAGAGATACAATTATTATGAGTTACTATGGTGTCATACTTAATTATGTTCACCTAAAAGAGCCAAAATAGTCATGATCATCGTCGTTAGTGAGGATATACTTACTAATGGTGGCCAGAAAGTAGTGGGGATGTTCCTGAATTTAGATTCAGCCTGTGATACAGGGTTTTCCATTTGGTATTGTCAGATTTGTTGAAGTATGTAGATCAAACAGAAGGTCAGGCGTGGGATGACATCATCAGAGTCATGACCTTTGCCAGTGTCAGTTTCGATTTGTTTTTAAAAAGGCTACAGTCCACTGAAAAATCACTTTCTCTTTAAATATAGAGGAAAATAAGTGTTTTTTTGTTTGGACAACCAATTATGTATTACTTTCATATAAGTGCTTTCCCAGAAGTAATAACAATATTGGGGCAGATTGAGAGATGGGAGCCTAGCCTCTCAGCATCCATTGGTTTGTTTTTGTTTTCGAATAACATGAGCAGAGACTCGGAAGCTTGTTATGAAAGTGAATTTCGGGTACGGTGCACCATATATGCAAACTTGTTCTTTCTGTCTAAGTCACCTTGTCACTGCATGCAGTTAAAAGTACAGAATTATTTAAAATGGTCTGCCATTTGACTTGTGGTGTGTTCGTGGGCTCAATGCATTCCACAAAGAATTGCTGCTCCATTAAAAATTGCTAGACAAACAAGCGCGGTGCCATGGTGATTCTGTGCAACAAAAACCCTGATTTGGCTCCTCATTCGCTGTGCTGGAACAATGCTGGGAGAGTATAGACTTGTTTAGCCAGGACTGGTCTGCTGGTTGTAGGCCAGCAACAAAGCGTCATCATTTATTCAACAACACAGAGAGACAGCATTACTCTATGGAGCTATACGGATACCTCATTTCAGCTGCATCTGTCTCACTTTTGAGTAACAAGGCCGTGTCTTTATAGTGAATGTATCTGTTAAATGAATTCTGGCTGGGTGCTATTTTTACCCAGTACACAGCTCTGAATATGCGCTGATTTCTAAAGTATATCTTGTTGAATGATCACAGCCTTAATGAAACATTCCCGCTTCTTTTATGTGAAGAGCTCAGGCAATCAGCAGATGAGATTGAGTTCTACACAGATAGAGATGCAATATCATCAAATCAATCTGATGGATTCAATTAAAAATACCCTGCTTGCCTTTTCATGCCAAAGTTACCGACTTAGAGACTTTTTAAAATAGATTTACATACTTTTTCACAGGGCTTTAGCAGACAAATGTATTCACCCTCATTGTCCGAAACCGACATCACTGTCATTAAAGTGATCGGAACAGGAAATGTGCCAATCCATTATTTGGAGCGGCTGGAGCCTCAGCAGTACGTAGATCAGCGGTGGGCGTAGATCCATCTGTTTCCCCACTGGTTTCGAGCTCCTTTAAGTAGTAAGCACTGGTCTGGGATCAGTGTCAGTATAGGGTTTGGTGCGGGGCCAAGGTTTGAGAGGATTAATGTTTGTGCATGCATGTATGTGTGATGATTACCACCGACACATGATTCTCCGGGAGCCAGAGCTGGAGCAGGATTACTGCTGACTCACCAGGGAGCTCTTCCTTGTGTGTCCGCGTGTGTTTCAACACAAGACATAGTGTGCGTTAGTGTGCAGGCTGTATTTGCTTGCCACAGAGTGCTAACAAGAGGTTATGGCAGTGTGTGTGCCTCCTAACCAGCATGTGTTTAACAAGATCCTAATTCCGTCTTGCACCCGAACATGGACACCTATTTTGCTCCCTGGAGATTTCCAGCACTGCCACCTACACAGACACGCATACTTAATATACTTCCTTCACCAACTTTAGCAAAACTTTAGCAAAACAGCAATCAAGACACACTCGCAGACACATTCGCATGCACACACAAGCACAGATGTAGGCACACAAATATACTAGGCTGAATGCTAGCGCGGCACCAGTCTTGCCATACTGGATCCTGTTGGGAGCCGCAATTATGTGCCAGCTAGAGAATTAGGAGTGTTAAACCAAGCAGCAGTGCAAACAACAACAGATTAAGACTGAAACAACACACACTCAGTACCCGATGTTTAGCTGAATACTGTGGTGTATGAGCTTGATTACTTTATGGGCCCCCCCCCCAAAAAAAGCTACCAATGCCTCCTCTCATTGGCCAAACATTTATCTTCACCACTACATGCCAGTGCTACCTGAAGCTAAACATTTTTACCTCAGCTGCAAGCATAAATTTCGTATTGAACCTAAATTATCCAAGCGATAATTTTAGCCTCCGATTTCAGCCTCCAAAACCTTTTTCTAAACATAGACAGAATTCTATGTTTAATTTGATTTTGATATTATGTCAAAGTCGTCTATGTATTGTGTTGCGGAGATGTTTACTGACCTTAGCATTCTAAACAGCTGGCTCCGGCCTGTCCTGTCTCATAATACCACTTTGCAACATGGCAGGGCAAAAAGTCCAAACATAATAAATCAACAATATAAAGTCACAAAATGTCAAGAATAAAACTGTATTAATAAAATCTATATTAATGCAAATTTTATTTTTACACACCTTCTGAATTCAAGATTCTCTTTTATCGACCTATGATTAGCGTAATTGCCTCTTTAACTCAACTTTAACTGTCAAAGTAACTAAGTAAACTCGCCAAAACAGTCTTGGTTTGACTTCCCGCAATCACCTCACCATGTTTGGTTGACATGAATCCTCAATCTAACCAGCAACATGTGAAAATATCATGTTTTCGCCTGATGCTTATGTCCGACTCTCTCTCGCTCCTCTCCTACAGCAGGCCTCTATCCCACCTGCTGTGCGTTGTCATCCCTGAAGTCTCAGTCTTGGTCCCAGTCCCAGTTCGGTGTCCAGCTGTGCTCACTCTCAGGCTGCCAGATCGAGAGCTGAGCCCCCCCCCACCCCCCTCGATTTGAGGTCCCAGTTCAGGCAAACTCTTGGGCCACTGGCTCCACAGCTAACTGAGCCATGAGCTAATTAGCTAGTAATACAAAAAAGAGCTGTAGATTACTATTACAGTTGGTTGCTGTGATGAAATGACACCCGTTATTATTTTTTTTTTTTTTTTGGAGCTACCTTCGAATTTTCATCATATTGACCTTTGAGATCAGTCTGGAAATCAATGTATCTCATGGAGTCTCTCACATACGCACACATGCGTACACTTTAAATAGACACACCCACCAGTAACTAGTTGCCGGGTGCTGACAAGACCAAGACTTAGTCATTGCCAGTAGGAAAAAAATCAACCTGGCACTGCAGCAGACTCTGGTCGCAGGACTGGCCTACTTCAGTGTGCTTTGGCCTGGTTTGGGAGCTCTCTGATTACTCTTCGAGCAGGAACAGAACGGAGGTGGATTTGCCTCCCACAAGCCCATCATCTGCGCCGCCTAGTATGACAGCTGTGTGTGTGTGTGTGTGTGTGTGTGTGTGTGTGTGTGTGTGTGTGTGTGTGTGTGTGTGTGTTTGCCTGTGTGTCTGCGCACATTCGCTGTGTCTCATGAGCTGCACGGAGCAGGTTTTGATGAGAACAAACTGACATAGTGGCCCAGGAGTCCTGCATGCTGATTGAAATATGTGTGTGAGAGAGAGTTTCTTGTTCACTCACACATACAGTACCGCTCCCTGTTTCTCCCCATCCTCGGGTATACACACACACACACACACACACACACACACACACACACACACACACACACACACACACACACACACGCATGAACTTTTCACACAATATTAAATATAGTCAGATAGCGTAATTTTGAATGACAAAAGTAGTGTTAAAAAAATACGTATACACTCAGCGTATTTCTGTACATACACTTACATGTGATAAATAAATAAATAAATATAAATTGAGCCTGTGCATGCTTTAAAACACAGACATACTGACTCTCGGCTAGATACCAGGTTTACACAACGACTACAGGCTGGGACATCCTGAGTGGGTGTCCACATACTGCACAGACAGATACACACACACACTTCACTTGCTCAGCTCACATTTTACGCCTCTTGCTGCAATGCAAGCCGGCTGTATGGTTGAATGGATGTATGATTTGAGACCTGTCTTTGAAGTCCACCAAGGCAGGGAATGGGAATTGATGGATTTATGTTTCATGACATGCTTTACTGGCACACTGCCCTTCTCGGTCACCCTGGCTCATCTCTGGTTTATGCCGCGCATTTTAATCCTATTTATCCAAAGCTGACAGCCTTGTATAATTCACCCCTCTCCTTCTGTACTTCTTCTTTGTCTCTCTTGATTCTCCTTTTTCTGTCTCTGTCTACGTCTTTCTTTATATTTCTCTACCGCTGCCTCCTTTTTTTTGTCTTTGTCCCTCTCTCCCCTTCTCCTCCACCTGACTCGCTGCTGCGTGGCTCCGGGCTGAGGCGGCGTTCACCCTGTGCTCCCTGGCGGTGTGGCAGCTGTCTAAACGGGACCACTCTAATTTTTGCCTGTATGCCCTCACCTCCTCGCTTCACTGTGCTGGGGAGAAAATGTGCTCTTTCCTCAGTGCTCCTGATCAAAAGGACAGTCTCTATTTTTATTTATTTTTTCCTACATGTAATGGGGGTTTGAACACTTGCTACGAGGCCCATTACAGCCTTTGCCTGTATGTGTAAGAGTAATACGGGTCACAAGCTCGAAAAGAGGAATTTTCTCAATGAAGGCAATGAAAAAAAAGTGAACCTTGACTATTTCATACTCCTGTTTATGAGATGAGAACACGCTGATGGAGGTCATCCTTTATTAGGCTTGGCTGGGTTTGGCCACAAGTAGCAACTCATTTGTTCTATCCCAGGCTTTGTGTACTAGCTTTATTTTAAAAAAGCTGTTATTTCTATGTTTTTTACAGGCTTAGGGGAAAAAAGGCAGCACTCCAAAGGTCAGCAGCAAAAGATTCACCTTTTGTGTTGATCTCACAGGTTCCCTTTTTTTCTTAATCACAGAGCTGAAAAATCTGCTAATGTTTCTGGCATGAAGCCCTCATCCATTAATTGAAAAAAAGACAAAATAGACAAAGACAGGTTTTGCCCGGCTTTATATTCCAGATGCCCTCAAAACTCCCCAGCGGCATTGCTATAACCCCGCTCCAGCAAAAGATACCCTACACACACCCCAACTTACGCAGAAATGAAAGTTTAAGGCACTTATCTGGAAGATTTGCGCTACTGACACTAAAGCTTGCTTGACAATTTTAAACCACAATTTAGATAAAATGGTATTAAGCTCATAATGTCTACAATTAGTGCTCTTGTTGCTGCATGGTGAGGACACAGCTGAATTCTAAGCCTCTCCTCATCCTTCAACACTCAGTGTTCCATGTAATACTCTATCTACACGTCTTTTTGCATGCATGGCACAATTGTATATACTCAATAACTGCTCTTATGCGTCTGCGAAATTAACCAAATTAGTCATTAAGGAGGCCCAGGTCAGCCCGTGCTGCCGTGGTAATTGCGAAAGAGTGAACAGAAGTGCAGGAACAAATTGAAAAACACTTTAAAAAGACAGCTCTTGTTCTTGCCTCATATATCACACCTCACTGGAAAGCTTGAAACCGAAGCTGACACTTGCGCCGTGCTAAGAATTTTTTGGCCCGGGCTACCGTGGAATTTAACATCGGCACAATCGACTTTGATTCGACTTTGCATAGCTCAAGCCGTCTGTGTTTGAGAAATGACTTAGGTAATGCTTTGGCCTGAAGGGTATGCCCAGATATCCTGCAAAGGAAACAAATTACAGCTGCTTTTATCCATGATCTTACTCTTTTGGTCACTCCCCAGATGATGTTGCCAGAGGTGAGCTCCTCTTCACTTTCATCACAACAGCATCTGTACAACTGCTGGTAATGCAAAAGCTGGATCTCATGCCCCCGTTTAATCCCCACTCGTGAGCAAATTGTGGTGCAAACCCCTCACTACCCGCTAAAACCAAGTGAGACAATTTCTCGTTAGAATACTGTGTGCCTGTGGACTTGAAGCTGCCTACTGTCATCCTACCTGCCTCAAATTAAATTACAAACTGTTCCAGTGCGCGACGACGGGCGCAGCCTGTCAAATCTAGCGCTACCTCGGGGATGCAGTGCTGAGGGTCACAAGCTGGGCACTCTGCACTCCTCAGCTGCGCATTAAAGTCAGCAGCAGAGCCGGTGACGAGGCACAGCCGCGGCAGAGCACGGTAGCCATCTAGAAGGCACTCTGAGGACATAGCTCTCCCTCCAGTTACACAAGGACCAGATGTCTTGGAACACAGCCCAAGAGCCCCTACTTTCTTATCCGCTAAATCTATTCCATGTTCGTGGTTGAACCACTTTAAGTCCTTACCAAGTTAGTTAGTGGCGACAAATATCCAAATATAAAAGGAACGTCTCCCAAACAGCCTGGATCACACAAAGATGATCATGTTTGTTGACTAGCCCATCATTCAGATTTCATGCCTCTTTCCAACAGAGCAAGGAAATGCGTCACGGGCAGTTGACACCTGCCGATTGCAGTGTGCATCTGCGCTAATCTCCTACTTGACCTCATGATCTCATCTTTTGCCCCCCCCCACTCTTGTCCTCTATGCTCTGTTAGGAAAGTGGCCTGCTTCCACACACACATACTGACATACAAACGCACACGGTTGTGCACACTCACTCGTACGTGGGGTTGATGAGACGGTGACTGTAGATGAAGGCTTGACACCGGGAAAATGTGTGTCTAACGCCCCGCAGGGGATCAGGCTGTGATCAAAAATGTATCAAAGAGGAGATAAAACTTGAAACAGCAAACTTGAAAAGACCTCATCATTTTGTACCTGATCACAAAACTTGATTTACTCCAGGTTTTTTGGGGGCAATAGAAGCCAATCATTCACCAGTAACAGTGACTGGTTGTCACAGTTCTCCGTTTTTTTTTTTTTTACCCCAAAAAATGTCACCATTGTTAAAAAAGCCTATTAGCTTGCATTTCAAAGCAATATTAGTCATGCAAGCTGCTGTCAACGCTCTCTCTGTGGGGTTGCCCTGATGGCTGATGGGTCTAGGACAAACTTGTGTGGGAATAGCAGGCAGTTGCTGTGACTGCATGAGCTGGAATCTGACGCCAAGCTGTGCTGTCATCTCTCTTTTAGTGTCCTGTCTGTCTCCGCTGCCAAATGCAAATAAAGGTGAACCGGCGCCTTTATACCTACAGCAGCTGCGCTGACCTCTCTCCGAGCTCTGGTCAAACGACGGGAAGTGAAACGATGTTTGACTCTCCGTCCTCAGATCCTGCTAATGGTTATGAAGAGACCTGAGCATTATCTTTACTGACCTGCCGCTGTTCAATGTGATCATCCGAGACTTGTTCCCTGCTGTGGAATCCCCTATTTGTAGACCGTGGCGAGGTAAAATGATCGAGGCCTGCAGACGAGCCCAGCGTTCCTGCAGAGCTGGTCTGTTGTTGTTGTTGTTGTGTTCTGACTATATGACAGTTTAGTTTCCCCTTCGGCTGCTAAATACTAAGAAGGTGAGTCCATTTTTACGAAGTAGATGCAATATGTTCATAATTCATCCGCAGTTCGTGTGCTCCAGAGCGGGTCCAGAGCGCTGTCAGCTCTTCATCGTCGCACTAAAATATACATAAACACCTCTTACCAGTAGTGAACCTGGAATACTCAATAGAGTTACACAATATTTAGACAGAACTGCTGTCACTGCAGCTGCTTGTCTAACTTTTGTCCTTGCCTTTCTGCGTACATGATTATTTCTTCAACTTGCAGAGGGCTGCGCGTGCGTCTCCCCGCCCAAGTGTCTCTATAAACACAGAGCGATAACAGGTAGATGAATGAAGAGGTGTGCGTCATCACATGCGGAGCACACACAGGCTAAATTATTGATGCGGCTGTGATATTGCGTTTTTCTCGTCTCTCCGTGCTGGGAAAAGCAGATGGCAAATTTTGAGGTGGCAGTCATGTGTGCAGCGGGATGGATGGATGGATGGATGGATGGATGGAAGGATGGATGGAGTGGTCTCTCAGTCCACACATTTTTGTCTTTCCTCTCCCTGCATACGTCCTGTTACTGCTGTGTGTGTTTCTTTGCGTGCACTTGCAGAAAGTACGGGGGGGCACAAAGGTTTTCCGCGCAAGTTATGTTTGTTGTCGTGTGCATTCGTGCACATGCGTGTACCAGTTTGTATCAGTCTTCAATATGTGTGTGCATGTGTGTTCCTGCGTCCCCCTCCACACAAAGGCCCAGCCAGAGTCCATTGGCTGGGTGGGAGCGCGTGCAGCGTAGTAATGAGGGCGTCATTAGTTTGGCTGGGAGGCTCCTCCACTATTAGCTAATGGATTCTCAGCCATCTGCTCTGACAGGCTCCACCGGTTACTCATTTCCACCTCGATCAGATTGTGCTACTGGAGACGTCTTTCCTCTCTCTGTGTGGAGGCTCTGGGAGTGGTTGAACCTCTCCTGCTGCGTGGTTTCAGCTCTTCCTGTCTGTTTATCTGGCTCGCTGTCAGGCAGCCGCCGGTCCGTCTCTGCGGTCGCTTTTGTACCTCAGTAAACGTCTGCATCACTTCTTTTTTACACGCAGTCTACATTTTCCCTCCTCTGACTTTCTCAGTTATCCCCTGCTCTGTCTCCGGTTTGCACGACGGAAATTTTCCCTTTGAGTACGAATATTTGTGTGCGTAGTTCTAGTTATTGATTTACTATACTTAGCTGAAGTATCGATTGGCCATTTATCTTGGCCTTGATAACATACAGCATCACAAAAACATTGCAGCCACACTTGGCCTTTCTTTCTCAAGGTATTGCAGATGCATCTGAAATGTCTGTTCTGATAAAGTAATTGAGTGGAGCTCTGTGTTTAGTCACCTTTTTTGCTGCGGTCTCATATTTACCAGGTCACGGTTAAAGACAAAAGGCAGGCCTGCATTGAGCACTGTGAGGAGGCCAAGAAATGATCAAAATCACCGATAAATGCACTTTAAAAGCCCAGAGTTCTGCCTGGGGGAAAACAACAAGTTCTGGGAAAAAGACAAAGTGTGACCTATCTTGTCAGCTTCACTGGGAGCTGACCTCTTTCTTCCACTAGGGCTGGTTCCAGAAATAGTTTGTGGGCCTATTGCTGCTGGGTCTCCACAGGACATAAGCTGTAATAGATTTTAAACAGACTGGCTCCCTGGGCTAGAGAATAAACTTGCCACCTGGGAGACTTTTTGGAAATGGCGTTTGAACACCTGGTCGATTTACCTGCTGTGTGTGCGCCGGGGAAATGCAACCAAGTACAGTTACAAAGTATTCTACTTTCTTTTTCATGCTACTTTACATTTCTACAGTCCTTCCTTTTGGACTGAAATATTCAACTTTTTACCTTACTACATGTATTTGACATCTTTTTTACATATTGAACATATGAAGAGCTTATAAAACCTAGCAATATAACAGAAATGCCTCAGAGACAGACGAAGATTCTGGAATTTGGTAGCAGCGAATGCACAAGTGTGTGACCTGATACATCATAAGTTTATAAGAAGCAGTACCATGCTACTTCCTGTACACCTGTGTGCAACTTTACTGATTTCATGCCACATAAGTTGCCAATTTTTCATGTAAAAATTATAAACGTATTTCCATCCTCTCTGATTTTTTTTTTCATTATTATAATCGTTGTAATTTATTTTCTTGTACATTTTTAGGCTTGGACTATTGTGTTATAGTTGATCACTTGATAGAATTATCAGAAGATCAATACATAAGAAATCATTTAGTGAGTTATAGTTGATTTATGATATTTAAAGTTATCTCCACCTCTATCAACCGCAGCAGTAAAATGCTGTTGAGACACTGACCATCAGAAATAATGATGTAATGATATAATAGTAAAGAGTCACAGGGAACATTTTTCTACATCGAGTACTTTTACTCATGATGCTCTAAGTTACATTTCCTGAATACACTTTCAGTGCAGGAAATTTGGCTTGTTACGGATTTTTTACTCTGTCATATTAGTACTTTTAGTTAAACAAAGGATCCTCCACCACTGGCCGCGCACCGCTGACACTAATCTACACCGTTCTCTCTCTCGCTTGCTGCTTCTGTGCTTTTAGTCAGTTGTCAAGTGGCTTTTATCCATTTTTTTTTCTTTTTTTAAATGCCACAAAACATTAAAGGCCAATCAGCCAGGCTGAACCGAATTAGTCATCCTCCCGAACAGACTGCCAACTAATACGTTTTAAAATATTATACATGTTGTACAAATACATGTGGCAGTATTTGATCAAGAGGATGCCACATACACAGTGGAACATAATATCAAAAAAAAAACAAAAAAAAACATGTCAATATACATGAAACACAATCGTTCAGCATCCACTTTGCCAAGCAGGTTGGCTGCGGATTGCAACTTTCCATCATTATCGCGGAGTAAGTGTCTGTCTGTTTGACTAATTGTCTCTCTTTGTTTTTATCTGGCTGTATTCCCAACTCCCGGGTGATCCTCTGTCTCTTCCCCTCTCTCTCTTTCTCTCTCTCTCTCTCACCCTGTCCATCCATTTCTCATTTACCATGAATATCACAACATCTGTCCCCTGAGGGGCCCTTCCAAGAAATTACACACCCTTTGCTTTGACACAAACGTGTTGGAGCATTTATCACACCTATCAGGATGCGTCGTCAACATATGATCGCATCCGTCGTCCCTGGGGGGGGGGTGTATGTGAGTATGCACACACATACACTTAACACACATCATACACAGACTGCCAAACATCCAGATGTATCTGTCAACTTTATGATGCTCATCTTTCTTTCTCTCTCTCACACACACACACACGCATCCACACATATACCACAGATATTACAAATCTTCTGTCTCTCATGGTTTTCTCTTCCTACTGGTTTAGCACGACTCCCCTGAGCACAGTCGAACCCTATTCTGTTTAATTGAGTGTATCTCATCATCTGCAGTGGGCCTTCCCTCCTCTAATGAGTTTTAAGAGGGCCTTTGCTTTCTACCGCCCTTTGCGCTTCGAGGGAGTCTCGCACTCCGTGTGTGTGCGTGCGTATTTGTGAGTGTTTCAAACTGATCGGGTGGGCTAAGTGAGGAGGATTAGAGCACCAATGCGAATCAACTTGATGACACGGAGCCTGAGAAAGTCTAAGTGAGGGAGACAGATGAGGAAGTGGCACATCCTGGCGTGCAGTGAGTGACTGAACTTGAGACGACAGGGCGCCCCCGGGAGTAAACACCGTGCGATGTCACAGCCAGAGGAAGAGGGAATGTTTCTGCACTTTTTCCTTCAAATAGACCATTAAAAACACAAAAACGAGGAAGTAGATTGACTGGTTAACGCCCACATGTGCACATCACTTTTTCAACACATTCGTGTTGTTTTGCAGGAGGATATCAGTGACTCTTGCGGTTCAGAAAAGGTTCAGATCCAGCTGAAGGGCCTGTACTCTCCACCTCTTCTGTCTCTTTCTACTCTTACATGGTGTCTCTCTCTTCCGGCTCCTTCTTGTGTCTTCCCACACCGTCTTCGCTGGAGTGATAGTCAAATATGTTGATCTTGCTTTATCTGGATGCTTTGTCTCTTCGGGGGCCCTGAGACAATCGAGTCACACACAGATACACTTGACTGGGTGGCGGTGACGCCTTGCAGTGTTTTAAATGGACCCCAGAGAGATTGTACAGGCGGGCAGACTTTAGCAATCGTCACACACGCACACGCACAAATGCATATGTGTTTATGTAGTGGCATGAATCTGAAGACACAAATGTGTGACACATCCCTGTCAGGTATCATTTACCTTGCAGATTTCTCTCCACTCACTCACTTCCTCATTAACACACCGTCTTGCTGTATTAACTGGCAGGAGGGAAATGTGCGATTAGTCGACTTGTTGATTAATCGTTGCTACCCTCGCTGGTCAGCACCAGACGCACTAGTTGGTTAATTTTTTTCTAATTTTTAATTGCACACATTTACGTTACATGTTGACATAATTTGCACTGAAATGTCATGCTCTATAAAAAAAAAAGAGCACCCGTTGCTAATGTTGACACCTTGCGTCGAAGGTGTTGTCATGTTCCGTAGCAGCTCCACGTCGAGGTAAAAACAGGGAATGAGGTCCAGAACGGTGGTAGAGATAAAAAGAAAAAAAAAGAACGATTAACCTCCTTTTTAAAGTTTGTGTGTATGTGTGTTTGTATACATCGCGTATACATGCCAGGCTCATCGCTCTCACATTTCACCTGCTTAACCTCCACCTCCGTCTTCCTTTTCTCCCTATTCCTTCCTTTTTATCTTTGAGCTTTTTATAAGTACTCTTTGCCCCTGCTTTCTCATTCCACACTTGAGAAGTGCATCACCATATCACATATGCAAAGGGGCGTGTGTGTGCGTGTGTGTGTGTGTGTGTGTGTGTGTGTGTGTGTGTGTGTGTGTGTGTGTGTGTTGCTCCCTATGGTTCATGCTGTAATTCTGTATGCTTTCAGCTTGTTCTAGGTTCCCAGTGTGACTCAACCTCACATGTCTATTTGCGTCTCTTTCTCTCTCTCTCTCTATCTCTCTCTTCTTACTCCCTACATCTTGCTCTTAGTAACTCTTCCTTGCTTTCACTCTCTAACATTTTTTCCCCGCATTTTCTCTCTCTCGCTCTCCTGCTTTATTTCCCACTCTTAATCTTTTTTTTCACATATCATTTACCATTTTCTTCTCTTGCCTTTCTCTCTCACTCTCTCTCTCTCTCTCTTTCTTACACATTTGCTCTCCTCCTCTCAGTTTCTCCCTACTTCACTCTTCCTCTCTCCCCTCCTCCTTCCATGCCTGCCATCTCTGCTTTCATTTTCTGACTCAACACCTTGCTCTTTGCATGTCTATTTCTGGTCTCTATCTTCCTCTCCCCATGCCAGCATCACCTCCCCCTGGTTCTCATTATCTGTCTCCCTCTCTTCCTCTCTCCTGCCTCTGTCTCTGCTTAGATACCTTCTATTCCCGAGCCTGTCCCACCCACATGCGCACGTGTGCACAGGTGCACCTGCACCAACACAGAGATGTGCATTTTTTTTTTTTTAAAGGCGCTGTATCCTCGGACCAGTTTGTTCTGCACTTACTTTTTTGCCTCTGGGAACATGAGAAACATGCTTACAAAAAAAACACTTATTAAAAGACAAACTGTGATGTCAAGACAAGCCTCATCAAGGTTTGGCGTCCTTCGTTTCTTGGATTTGCTGGAAGCAGTGTACACTTGTAAAACTACACAGTGAGGGGCGAATTTACAAAAAAGAAAGGATTGCAAGCGCTGATAGCACCATGAATTGCAGATCATTTGGAACCTCTGTCTGCCCGGTTCACAAAATACAGCACTAATAACCTAAGTTCACAAAGATACACATACAGTTTTGCAGCTAAGTACAATTTGCCCTTGTTTTGCTTCTAATTAAAATGACCGAAGTGGCGAAGCGTTATACACACACTGAAGCTGATACAAGGATGCAGGACAAGAGGGAGGGTCGCAGGTGAGAATGACTGAGTAACATAAGGACACTCCCTCTGGTTGAACTTTCAGCATGCTTCATATCAGGGGAGACTTTGTAATAGTGAACAGTTGTTTTATGGACACCTGTACGATAGGAATGATAAAAATGAAAAGACACCGCTTATACATGCACTTCAGTTGCCACCGACTCTCTGAAGAGGCGAATCATTTTCAAAAGTGTGTAGCTGTTAGCGCCCGTGTTTGTGAATGGGACTTTTATATAGAAAGGGTCCAATTTTGCACAAAATGTATCCATATTAGTAATTCAAAAACCGGCAAATAGCAGCAGGGCACTGATTCCGCATTTGGGTGTCAGTGCGGTCAGGGGTGTGTTCCACCCTTTTAAAATGACACAGTTGCCTTTTTTTGGTCATATCTGTGCAGGTTTAGTGGCCACAAAAGCTGTGCTGTTATCTTTTTAGAATTCACCCGGAGCCCCAAAACAATTTTTGAAACTCATACATTAAATTATTATAGAAATTAAGCTTTCAGGAGGTTGTGTTTCCATTCACCTGTGTAATTGTCTGTATGAGGCGACTTCCTCATTTGCAACATTATCTACTCCAGTGACTGTAGATATTTGAAAAGAAAAACATCTAACAGGAACAGACGGCAACTTGCCAATAAAGTAAAGCATCTGTTCATGAAATGTGTTTTTCCTTCTTTTTTTTTCGTTCATTTGATGCGAGTCATCAGCTGAATGAAATAGACAATGTGTTATTATAAATCTGGCAAAGCCTTTAATATTTTCCACTCTCGCTGCCCTCTGTTCTCTGTTCAACTCCTTTTTTTTTCACCGTGAACTCCTGTTTTTGTCACTAATGATCCCCACTCGGTGCGACTCGCAGACAAAGCGCGGCAGATGTTGCTCGGATAGTGAGCTGTTAAATTACGGCGCATTATAATTTTTGTCATTCAAACCTTAGTCACTAACAAACAAGCCAGTGATAGTGATGCGATCAGACTCCAACAAACACTTGTGGAAGCGTCTCTGCACCTTTGACTTTTAGTTTTCTCGCTCTGTTTGCGCTGCTTTCTTTGTTTGGCACATTGTTGCCGTGCCCTCGTTTCTTTGTCACTCGTTAGATGCACACCCCCTGCTAACCTCTCGTAAAATGGAGCAGATGTTCATTAAAAAAGCTACTGTGAAATTAGAATTATAATGCCTTTTATTTCTTCTTTGTCACGCAAACCTTTGATAGCTGACAAACAGGAAAGACATTTGTGATATGATCTGCCAGTAACGAGCATTTGTATCGTTATGTTCGCAATAACAATTTCCTCATCGTGTGTTTCAAGACTGTGCTAATCTTTTTTTTTTTTTTTTGTCTATGTAACCTTCCCTCCTGTCGACACTTTTTCATCAGACAATTGTTGTTTTTCTCCTTCTCATTTTTTTGCATAGGTCCCCGGGGCGATGGAAGTGTCTTGTGAACGCCATGACAATGAGTCGTGGGAAAGCTGTAAGGTATAAATGACCTTTTTCGCCGGCAAGTAAATGGACCAAGTGTGTCGTCCCTCATGAGATCAGCCAGCGCAAGTGCAGACGCTAGAAAAAACAGAGCAGGTTCAACAATTACAGCATGGAGTCTACCTGATACAATTCACAGTAGCAGCAATGCTTGACATATTTAGTGAAACCAGGAAGGCAGCCTATGTTCGCACACATTTATCCAGCTTTTACAGCATACATTAGCCACAGCCCTCCGCTGTGTAATCAGTACATCTAAAATTATCACATACAAACCCATTTTCTTTGTTTCGCTGTGCGCACGGGGCTGACAGTTTGTTTTTTTGGCACCGGACTCGTCGAGGCTATTATGATTCCATTCAGAATCTGAGCAGGAAAAAATCCAATTCCAAGCAGAAATGTGAACTCCTGGTTCAGCCACTGGCTTGTAGGCTCTGCTAGTAAAGCTGCTGTGAAAATGGATTGATTTGATCCAGCACACAAGATTGTAGCCCCAGTATGGTTTTGACACTGTGTAAGTTGACCATTCAATACACACACTGCTCCACATGAAAAAGAAATGGTGTTCATTTTTACGCTTGCTTGTAGAAGCCTCTACATCTGCTGCGGAGGCTCCGAGTGATGGGATTTTCAATGGGTCCGTGCTGAATTGTGCATGTGTGAAATGCCTGTGGTACAGTGGCCAGCCTTATAGACAGGCTCACTTGTAAGGCAACAAAAAAAAAACTGGGCCAATTGTCAATTTTAAGGAATTATGACCTCAGTTACACATAATGCACACTATAATAATGGCTTCTCACCTACGTGAACACGGTGCAGTCAATATAGCTGCAGCAGTCAGCTGTTTTCGGTGGAAACAAAGCTCCGTTAAACCCACGGAACACTATCTGCCCAGCTGAGCAGGCACAGTTAGCAATTAGCTGGTGAACACGGGAGAGCACTTAGCAGTTACAGAGTCAGATATTTCCCTCAGGGATTGGTGGAGGCCCAAACAGAGCGAGAAGAGATTGAATGCTGAGCATGATGAATCCAAACGTTGCTCCCCATCTACTGGACGTCAACTGTTCTCTATCAAGTTTGTCATAACAACTATATGTGGTGCTAGTACCTCAATATATTTACAGCTTGTTGTACTGCCCCCAGTCGACCGAAATAAATGATTTAACGCAGCCTTAAAGATCTATTAAAGGTCCAGTCTATAGAAATACCTCCTTGATGGAGTGCGTGCACACAACTCTACTTTGGTCTGTTCTACATGAATTCCCATACTCGGCTGGCCCATTATTCAGTCGCTTGTGTCATTGACGATGTAAGTGACAATTACCTGATGTTATGTCTTCATGGAGACATAATACTAATGGTCAATCCAGCAGTATGTATGCGGTGACTAGCAGGCCGACACCCAACGGTCTAGCCAGGTCATGTGACATTCTACTCCATATTGGTGTTTCACAAAGAATACCAACTCTTTTCAATTGGACATAACTTCATGATTGGAGAAAATGATTCACCTGAGGGAGATTAATGGCATTTTATTTTACTGGAGAATGTGGTCATTTGTGCACAGCCAGTTTACTTACCAAAGCAGGTAAACATCCAGAGTGTAAGTTTTAGGGGCATCTACACTAAAAAAAACACTGACTTTATTCATTTAAATCGCACATAAAATGTCCATCTAATTCTATTACATTCTATGTAATTAATATAATTCAATGCAAAGTATTTCTATCATGTTGAGTCGATGTGAATAAATTAAATTACTTACATTTGCTTCACCGCGACCCTCACGGAAAAAGCGGAAGAAAACAGAACGGAACCATCCATCCATCCATCCATTGTCAACCGCTTATCCAAAAATCGGGTCGCAGGGGCAGCAGCTTCAGTAGCGAACGGAACATCTGCTTCAATTTGGTAAAGGTAATCTCTCAAGTTTTATTCATTAAAGTAATGCATATGTAATACTTGAAAAAATACTTGAAAAACTGCATTAACTCAATTTAAGAATACATAAGTTATTTATGTAGAACTTGTGAATAGAATAGAATAAGCTGGAAAGGTACAGTATGGCTCTAGAGAGTTCATATTGCATAGGTTCTGCTACACACTCAGAAGGGAGGGGAAGAGATATTCAGTTGGTTGCAGTCTGCAGCCTCGCCACAGGATGGCGCTGAATCTTACACACTGCTCCTTTTAATTCCAAGATAATAATGTTGCTGCGCAGGATGTTAGATATTTTGAGCTTACTGCCTAAACACTCATCTCCAAATAAGAACAAAAAAAAAAAGCTAACATCTCAGCGCTTCAGCCAATGGATGCACGCTGCAGTGTTGGGATTGAGAAAAGACGCAGTGCTCTTTCTGTGTGTAGAGGACGAAACATACAAAGAATTGGCCCAAGTCCTGACCCAATTCTGAAGCGGAGGGAGGTCAAAGCTACAGCGTGTCCGAGAGGAGAGTTCTATAGATATATGAACACGCCGGTTTTTATTGTGAGCCCATGATGCTTTGGGGAATAGACAGGCATTTGAGAGGAAAAGAAAGACTAGGAGCTCTTTTTGAAAAGATTAAGAGATTTTGAGAAAGGTGGAAAGAGGCAGACAGAGAGATAGATTGAGATAGAAGTGGCGTGTCGACTGAAATTGGAAGTGAAGTATCTTCAGTACTTTGGACAGACACACACGCACACACACACACCTTAACATCTGACAATGAGTCAGAGAGTGTGTGAAGGGGAGACATCTCTCATACAGCTGTGTCCTGTTGCCCATCAGAGCTACGTATGTGACCCCTCCCTCTCTCTTTTCCACTCTTAAAGCATGTCTGTCTGTGTTTAGCCCCTCACACATCATTAGCTTGGAACCCCACTGCTTTCTCCTGAGTCCTTTCTTTCTTTGCAGCGTCTCTTTCTGCCTCCTCGACTGGACAGAGAGGGGGAGGGTAGTGGGAGGTTGGTGAGTCAGAGGCAGGTGTCTGACGGCCAGCCAGCCAGCTCAAGAAATTTCTCATCCACATCTTTCTGTGCTTCCTTCCCGTCGACGGGCCCAGTACTGCCCACTGGAGATACCAAGACCAGCAGAGGAGCGCCAAATCCCCCCATCTCTCTCCCTCTTCTGCTCTTCCTGTCATTCTCGCACTTGTTCTCTTCTTCATCATTCTCAGTGCACTTGAATGTGTCTCCCACCTTTCTCTTGCATTGAGTTTCTTCTCCATCCCATCCATTTTATCCACTGCAGGCCTTTGTCCAGACTTCTCAACCAGCACAGCGCTGGCACATGGCGCTCTCCTGCCGGGACGCCACTCACAAACACGCGTCGCTACGGCCAAATGTTCACTCGCGCACTCAAAAATTGTATATTCAGATGCTGGTGGACTCAAAAAAAAAGCCAAGAGCCCACTGAGACGAAAACGGTTTATGTGCTTCACTCCCGTTTCATTTCATGTTTGTTTTTTTTGTAAATCAAGCATTCATCCTGTCTTGTTCACCTTCGGGACCGCAGTTGTAATCTCTCTGTTCCCCACTCGTTTCAGTTTGTTTGGTCGAGATTCTTTGAGCTGGTATCAGATTGGTGTGTCGCAGCCCACATTTTGTTACCTGGCTGCCGCCGTTGGTTGTGTTTCATGACTCTGATGTAAGCGCTCTCACTGTGTTTGCTCCCTTTTTTACCTTCTGTTCACACATCCGCACTCATCTTGATGAACAACCAACAACATAAGACAGTGCGCGTATAAACACATGCTGCCTGTCTGTGAATAATGAACTGTGACAGCCCCTTAAATCACAATCTATTCGCGGCCTTACTTTCATCCTATCTCACATCTGCAAATAACAGTGTCACCCTGCTTTGTTAAAAGATTATTTTACCTGACACTTTTCATTCCACCCAATTTTTTTTTGACAACTTTTAGTACCATGTAATCACCAGCGGTGCCCTGCGGTGATAATTGGCTGTAGCTGTTTTTTTTTGTGTCACTGTCTTAGGCAACGAGGAAAAATCGGCAGTTGTTATAATTTCAGCTATTTCTTCTTGTATGTGGCCAAAATCTCACTTGTGGGTAAGCTGAGCGTGGGTGCTGATCATCCAGTAAATGCTGGTTCAGTTTACTTGACCAGATGTTTAAAATGATTGCTGAAAAAAGTCTGAGAATGTTGTAACGCCAGGGGTGTTAATCTATAGCGGGGATGTAACCCTGCAGGAATTTGGATTATGGATGATTTACATTCACAATGATTAAGGTTGCTCATTTAAATAATCTGTTTGAGTTGTTACAGGGAGGTGCTTAGTCTTTTGAGATGAGTTTTTGTTGTTGTTGAATTCAATCTTACAACCCATTGGCTTTCATCTTACAACGATTTAGCCTCTGGGGGCAATGGCCGGTGTTTCGTGATTGTGGTGCAGCCTGCAGATACCCGCATAAAAAATATAAAAGCCAAAACCTTCTCTTCTGGCACTGGAATGTGCATGTGACTTCAAAATATTCAACTTTTTTGCTGAGCCCTTTGTTCCCCCTTATACTGAGGACATATTAGCATATCTATTGTGAATTCCCTTCGATTTTTCTAAATTGATCTGGGTTGTAAACCACAAGCCAGTGGGAACAAGTACAAAAAATCTCATAAAAAAAACAGCATTGTAACAATTTCCCCAAAATATTTAGTTGTTTTTTTTTTATCTCAGTTCATATTCTTGCAAAGTTGCGATCAAATGGCAAATTGTGAAGAAATGAAGGTTTGTTGTTTATGCATGACCAAAATACATCATGTCTCGCCAGGGCCACAGGTGATATCTTGCCATGCAGACCAACAAGTTGAAACTTTTGAATATAAGCTGTGTGTTTATTGATCCTTTCTTTGTTTTTACACCACCGGGGTTACAAAGAGCTTTGGTCCAGTGTAGCCTCAACTCACCCTGTATAAAAAAATCCTGAATCCTACAGAATTGCTGCCAGACTCATCAGGCTTCCTGAGTGGACCCAATCAGAAAGCAAAGTACAGCATATGAGTGGGAGAGGGCAAGTGATATGGAGAGAGAGTGCTTGTGCAATTTTCTGCAATTTTATGTTTTTTTTTCCCCAAATTGTAATTACCAGTTTCCTGTGTCCAGACCTGTCTCACTGCTATACGTAGCTCCATTGCTGGCCTGGGAAGGTAACAGACAGATAAATGCCGCCTTCATGGGGCACTCTTTTCAGAAATAAGTCCACATAGTACAATCACCTTAACTGTACTGCACTGAGGTCTGCCAGACTTGGTGTTGCAGTGTTCACATGTGCAGACACACAACCACGACACTATGAAAATAGGATTGTAACCATTACACTAGTGCAAAAGAAAAAAACAGTCTGCAGCACACACTCGCACATACACACACACAGCCATCCATTTTCACTGCATCCATTCATCGTATTCATCCCCTTAACGCCCCTTATTTCCTCCCCTCCTTTCCTCTGTTCCATTTCCCCACCTCTAATTGCTCTGCCGGTTTCTCTTCCTTCAAATTCATTGCTTTTCATGCCTTCCACCTCTTATCGGAGTGACTCGATATTTATCTCCGCACTGTTCTCGCTCTGATCACCTGTTCCCCTCTGCCTGCTCCCAGCTGTGTTTGCGCACTGCAGTCCGCGCACTGAGATGAGATGGCTCTAACAGCTGAGACACAACCGCCAATCTATCTATAAATCAATCACGCTATCACCTGCTGGCACTTCTGGGTGTGTGTGTGTGTACAATTGCATTCATGGGCACGCCTTTCATTTGCCTCCGTTTTTCCTCAGTATCTTCTTTTTTTAGTCAATTCGAACTCCATTAGGGTTTGTGGAGTAGTTTGGTTCTCCTTAATGTACCATCTGCTTTGTCGTCGCGTCTCTCCTTATGTTAACATGCGTGCAGGTGCATCGGCAGAAGCACAAGTGTATTTGAATGTATGTGTGTGAGTGTGCGAATTGCGTACTTCTGCCTGAGCGCTTGACTGCTCCTCGTTTCAGCTCGACTTGTTTGTCTTTCCCTCCTACCTTTATTCGCCGAAAAGGCTCAATCCCAGAAGGCTTCTGACAGTTTTATTTGTCAGACGTGTGTTTTCGTTTCCTCCTGCGTGTGTCTGTCCGCCTCTCCCCGTCACCGGCTCGGTTGCATTTACATTTAAAGTTACTGTGACTTGCATTACTCCTTGGTTTGGAGTGGAACAAACCGGAAATGCCGATGTGAGGGGATTAATAAGTGAGCATGAAGGGAAATGACATCGACAAAATAAAAGGGAAACAAGATCATTGGACAGCAAGATTTTTTTTGCTTCCTGTTTTGGGGGACACTAAAATATGAAAATGTCATGCCGTGTTTGAACAAAGAGTTGGCGTTTGTAGAGGCCCAAAGTTTGCGTCAATACTGTGCAGATGGTTAAATGTTAAGTTTGTTAGGACTTTCATTTAATCTGACATTTGGATAATTTACCTGACATTTTAGTAAAACCTAGTCAAGTCAAGTCAATTTTATTTTCAAAGCCGAATATCAAACATAAAAAAAAAAAAATTTCCTGAGAGGGCATCACAGTCTGTACAGCATCTCACACCCTCTGGCTATCAAGCCCTTAGATATGAGAAAAAAACAGAAGAACCCTCAGGAAGAGAAACACAAAACCCCCACACAGCATTGGGGTGGGGGGGGATCTGGACTCTCTGACCGCGGTGTCAGAGAGGGGGAAGCTGTCTAAGTTACATGTTATCTTGTACAATGGCTCCCATCCACTCTATGACGCGATGGTCAGCCACAGGAGTACATTCAGCACTCGACTGATCCCAACAAGATCCACCACAGATCGCCACAGGAAATCGTTCCTGCCTGTGGCCATCCAATTGTTCAACTCCGCGCTCTGAGTGTCAGACACACTGAGTCAATAGGAGGACTCTGGACACTCTGTTTCTCTCTTATGTGCAATAATTAAGACAAACAATGTGAAATAACCCATATATTTACAACTGTAGCATTATTTATTGCACTGTATGTATGGATGTATTCTAGTAAAATGTACATTTCTTGCATTTTTGTTCTGTTTTTGTTGTTCTTGCTAATATGTTGTTTTTATTTTTCTGCATATTTCTGGGACTTTGAATGGGAGCACACAAGCAAAACTTCCACTCGGGGATCAATAAAATATTTCTGATTCTGATTCTGATTTTGATCTCTTTATCAGGATGGTAGAGTCAACGTATGGTGCAGAAGATCAACAAAAGTGCAAATAAATAGTGGATGGGTCAATTATGTGGGGAAGTCACGCAGCCTTTTATAATTGCTTGCACAAAAAATGTTAATACATCATCATTGTAGGTATTTGTACCTTATCTCACTTCTTCCGTGCTCTGCTTCTCCCTCTTTAGACGAGGAACCAATGAGAAGTGGATTGTGTTTGACGGAACTGGATGTGACAAGAGGAACGAGGTTCCCACGCTCACCGTCAGAAGGGAAAGTCTCCTTGTCTGAGCAGGTAAGAACAGAAATCTGACCAGTATAGCCTGTGTTAAATGCCAGGTTTCCCCACACAGATAGTATACACAGACACAGAAGTTGTTTCCCTCTGGGCCGACGACTTGTGCTGTGTAGGAAAGAAATTGAAGGATGTTTTTGGTTTGTGTGTCGCAAATCAGACCAGGCAGCAGCACAAAGATGCGCCGGGATTAATAGCCCAAAAGGGAAAAGGAGCCAGAACATCCAAATGGCTTGATCCACTTAGCTTAAAGTCTGGCTCACATTAGAAATGTGACAGGCAACAAATCACCAGCATGTTTGTGTGTTTGACATGATTAAATGACAGAGAGGGTATTAAATCAAACGTTGCTTCCAAACGGACAATAATAGACAATAATAATACAATAACAATTTCTCCACAAGAGTGAGTGATCACTATTCAAAACCTAAATCCACTGCTTGTGAACTGCACGTGGTATTTACTGAATAAGTTGAACATTTCCTTGGAATAAATCTCAGCTTCCTGGCAGTGAAGCCACACAGCTGCTCTTGTCTTTCATTTTGAAGTCACATTAAACTACTGTGCTGGTTTGCTTATATCTCCAACTCTGCAACTAGTCTTGCACTCAGCCCTTATGTGTGAACATAGGTCTACATATTTCATAGCCAGGATTGTTGATTGTCAATTTACTGTCTCTGCGCTCTGCCCGGAGACTGCAGGTAGAAATTTGACTCAAGCATGGTCCCTGATGAACTACTAAACTTAACTATGACTTAACATAAGCAGCACATCATACAAAGGTAAATAAACACTAGTGTTTTGTTGGTCCCTATGAGTCTTGAAAAAACTTTTAAGTTGCTTGTTAACCTTATGATGTGTTATTAACATTATCCAAGCGTTTCTAATAGCATTATAACACATTTATTGTTAGATTTTAAGACATTTATAAGCACTAAGGAGACACATGTTGGCAGTTTATTGACTCATGTGGAACATTAATTAAAGCCTTCTTATAATTTATTATAGTATTAGGAACACATTTATTGAGTTGAACTGACTTCCCTTTTATGCAATCGTTGAAACTTTACAAAGCCTTTTATTGGCTTTACAAAAGTAATACATACTTTATTATGCACTTATCAGCAGTTATCTGTGCTTTTTGTAGCTATCAGATTTAAAGTGACAACAATGCCTTTATTTAGGGTAATAAACCCTCCTTATCTTTTACTGGAAACTAGTGCCTTTTACATGGACCATTAGAATTTGAGAAAATGATGTCACAGGGTAATGAAAAGGCTATAAGGCTATCATAAATAGAGTATCATTAAAAAATGTGAATTGAAAAGAATTAATGTGTGCTTTGAGGCTTGGTCACAGTATTTGACATATTTTCATATTGCGAGACTTTTTTGGTGATTATAATGAATTCTGTCTGGGAAAGTATTTCATTCCAGCATATTATGGGTTTTATTTTTTGTAGCTTCTTTCTTGTTATCCTTGCTGTGTCTTTTCCATTAGTTCCTCTCTCTACAGGCTGAAGTTGACCATGTTAATGTTTGGGAAATATTCAGGGACTTGGCCCCATCACAGAGCTCTGTCTGCTACCTCGATGGCGTTTCATTCAACTGAATCAGGAACATAACATGTTGAGACTGACTATATCCCACTCTACTGGATAGCTTCCCCCTCTCATGCCTGTGAAGTGGAGATAACGTTAACATCAAATGTTTGTAGTCCACCTTTTATGCTATTATTGTCACTCTCATATCACTGTCTGCTTTCTTTAGTTGAAAACTTGGAGACAAGTTAAACTTGTTTTATGGTGGAGTTAAGCAGAGCATAAAAGCAGATACTTTTTTGGCTTCACAGCCGTGCGTTTCTTTGTTTCCATGTGTTGTGTGTGTGTCTTTGATCCCATCAGTGGGTTAGTAGAAGTCTGCGTACTTTGCAGTTCAACAAAGGCATGTTGAAACTCTGAACTTTTTGGGGTTTTTTTCTCTTTTTTGTCTCTGCATGGGGTGTTCTATTTGCATGATAATATGGCAATATGATTCGCATTTCAGAAGCACTGCAAACAGTACTTAACGTCGCTAGAATCAATATTTTCATATTATCACTGGGTGAAATGGAAATGACTACATGTACATGAAAGGGGTAGCTTGTAGTGATTAATTCACAGATAATTATCATGCAACTCTGCAGCTCCTCCAGCTGTATGGAGCTTTTTCAGCTCATTGTTTTGGTTGAACAGACTTTACTGTTTTGGTTCACTTTCCCTGAGCTCATCAGTGTAGCTTCCAGCCCCAGTAGGCGGTTATTTCAGCGAAAAAGCTCTGATAAACCCACCTCCTCACTACCTGCACCCGGCACCAAATGGCAGAAAGTCAAAGTTAGCGGATAGCTAAAAGGGGGTGGATTTTTTTTTACCTGCATTAATCTGGTGGCCCATAAAGTAATAATAATGTTACTCTACATCAGTTAGGTGTATACATAGACAGCTGAAAGGTTGGAATCAGTTATTTGCATATTATTTTCTCTTCAGAGACATTAGGCCATAATTTTCAATAATAATACTGTGAAGGATTACAACACCTATCATACAAACTAGATATCTACAGTGTTAAAATTACAAAGAAGGGCCTACAAATGCCAGTCAAGTACCAGGTTGGAACGTCGGATTCAGAGGCGTTTACAATTGCTTTTACAGGGCAAATATACTGACGTTGAACGCGATAGCTGCCAAATATACCTTATTCATGAAAGGAAAGGTGCTTCCTAACAATTGGAAATGCTTCAAGTGCCGTAGTTGGCCAGTACAACCTGTACTACTGGCCCATCTGCTCGTTTATGTTCCATGCTTTGTACAAGGCTGTCTTCAATCAGAAATAATCTCCGTCACACACGTGTTGTGGGGCTGTTTCTGTATTATATTGCTACGAACGCATGTCCTCTCCCTCATTTAATTGACCTGTGGAGAAAGACACAAGGTGGTTTATGTTTTGAAGATTGTCACAGCTGCCACTAAATGTTACCAAAGAGCAAAATATGAATATGATGGAACCTCTAAAGAAGCCACAGACTGAGAGTAATATATAACATTCCTGCCGCCTATTTTCCCTCTCCTGGCAGGCATCAACATTGTCTGAACTTTTTATGCATTGAACTCATTCATTCTGAACTCTGTCAGGACACTGTTTTGCCCACACTTTGTGGACACGGAGAACAAAAACCTGGCCTCTTTTTGAAGATAAGCTGCCGAAGGGGCCGTTGCTGTGCTGGCAAGTGACTAACCGTCTGGCCCTGTGCGCCTGACCTCAGGTGGTGTGCGTGTATATGTGTGAGCCTGTGTGTGTATGTGCAGCTGACACTGTATATAACCTGCTAGCCACCTGCCTCCCCTTTTGCTTATCCACAGTCGCCAACGTCGTCCATACACAGAATGACATCTGTTGTTCATGTATGTGTGTTTGTGTGTATACTGTATGTAAAACCCCTGAGGTTTTTGATTTGTTATGTAACACCAGCCTTTTGGTCAGTTTCACTACAGTACGCTGCATGAGGACTAAGAGGTAAGTTTTATCTACACATCTGCATTTTAATATGCTGTGGGGATACAACGGTATAGACTTAAACTTAAATTGTCTGCACTTAAAATAAAGCATCTACAGGGAACTTTGATTTTTGTTGAGCCTGGTGGCTCCTGTGGACAAATTGATATGAGCGCTACTACCTTGTGTCTTAAGATCTTGATTTGTTTCTTTTTAAACACAGCTGTTTGCAGGATGTATAACAGTGGGTTAATGTATCTATCTGTTTCTGAGTGCTGTATCGTAGGCAACCGGACTTGTTTCAGTTTCTTGAAGACATTTCACCTCTCATCAAAGAGGCTTTCTCACTTCTAACTAACTGCAGGGGAGTTTGCAGGCTTTTAAACTCTGTGTGGGAGTGTCCTTACAGAGTCATTAAGGGCACGTGTGAGCTCTGAGTTTCAGAGTTGTCAGGGTTACTTGTGGGTTATTGCCGAGTCTGCTGTCCAATTACATCTGAAGGAGTAGATTCTGCTGTCCACTTATATCTGGAGGAGAAAAATCACACCTTTGAGGACAACAATGTAAACATCTTGGCCAGAGAAGACAGATGGTTTGAAAGAGGAGTAAAGGAATCCGTCTATTTCAAATTGGAAAGGCCATCTTTGAACAGAGGTGGACTATGACATTACGTATCATCCACCTACAATGCTGTACTGAGTTCCCTCTCCAGACAGCTTAACAACCATTCACACCTGGGCTCACCTTGCCCTAGCAACCCACACGAAGGCCAGTTGGGTCAGGGAAACCCACAAGTGGCGCTAATGACTCTGAAAGGAAACTCCCACGCAGGGTTTAAAGGCCTGCAGACTCGCCTCCAGTTAGTTAGAACTGAAGAAGCCGGGCGCGCAGGTGGTTGAGTGGTTAGAGTGCATGCCATAAACGCAGCCGACCCCGGTTCGATTCCGGCCGGAGGTCCTTTGCTGCATGTCACATCCCCCTCTCTCTACCATATTTCCTATCTGTCTACTGTTTAATAAAGGTGTCTATGCCAGAAAAAATCTTTAAAAAAAAAGAACTGAAGAAGCTTCTTGGATGAGAGGTGAGACGTTTTCACACACTGAAACAAGTCCAGTTGACTACAATGCAGAACTTAGAATGACTATGACCTGGATGACTGACAACCTTCATCAACACTTATTGGTCTGTTGCTACATAACATAAATAACTGTAGTATTCTGATGGTGAAACAAAGTAAGTGTTTTACCACCAGACTACGGAGCAGCTTCTTTCCTCAGGCTCGGGTATTTAAGCTTGTTTCATAACCAGTAAAAAGTTCCCTATAGGATGTCTAGGTAAATACTAAAACCTTAGGAAAAGGCATCCAGAATGCATGTTTTGTCTTTACAGTATTTTTCCTAAATTATATGCCAGCTGTGCCCCTTTTTTCTTATTTTGCCCTTGATATAAAACCCATGAGTAGCCTTTTCTTCATTGGGGAAAACGCAGCTTTTTCAGTTACTTAACTTATAATTTAAATTTTCAGTGTTTCATTTGTTCGAAGTGACAGTTTTTCTTTCAGAGGTATGCTGAAATGTATTAATGGTGGCAAACAGATTTGACTATCTTCGCTTTAACATGCCAATATGTTCCATCTGTCAGGGTTGTGCAGACAGTTTGTTTTATTCTAATCCCCTGCTTTTGTCTCCCTACCCTTTTCACCCCGGTTTACTTACATCCCTCTCTCATCCCCGCGAGTATCACCCTCCTCTCCCTTCGTTTTTCTCCCCTCACCCTCCTGTCTCTCCTCCTGTTATCTTTTCCTTTTTTCCCATTCCACCCTACCTCTCTCACTTCATCGTGTCATCCCCGTTACCGCCTCACACTTTCATCTGTCTCTCTATTCTTACCCTTCATCCCTTATCTCGTCTGTCTTTCTCTCTCCTGTCATGCTTTCATCCCTCCCCTCTTATCCTTCCTGTCTCATCTCATCTCATCCCACTTTCCGCTCACCCTTTCATTCGTTTCCCCGTGTGTCAGTTTAGTTACTTTACTGACTGCTTATCATAGACAGTTTTTGCCTAAACAGTGTCGGCTACAAAGTGTCACTTTGAGAAAACTGGCAACAGGCAACAGTTTCTGCAGTCAAACCACATTGAGTTCCAAAATTGAAATTGGAGGTGCATGCATATGATGCGATAAGAATAACTTAGATCTACAGCGTGTCTAATTCTCTCTGTGTTGTGTTCTCTCCTTGCAGCACTCCATCCGGTAAAGTTATGAACTGTTATATATTAGAATACAGCAGACACAACTCCCTTCTTAAGGCTCCGGTCACTGTCCAGTGCTTCTCTCTGGGTCAGTGGGCGCCAGTAAAACCTTATCAGCCTGGTGATTGGATAACTCGAAGTGGACTGCTCTCGCTGTCGACACGTCTTCACAGGTTGTTGCCTTTGTATCAGGCGTGTTTGCGTGTGTGTCTGTGTTTACAAGGTCCTTGTCCTTGTTCTCTAATCCCCGCCTTTTTAGAATTGGGTAATATTTTGCACAGGAAAGACATGTTGATTGAAGTTTATTAAGGTTCTAGTTTTGAATGACAGGGCAGCTGGACATCTATGATATCCCCCCCCACGCATACATCAATCATTTGGCATGGCTAACTCCACTGTCAGCTGTTTGCACCTTCTGCATAGCGACAAATGATACTTTTATGGAGGTTTTACCATTCTATGAGGCAGAATTAATCATATGTGTGAGATTCACAGATACTTGGGAAAAGTCTTGGCCTCTTTTGCTTCCAGTGTTTCCCACACATTCATTTATTTCTGGTGGTCCGCCACAATATCAGCATTGGCCGCCACATATTGATTTTCTAATTTTGGAGCTGCGCATCCCGTTCTCACTCACTCAAGACAACACGCCAGTCAGTGAATGGCATGATGTTATATACTCCGATACAGAGGGTCGCGGTGTGGTGTTAAGTCTGCCGGCAAAACCAACGAAGAAGAGGAGGAGAACTATTTATCGCAGATGGCTCGACCGTAACCTCCCGTGCAAAGACGGCTGGCCGCATCGTCGAGATCAAGCCTTGAAGCCTTGTTGTGGCCAAGCTGTGTAATTACATCATCATGTGAAAAGCTTACATTGTGAAAAAGCATCTGTAATACAGTAATAAGAGTCTAGAAGAACCGCCAGATTACCTTTAGTACCCATCTGAGTTAGCTTGGCACTAAAGCGGAAGTCAGGTCAGCAGAAGTCTTCAGTGCGCATGCTCTGTGGCACCCCAGCCGGAAAGCCACCGCCACAACCAAAGTCTGACTCTGCAGGAAACAGTCATGTGTCTACGTATACAAAATCAACTGCCTTGTTCTTTTAACCTTTACGTGTTCCAATATGGCAGTAGGCAGTACACACAGATGTGCACGTAGATGCACACGCATGCACAGGCCAACACACACATTTTACCTGTCAGCCAAATCTAACTTTGGACAAGCCGCCCTCACTCACAGCATGAGATGCAGCCATACATAGGTGAACGAGTGCAGGTGTCGGGGTGGGCAGGTGCTACTTCTGTGTGTGTCTGTGTTTGTGTGCGAGTGCGAGAGAGCATCTGCCTCCATCCGAACCACGTGGCGACTCTGAATAGCCTCCATCTCTGCTTCGCTACAATTACAGTAAAAGTGACACGTTGCTTCAAGGCGCCGCAATTAGGCTGAGTCACGTCAATGCTGGACAGCTCTGATGAAGGGCTATTAGAGAGCAAGGGATGATGGAGGCACTCATCATCTCCCCCCTCCTCCCTCAGCCCCCCACCTTTACCACCATCGCCATCATCACCATCCCTCACCACAACCCCCCCACCCTCCTCCTCCTCCACATCCATCACCATTACCACCAAACTTTCCCAGGCAACTGCTCTGAGCAAGAGTCATTCTAACCTGGCAGCTCTCCCCCTGCCATTTCTCCCTCCTCTCTCCTCTGCATCTGTCTCATTTCCTGCCACGGATTCATATATATTTCGGGATAAGTGCTCCACATGAATCTTACACCTGCTTTCTCCCTCTCTCTCTCTCTCTCTCTCTCTCTCTCTCTCTCTCTCTCTCTATCTCTCTGCCTTTTTTCCAACTTTCTATCATCTTCATACCCTCCTTCCTTCTGTTCATCTTCGCATCTATTCATCTTTCTCTCACTAGTCTGTGTGAGTGCCTCACTCTGCTTCTTCCTTCCCGTTTTTTTTTTCCTTTCTCAGAGTCATGCACCTCTTTTAATAGCTCAATTTCTCTTATTCGCCCCTTATCTTCGCCAATTTGATGCATTTCACCTGGCTTGAATCATTTGGCTGGGATAAATCCATCTCTCCTTCCTCACCCTTTTACTCTCACACCTATTTTAGCATTTTACTCCGGAGCCTGTATTTGTCTCTGAAAATGAATATTTCGGGTGGCTACAGGAACTCTGACTCCAGAGAGTATTATATTCAATAGAGAGTTTGGAAGTATTGCCTGGTCTAGATTGATTTTCTAACAGGATTGTGTTAGCTCTGTGTAAGAAATCAGTCGTCTGGTTATTTGCTGTAGTTGATCTAACAAATTACTTTCATCTAATGACATTTTGGTGTAACTAAACAATTTAACGCCTCATGGATGTTTTGACTCTTTTTTTTATGTTAGTTTAAATTCAGTTTGAGCTCAAATAGTTCAATGTGGGTCTGGGGATTTGGCATCATTTTGTACAAAGGCTGGTATTAAATGAGTTTTACTGACTTAATTATTTGACATTTGTGGTGTAGCAAATACAATTACATGCAAAAACGAACAAATCATCTCCAGCTTTAAGGTGCACAAATGGAGGAGTTTAATCAAATTATCATAAATGTGGTAGTCAAGTCCCACTTGACTTGTGAAAATGCGTCAATTAGATCAGGTAAACACTTCCTTGAGGACATGGTTGTATACACTGACATAGTGTTTGCAGCAGGATTATCAATCTCATTCTTAAGCAGATTCAATTACAGTTTTTCTCGATTGTTTACACACAAAAACTGATATTTAAGACACAATGACCACAACATGTAACTCATGCACCAACCCCCTGAACCAATTCTGCTAAACTACAAGCACAATTCCTGCTTTACACTCAAATTGCAGTTCTAAATCACACTTTTTTCAAAACACTACACATAATTATCTGCATTTGGCACAATTTCATGAAGAAAATCTCATGTTTTCACAAAGAACACACCGTCATCCAAAATTCTGAAGTTAATTGCCGACTATGCACACTGACTCATCACATGGGCAAACACCTGGACACCCTACACAACACACTCATTCCACCAGATCAGAAAGACGGCCCAGAGCAGCTCAGGTACGTTGTCATTTGGGGCAGCATAAGTTTCCACCGGGCTGCTCTGGTTCGTAACTGGTTCACTGCCCACCCACACTTTATAGTTGTTTATCTCCCTCCATATTCTCCATTCCTCAATCCTATTGAGGAATGTTTTTCTGCCTGGAGATGGAAAGTATATGCACCGAAATCCACAAATGCGTATACCCCCTTCTCCAAGCTATGCAAGACGCATGTGAATCTACAGTAAATTCTTCTGTTGTTGTATTTAGACCACTGTATGTGCAACTATGTGTTGGTTGGGATGTACACTGTGTACATTGTTTTTATGGGAAAAATACAATATATCTGTTTCCGTGTATTGGTGTGTTCTGAGTATAAAAACAATATTCTCAAATTCTCAATTCTCAATTTTACAACACAGTTCTGTATGTACTGTCTATAGTAAGTGTGGCACTGAACAATAAAGGGCCTAAGTCATTATGATGAATGGAGAAGAAGTGTTTTCCATTCATCATAGTGTTTTACATTGAGCACATCAGTGTTCAACTGGTTCTCATAAATTTCTATTCATATGTGGTTTGTGTGTGTCATTTGAAAACAAAATACCATTTTGAGAAGAAATCACATTGGTTTGAATGTAAAGTTTCATTTTGCAGGAGTATTGACGGGTTTTGCCAATTGTGTGTGTGTGGTTTTTGATTTGTGTGTAGAGTTCTGGGAGTGTGAGGCATGCTTTCAGAAAATGTGTGTAAACAATCGAGAAAAACTGTAAGTCTCACTGTAGCAGCGTGTGCACACCCATTGAAAACACAAAAAAGTGTCAGGAGAATAGTGTCCAAAACTTGAATACCACAGAGAAACACAGCTTTAAGTTCATTTCAAAGTTGCTATTCAAGAAACCAGGGTGCACCGCTACCCAGCAAACCTTTTTTTTAAGTGCAAATTAGTTACCAAGAAGCATTTTACCTGCCTACAGTCATAACACAAAAATCACTGCCGTATCAAAACAGCTCCAGAGATAACAGAGTCAACAGACCCAGCAGCCAAATCATTTCAGCTCCCAATCCACTGCTAAAGGTAGGCAATGCTTAATTTATACAGTTTAGACGGAATGCCACTTAATGACAGCAGTCCAGTTTGCCTCTTCTGCTGACTGTGGGCCGGCCTAATATTGTGTTGTTTATACAGCTAGTGCGAAAGGCTGCTTGGGTCGCATGATGACAAACACGGTTTCCTCTTTGAATCTTTCCCTCGGCGTCTTTTTCGCCGTCCACACCACCTTTAACAACATCCAGGCCATCGTGGAGAGAAGAGAACCAAAGGCATGTTGGTGCCAGGACTCGGAGAACACCTGCTGTGCCTCCTGGATGACCTTTACATACCGCCGCCCGACCACTTTAGCTCGCAGCCACCGCTGGACCACCGCTTGTGGTGTAGCAGCCATAGCCAAACCCTTAAATTTTGTCAAGGTCAGAGAGAGCATTTGGTAAAGGGCAAGGGAGGGCTGTGTGTGAATTTACCGCAAGAGGTTATAATCTTTCTGCCTTTGTGGTGTCTCCCCCCTGATGTCGTCTTTATCCTCTGTCTTTGTCAGGATGTGAGCTCAGTTGTATCCAAGAACCTTGGATCAGGACTTCCTTTATAGGTATGTGTTACAATTATGCTTCAATTTCAATTTACTCAATTAACTTTTGGGTGTATGTGGTTGTTCCCAGTGTTGTGTCCTGAGTTCGTGTTTGTGTCTATTCTTGTTGGCATCCATGAGGGCCCCCTGGTGGAGGATGGGCCCCCTGGTGGAGGATGGGCCCCCTGGTGGAGGATGGACACCCATATTTGGTGAACTTAACTCCTCTCCTCTCCTCTGTAACTCAATCCTCTCCTTCACTCATATGTACACATTTCCTACTCAGCCTAGTTCATTACAGCTACAGTCTCTGAATGTCTGCAGGTATTATACTGTGTTCAATACATTACATACAAAGTCACGGCCTTGAACGTTCAACAGAGGAACTCTTGGAAAGCTGATCTTATTTTAACATTTATTTGTACAAGTATTTGACTTGTGTCGTACTTTATAGATTTATCTTATATATCAGCGGTGGTAGAAGTACCTGCGCAGCGTTTTACAATCTCGGTAATAAAGGGATTATTTCAGCGAGGTCTTTGAATTGAAAATGTTTCAGATCTCTTTCTCTGCCGTAGCCTACCAAATATCCGCGTTGTATTATTCTATCAAATTATTCTTTCAGTGCGTCGCTGCAGCTTTGTTGCGCCCGCCTCGAAAAACGAACGCTATTGTCGCCAGCGCCGGCTTTGTAAACCTCGTAATTGTGTCTGATTTAATTAAAAGAGCTTCACTCTCATTTTAGCTATCCGTCTGTTTCCTCCACCCTCTGTCCTTCGCTCATCCACCTACTGTGTCCCTGTCTCTGCACATTTCACCATGGTTACACCTGGTAATGTCCTTGTTCCTCCTATCTGACATTTTATCCTCCTCCATCACCCTTTGCCATCCGCCTTTCCATCTCCCCACACTGGAATTACCCTGATTATGATTATGGCGGTGATGATAATGATAACCACTGCAAAATTGCACTCTCTCTCTCATATCCAACACCCAGGAGATTATGATTGACTGAAAGGCTGCCTGCGAATGTTTCCCTCGCCTCGATTTTTCAGCTCTCCTCGATCTCTCTTTGTTTCTTCCCCCTTTTTTTTGATTTATTTGGCTTTTTCATACTTTCCCTCGCTCTCTCCACTCGTTGCTCACTCCCTCTTCAGCTCACCTCTTGTCTCTCTTCAGTCTTTTTCAATTTTCTGGCAGTCTTTCATCCCTGTTGTTGTGCTCCTTTCAACCTTTCCTGGCCCATCTTAGCTCCGCCACTTGTGCCCGACTCTCTCCTTTCTCGCTCTTGGTTTTCAGGCCCCGCATTTGTTCTTTTTCTCCCACCGTCCACTCGTCTCCTCTCATGCCTGCTTATTCTGCTGCTACAAAGAAACACGATACATTTGCTTTTAAGCCATATTGCATTCAGGAAATAATTATGGAGTTGCCTTGCCTCTCGACTTTGAGAAGTGGACAACATGAAATGGTTTCTAAGTCTCCTTCATCTTTCCTGATTTCTTATGCATTTCCTGTTCTTTCTCTTCCTAACCAGCGCAGCATTTAAATCTGTGTATACGTTACTGACGTGACTGTATCATTTGCATGATGTACAAAACCTGAACAGACCTGTTGACATGTGGTCCCAGATCAGGCCAACCAGAAGCTACAGGGGCTTAGGAAGGAGGTGAAGCCCATTGAAAGCATTTTTTGGCACTACATCATCAACCTTAGATGGAAAATTGCAGTATTTCTGTAATCACAGTATTTTTAAGTCTACCTCAACCTGCAAAGATATCACTGTTTCGTGCATGCCCATATCTGACATATCCATTCTATATAAAACTATATTAGAGTAGTCATTTTCCTTCAGTTTGCCGTGTCCAATTTTTGGGGGGTCTGGACTTCTCATACTGTTCTCTGCCTCCGACCCTTCAAAAGCACAAGATTAAGGAATCTTTTTCTCTCTTTTTTTCATCATATAGTTTTGCTTTTTTGCTTTGACCATATTTTGTGGTATCATTACTGAGGGCACATAGAGATCTGAAAGCAAACCTTTGTGTAAAACATAATTTTGACGAAAGAGGCACTTTTAAGATTGACCATGTTTTCGTTTTTGGCTCAAACTCATTTTCAATGGGAGTGTGTGGGGCACTTTTACGCTAGCATCAAAATCACTATTTTTAAAACACTAAGAAGGCTCGACACAACATGAAACTTTGCTCGTAGTAACACCAGGGTCTCTACACATAGCTCAACTGAACCACATACACTCTACCAGACGTGTCGATCCCGAGTATGTCTGGGCTGCCATGACGACGGCTACAGGAAGAAGCTAATGCTAACGTGAGTTGGTCAAAAACTCTCTTTTTGTAAACTCTGCGTACACAAACGATGTTCTCAATGCTCGTGTTCATGTGTAGAGACCCTGGTGATACTTTGAGCAAAGTTTCATGTTGTGCTAGCTTAAAAGTGCCCCATGCACTCCCATTAAAGAATGAGTTTGAGCCAAAAACGAAAACATGGTCAATCTTAAAAGTGCCTCTTCCATCGTAATTATGCTTTTACACAAAGGTTTAACTCATATACATTTACAAAAAAAACCTAGGTTGCATTTTGGCAAGAGTTTCACTTTAAGGCTCCACCATACTGGAAATATATATTTTGATTGTCTGTGATAAAATATATAAAAAAGTACTTTGTATGATAAGTTGCTCAAGAATGATTGTGATTTGTAACAAGCGACAAGCTCCCATGTACCGAAAGAACCCTTAACCTGGACATAGTTTCTCAACAAGTAATCTTGTGGATTAGTCACAGGAAATGAAAACTGTGCAAGATTTGCTTTCAAAATCATGTTCAGCATTGTGCAGCCTCCCTTTCATTTGTTTTCATAACTTTTTCGTCTACCACATCATGAGCAAAAAGAGCTGAATGAATCCTCGTTCTGCTGTGGCTTATGTTATGGTTTAAAGACTCCGAACCTGAGCTGGAAACAGTAGAATAGATATAGACATCAAGGGAAAAGGAAAACTTTCTATTTATTGAATTACAGCAAGTGTTTGTAGACTGTGGATGAAACAGTTCTGCCAGCCTCAATACCAGAGCTTTTTACTGGCCACTGCACGTCTGACTGAAAACTGACGGCAGACACCGTCACCAGACTGGAGCCATCAGTCCTTCAGGTAGCCAGCATCCCTCTCTCTGTACCTTTTCTTCTCTCACTCACTCAATCAAGTCGTCTCACAGCACCTTCCACCCGCTTGTCCCTCCAGACTCGCCGATATTATCAGCTGGTTATTTGAATATCAATACTTTCCGAGCCCTGCAATCCTGCTTATCTTGTACGTAATATCCAAGTTATTATCCATTCTGCACGCGTAGATTACACACATTTTTCCGCCCCTACAATAACACAGATGAATCTTGATACGAGCATGATATTCACAGGGGGCTTTTCACGCATAATAACATTATTGATCAACATGTAGAGAACGCATCAGAACTGGGTTGACGTTTTTATGGAAAATCTGTTGATCTAACGACTCAATTGAAATCCTTTATTACAGTTATTACATTTTTTCACATGAACACAGCTTACACTGTCACTGTCAAGTTAATGATATTTAAAAAGACAGATAATGACTCAAAGGACTACCAGTGAGATTTCAGGATGGTTTTTGTTAGCCTGTGGAAGAAAAAGGAAAGATGCCTGACACAAAGTGATTCAAATTCAACAGAAGTGAACCTGTCTTTAACCCATTCTCCTCACCATCCTGGGTCCGGTTTGAAATTCGTGATTGAGAGATGTGTGGTCGATCTAAGGCGATAAACACAGCCTACTGTGATTTTGCTGCATTTAAATATAGCTTTGAATGTTTTTTTGTTTTTTTTCTAATAATATGTCTGAGACACGTGTCTTGTTATCAACAAGAAAGATAATTATGATTCTTGGTAAATGTCAGATTGTTTTTTCAAACAGGAATATTAATTTTCCCTGCCCATGTGTGTTTTTCTTCTTTATTAAGATCTCAAGACATCAAACGGTCGCAAATCTGAATGCTTTTTGCTGCTGTAATGAAACAGATGACTTGTTGAAGGGTTGGACATGTGTTTTTGCGTGCCTGGCTGGCCCCTTTTGATGATATTCAAATATTTATCCGTTATTTAGTTATGTTGCGGTGGATACTATTGATGTTCTCCTGTTTCTCGAGTGCCAGTTGGTTTTGGTTGACTGCAAATCGTTTGGATATGGTGTTTCATTTTGATTACTGTTTGTTTCGATGTTAAAAGTTGACCTAAGCCTCTTAGACATTTTTCTTTTATTATCTCAGCAGCCTAGCATTGATCGCATATTCTTTCTGTCTCTTTACGTCATCTTTTTGTTTTAAAAGCATTCTACTAAAGTGTTAATGTCATGAAAAAAAACTTCAAGCTGCACTAGGCAAAGTCTTAATGCCACTTCAACAATAAGTGACTTGATAACCATTAGTGTGCTGTGTGCAGTTTGCTGATGCCTTGCTCCCTGATTTTTATGAGTTTTCTATAAAGCTAAATTATTCATGTACCTCCTGCTGACATTTGTGGTTTACACCATGCAAAGTTGCCTTGCTACCTTATTGAGAGTATGATGATACGCTAAGGGGTTTATAGTTATACATAATGCATTTTTAATTTATTGCAACATTTAAATATGCATCAGGTCTTGAGATTTTACCAAGGAAATGTGTTTATGTGTTTGGTGTAAAGCATTTTGAGCATTTTGAGCATTTTGCATTCAGGCTTGTACTGTAGATCACAGGGAATGGAGACCTTTATTTATGGAGCCAGAACGGTTACTTTAAAATTTGGCATCCAAAAAAAAATTTGGCATTGAAAACAAAACCATTACTGAAAAAGGAAACATTGGCATTGAAGCATTTGTATTAAAAACAGTTGTACTGGCATTGAAACAAGTTTTGGCACTGAAAAAAGAAACTAATCAAAATAATTACAATGTGAAAATCTTATTATTTTATTTGATTGGGATTTTTTTGTATTTTTCAATGACAATCTTCAGATTTTTTCTTCATGTCACTTTGTTTTCAGTGACAGATTTTTTTACAATGTCAGTTTTTTTTCAGTGTCACTGATTTTCAGTTTCAACTTTCTGTCACTGTTTTGGCGTCGAGAGGGAGGGGCCTGAGGGGAGGGGCAAGTAGAGCGTGGTTTGCATATCATTAGAGAAGTAGTGATATGTGCCAATACCAATGCCAGTTCAGTGCCAATACTTGTTTCAATGCCAATTCAACTGTTTTCAATACAAATGTTTCAATGCCAATGTTTCCTTTTTCAGTACTGGTTTTGTTATCAATACCAATTTTTTTTTGGATGCCAAATTTTAAAGTCACCGTTCTGGCTCCATATTTATTGCTTTGCTGGGAGCAAAACTGGGATCTTCTCTGACCTCGCGTCCATCAACGTCTGCCCCCATCAAATGGCTGCCAATATTTGTTCCATTTTTTTGAATGAGCACACAGTGATGTCATCGCGTAAAAATGGCCTTGATGATGGATCGGAGGGTGGACTTAGGTTTAATAATCGTTTGAAGAGCCGATCGATTGTTTTATCTTGCCTGACAGATTGACGAATTCAGTAGGAGATATGAATACGGTTACATGCGTTTATTTCTGTGTGTTTGCGTCAGGTGTATGATCATCTACACTCCAGAAGCCGCGGGAAGACGTTATGACACATGTTTCAGTGCTCCCTGAGCCTCCTCTTTAGGCGCCATTGAACACAGCACGTCTGAGAGCACAACACACACATGTTTTAATGGAAGCACGGTGCAGAAAATTCTCCTGATGCATCAACCCACTGCGTCAATTCCAGCCGTCAGGTTCTCTCCAGTCAATCCAGTACATTACCACAATCGATAGAAGAGGTCCGCATCTGCTGGGCTCTAGTGTGTCTTTGCCGCGTTCTCTGTTTGCCAGTTTTATGATTCAGGCCCAGTTTGAAACTCCTTTGAGCGAAGCAGCATGGGGGCGCCGCTAAAAGCTCCCCTTTAGCGGAAAGAGAAGAAGGCCCCTCAGCACCAGGCTCTGCTCTCTACACACTGCCATCAATGTGCCACTTTACCGCACGCCACTGCACATCAATAGCACTACATTACTATAGAAACAACATGGATCAACACTCCCCCGATGGCTTGTGTGTACACTACATTTGTGTCATCAAAAATATTTCGTTTTCACACGGCTGCGGGTTTGTGTAGGTGTTAATTTTCTATCAACACTGATGACGCTCTTCTGGAGAATGGAGAATCAGAACCATTTTTTCTTGAAAGGTCGGTGACAGTTGATCAAAACTGAACGATTTTATCGCATGCAAAATACTCTTCTGGCATCAATTATGTTATGTAACGTAATAACCCCTTTGTCGGCTCCCCAAGCTGTCTTTCTAAAGCAGCCATTCTGTTTATTATGTTGTCCAGGCACAAAGGCTGTGAATAACTTCCAGTAATATTTTGTGCTCTTCACGTGTTTCGGTCTCCAATAGCAGGCATGAAAGGCAGAAAGGTGCGCCGAAAATCTCTTGGAAAACATCCCTGGGCATGAGCATGAGTCAACGTGCAACTGCTTGGTTTTCTTTTCCATTTTTCCAACGGCGCGCTTTGTTGTATCTGTGTCGCTGTGTATCTAATATGTGTTTGCATGTGTTCTCTCCTCACTTGGGCAGACAAGAGCCTTGTGTAAGATGGGCGCCTTAATCTGAGTCCTAGGTATAGCAGTTGGTCAGTCAACAAAGCGGGAGCTCAGACGAGGTGAGATCGCACACGTACGCTGGTACTTCATCAGTGGCGCGCATTCGCCGATGTTTGGGAAATGAAACGTGACCGTGCGCGCTTGCCTTCTGCTGAGGAAATCACTCTAACCCCTAAGAAATTAAAACAAGGAAAACTGGACGCAAAGACGGAAATGAAACAAGATTAGATCGAACCGGGGGAATCAAATAGCTTCCATCAGTCTTCTGTTACAGACCACAGCTCAGCAACATCCCTCATGCTGTTACTCACTACACACTGAACTGCAATAGTTGTCAGAAATCATCAGAACCAGGACATAGCAGAAAAACAGATATTGTTTTGCCTCGGATCGTGCAAGAGAAGTTCATTTGTGCACAATTGCTGTGAATTATACTGCTGCGACGGTCTGAACATTAAATATTAATTGTCTCAGACTGCCGCCCCTTGTGTTTCTGATCTCCACTAAATGGAACGCTTTGCACAGACGCCATTTGTCACAGTTATTTGCTGTCATCTCATATTTGGTCCCCGTGCTAAAAGTAACTCCCTTCTAACTGCATCTTTGTTCAAGCCTCTAGTCTCCACAAAGTGACATTTAGAGGGTGATGGCAGAGGTAATTCTTATTTGTGAATCACTTTGAGATAATCAAGCTTTCGGTTTTCATTCAAGTTTTATTTATCCAGGAGAGAAAGGTTGGCGGGCACACTCCTGGCATACAGCAGCAGGTGGACGCTTCTCAGACTCCTCGCAGTAGAGACGTACGTTACCTCCGACAAACAAACTCTTCTGCTGTCGGAGGTGGGAAGGTCTGAGTAGAGAGAATCTTACTCAGATTTTCCCAGCTGATTTGAGGTGCAGTGTGTCTAGTCCAAATGTATTTTTTTTTTTTTATTCCTCCAGTCTGAAAGATCCATTAAAGACCTACGCAATAGACAATGGACACAATCCGTAGTTAATGACTTTGTCATTTATTTTGTGAAAAACAGGACAAATAAGGTTGGCTCCTGATAATGACCTTTAATTAACCGTACTGATAAATTACCTCTGGCTTTGTACAGTTAGTTCCCTCCATCCTCTTCAGTCTCAGTACAAAAACATATTTTTCTGCCTTTGCCTTTTGACATCAAGAAGCAATTTTATTTGTGTTCATGTCCAAATACGTAGCCATCCAAAATGTTTGAAAGAAAAACTTGTTCTTGAAAGCGTCCATAATCACACACAAAGACGATGAAAGTTTGGTATCTTAGCCTTTGAGAAGTTTGGTCTAAGTTGCTTTACACAATATTACAAATCTTAATTTTGAATACCTTAAAATGCCAAGGTTGTGATACTGCGATAACTGAAAGGTGTGTGTGAGGTTTTTGATTTTCTCGCATTCTCGGTTTCTGTCTATGTTACACTTAAAGAGTTTGACTCTACAAGTCTTTGACACATGTTTAGTAACAAATACAGAATTCAGAAAGGTGTGTCAACACTTTCTATGAAGCCCACATGTGTAGTTTATTATGGCAGCGTTCACAGTGTATTATGATGGATTGACTACACTGCACTCTGATGCACTATCAGTGATCATAAAACATTATAAATGTGACTTGTAATGCATTAAAAGTTCAAGTGTCTCACGGATTCTCTTGACAAGTTGTAAACTAGAAGTTGACTGATGAGGCTTGTAAAGCATTATGGCTGACTGATAAAGCTGGATATAATGTATTTTGTCTTTGTCTTACTTAGAATATATCATCTAGGTTTTATAGCTGAAGCCTCCATTTCTAAAGCGGACAGTGTTTACTTTAAATTCACTTACCATCAACATATGAAATAAATTATGTTTTTGTTAGAATTGTGAAGGCATCATAATGCAAATGCCCCCATACTGCACAGAGAAGAGAAGAGAAACGTGTTCTAAGTGCATCAGCCTGTGCAGGCTACAACCTTTATTGAACTACCAGATCATCTTCATCAACAGGTCATCCAAAAGTACAATACAAACATGTCTTAAGTCCGTGAAGAAGGACAATCACACTGATTTAACAGCATCAGCTACGCTGCAGTAATAGACCGTGCTGTAAACCAAACCCGACTCAAGGCCTTTGACTAGCGATTCTGAGTTATGAGCAAGACAGATTTAATTGAATAAAGTGCTGTAGAGGCAGTCAACAGGTCAGAATTAGACTTCTCTCAACAAATCATGCATAACTCAGTCCCATCATTATGCACAAAGTTAAAGAACTCAGCCGTGTCATGTGGGACTTCTAACACTGTTTTTTTCAGAGGGTTTTAAATTAAAAGCAGCGAGCTGTGATAATTGCTAAAAGTGAATAGGCACAGGTGTGACTCATCTTGACACGACGAGCTACATATTATGGGCCAGAATATTTTACAGCTTAGTTATATACACTGTGTTTTTCTACCATTAGGTCCGTACAGCCAAAGCTCTTATCAGTTTCACTTCATGGCTGACTAAAGATTGTGACAAGCTATTAGTGAGTCTTTGAGGGGATCATTTACAAAGTGTATTAATACTAACTTCTATGCATGTTTCTGTTGTTAGGTATGCAACGCCCCGTCAGATGCTGCCAGGAAAGCTGATGTGGTGGAGACTGCTTACTCCTCCCTCAGCTACCTGATGGAGTGGGTCTGGGACGACGTGCTCACAGTTCTCTGTTCGAGCCCGGCGGGAGAGCCCTTCAGGTAGTTTATGATATTTTGTCTCGCAGCACACTGTGTCCTTAATCAGCTGGTACCAGGCCTGTCGCCAGTGCACATGGCGTACCCCCCCAATTACACACCTCTTAACCTCCTAAAATTAATTTTCATGGAAAAAAGTCAAATCACTGCATCCACGTCGATGTGTGAAAATTCAGTGTGAGCTTTGAAGAAAGTTTTCACCGACCAATATCGATAAGTCCTCACACGGAGAAGCACCAACCCCAGAAACAGCCACGGGAACTGCTAAGGGCTGCAACAACTCCCCAAGTGGGTGAGGTTTATTATGTGTTTTGTGTGTTTTCCTGTCCAGTTACACCCCATGTTTCACAGATTCTTTTTTTTTTTTACTTATTAAAAGCAGCACAAGCTTTCCAAATGGTTTTCTTTAATATATATTTTTGTAGTGCCCTGCAGTCATTCGTCTGTAGGCCCATTGATCTGCTGTGGCAGGAGCATTTTGACGAGATACAGACAGCCTTTCTACACAAAATTTAGTTCGAAGGCAGCTGTCAACCAACGGCAGAGCTTCAGAAATGTGCTTTCTTCTTAGAGCGACAACTCTGAGCTGCTGTTGTAGCAACGGTGGCTAAAGTAGCCGACTGTGCTGTTCTCCCACTGTGACTTTGTTTTGCTGACCATATTGTGATGTGAAGATGTGACGTTGCAAGGTCATTATGAAGTCTTTTGTGCAAAGTTCGACACAGTCTAAATGCAGTGCTGCATTTATATTGGCTAAAATAAAAATGCTAAACATGCATAAATAAGCACCAGCGTCAATTCCTCCCTCCGTTCCATCCAACAGCGCCTATAAAATGAAATATATGAAAGAAAATGTTAATGTTGACGACATCTCCATCATTTCCCATTATCGTTTTTTATGATTAATGAAGGCTCCAAAGAAAAAGCAAAACAGGGCTGTCTGAAACATATTTTCCTGCCTACACTGTTTTCCCCAGTCTTCTCGTCTCTCTGAGAACACGGTTCTCTCTTGTTTCACACTGTTCTGACCTGCAGTCCTCAATGAGTACATTAACGCAGATGAATAGCCCTGCTTGTACAGCCATAATTAGAGCAGAAAATTTCATCTGCTAATGTGTTTGGCTAGGTACTCACTGTGCACATACACCGACGTCCAAGCCGTCGACACGCAGGTTTCTGAAAAGAAGCGCAGTATGAATCACACTGCAGTGCTTCTAAGCTGAAGAGCCCCGGCACTTAATGGCACTTTTCAGCCTCTCTCCAGGAGCCGTGTGTGAACTGTTGCCTTAACAACGAGGGATTACATGCAGGTATTGTATATTTCTTGTACATTGTGGGGCCCTTTTATCATATGATTAGAAAAAAAAAAGTCTGCTTACAGGTTAATAAGTCTACTTCGGTATATAAAAGTCTGCTGGGTAAAAAAAAAAAACAGCGCACAAAAGCACACATCTCTCACCAGGTTTTTCTCGGTCTGCTTGTATGGAGGTTGAATGAAGTCTGCCACCTCACTTGACACTGACATGTGGCGGCAGTGTGGTTGGCTCTAGTTGATAAGAGTCAAACTCTGACACAGCAGACACTGCATAACAGTTACTGTGATTATGTATATATGTTTAATATATATGTTTATTATATTTAGATTTTCAATTTGTCTTGCTGTTCATTCAAATTAGTGCATGTTCAAAAGTTAGTCTGTATTTATACGGAAATTCAAAAATGTGATGCCGGGAAAGGAAAATGAAAGTGAAAAGTATTATTGCCTCCAAATGGAAATTTTGAGCTTGTAGTTACAACATGGTAAGTTTTCGTTTACAATACAATTGGCTTTTCAAGTTGTTAAGTTGTTTTTCTCAGACACATATTAAAATCGAGAAGGAGAAAGTCAACTATGACGAAAATTCCCATGTATCAACTTTTGTCAGCAAACGTGTCACACAACTTAGAGCTTCCAGAAAATGTCCACTTCCAAGGTTGTGACTCATATACATTCACATAAAAAGCCTAGGTTGCATTTTGGCGAGAGTTTCACTTTAATCCATTAAAACCAAAATCTATTTAAATTCTAATGCTTATATATTATATAATGCTTATATATATATATATATATATATATATATATATATATATATATATATATATATATATATATATATATATATATAACTTACAGCAGCTTTAGTTTTATTCATTTTAAATCTAAGCAATGAACTTTTTTTTGTCTGTATCCTTTAACATTGAATTAATTGAGGGGGAACGCTACCATGTAGAACATTATCTCCTGTAGGATGTGGTTCAATTCAACAGGCGCTGACACAAAACACAGCAACAGTCTTTGGTTCATTAGATGCTGCATTATATATGTTTAATTCCATTTTGCACATTTGCAGCATTTCTGTAGTCAGTAGTGCTATTCCTTCACGTTAGTGATTTTACTCCTATGTCCATTCTGTCCATTGCTCCACTGTGATAGTAGTGACCCTTTTAATGATCCAAAAAAAAACATACAATTGAAATACAGTTGTGGTCTTACATCCCTCAGATACATGTAATTATACCCCACAGTACCTCTCAGCGGCTCCTTAATATTACATTGAGGACAGCGGGTCGTGTCTCACCATGAATCAGTTTGTTAATGGCTGATTGATGCTCAGTGTCGAGCAAATGAGGTCTGGTAAGCCGGGTGATGCTGTAGCAAAGACCTGAGGCTCGCTGTAATTGGAAATGACAGGGTGGATGCTGTGGCAGAGAGAGGGGTCAACCAACCGCCTGCACACACACACACTCACACACACACGCGCACACACACACACACACACACACACACCGACGTGACACTCGCACTTTTCATTCTTCATTCTTCCCGGTGTCGCACTCACACGCATATGCACGCACACTCTTTTCTCACAGAACACCTCTTTCCCTCTTGTCTTTCTCTGATTCACTCACTCACACTCATGGCCTGGTTGTAATTAGCGGCACAGCGTAGTGGTCACACATAATGCTGCTAATTGGGCTGGCAGGCACCATTACCCAGAGCTAATCACCATTCTCTGGGTGACGAGGCGTCCTGGCCCTCTGACCACGAGCTGCTAGCAGGATCCATATCACACTGCCAGAGCTCAGGGAGCCCTGCTACCAATTAGCCAGCTAAGCTCACTGACTCTCACTGTAGGTCTCGAAGCATACTCCACTTTACCATATTTCGAAAGGTGCTTTTGAAATGGTTCATGCTACTTAAGGGCTGGACCAATGTTCTTGCTCATCTGTGACATCTAACTTAACTGCAGGGGTGGACTGTTGTATGTTATCCCCATTTGGTGAGTAAACCGCACCAGACCGGTTCCGTGATTGGTCCAAAGATGTCCTGCTGGTGTCCTGAGGTTTCAGTGGCGGCTGTTTGGGTGTTCCCTTCCTCGGCATGACTGGAGTTTCTTCATCTTTCCTCTGACACGATGAGGCCTTTGAGAGCCCTGTGAAATGCATCTGGCCCATCAGAGCCTCGAGGCTATTCAACCTGTGAGTGCAGCAGCCTTTGAATGGGGGAGAGACTGTGTGTGTGTGTGTGTGTGTGTGTGTGTGTGTGTGTGTGTGTGTGTGTGTGTGTGTGTGTGTGTGTGTGTATGTGTGTGTGTGTGTGTTTGTGTGTGTGTGTGTGTGTGTGTGTGTGTGTGTGTGTGTGTGTGTGTGTGTGTGTGTGTGTTTGCGTGTGTGTGTGTGTGTGTGTGTGTGTGTGTGTGGGGAGAGGGTTGCTGTCTGGGATGAAGGCAGTAACCTGAAAATGGCTGAACAGGAACAGAGAGCTTTTTTTCAGCTTTCCACATCAGGAAGCTTTCATTTTTGTGCCCATTAAACATGACCTGACTTTAATTGCATTTGCAAGCCTCTGGACTAGACCTCATTTCAAATGAGGATTTTCGAGCCCTTTTCCACAATGCTTGATTTAGCTCTGGCTGCCATGTAACCAGACAGCAGGAGCCCTCTATTTTTATTGTTATGATTATGATTTGGCAAAAGCTATTTTGTTTCTTTTCAAACAGTACATTTACACAAACATGTTCATTTACGGAGAATGGGCGGCGTTGTCTTCAAAATCAGCTTTAAGACTTTCCTCTTGTCTTCTGTAGCACAGAGACCGGCTGATTTACATCACTTACAAGTTGTTACTGTTACTGGAGTTTCCTGCGCCTGAACATCGGTTCGTCTTTGAGAGCCCTGTCCATGGTGCTGGAAAGTATGATGAAAGCATTTTGAGGTGACGAAGCTAATTCAAATGTGAGCAAGTGGCAGGGTTTCCCGCAGTATATCATAAGGAAGACAGGCTGCCTCGCCTGGAGTGAAGGCCTCCGCTTCCATCAGGAGAAGTGATTACACCTCTATGAATTGTGACAATAACCTTCAGGGGAAATAACTGGAGCAAGTCATCATACAGCAATGGCCACATATTTAATGAGTGAGGCTACTGTGCACTCTGTCATGTTGTCACCAAGTTGATCGCACTGATTGACCAATGATATCGCACGCACGCAGCAGACTCCGCAAGACATCACTGTGTTGGGAAAACTCATCAGTTTTGTGCCTTTTTTTAAAAAAAGATTCTTTACAGTTTAGTTTTGGATAGTTTCTGCACTGATGATACAGACAGGAATCAGGAGAGAGAGAGACAGAGAGTATCATATGCAGCAAAAGTCCCCAGCTAGATTGAACTACGTTGCAAAGGGAGGTTAAGGGGGGTTTAAGAGGTGTTGTGTGCCAGACTCCTTCAGGCAGTCTCTAGGCGGGCCTGTACAAGAAATGGTCCCTCACATAACCTCCTCATAAATGTCAAATTGTTGTATGAAATTTCATTTCCATTTCTTTTATTTTAAAGAAGCTCTTCTCCGCTTTCCCTCCATGTGTGTTGTAGAAAGGGATCACTGCATGGCCGATATAGACAGGAACGTTTAAAGCAAGCGTAACCCTTTAAGCAGACATATCAACATGTGAACATTGTGTTGGGACAGAAATCTAAACCTGTTGTGTCCTTAAAGATACTCTTTCATAAGTGGATGTATGCATTTGTTGAACTTAGATCATTTCTAAGTGCTTTTGGAAAAACCCTGCAAATATCTTAAGAAACATAGAAAGAGCGCCCTGGGTCTTTTTAGTCCCATGTCCCCGGTCATATTTTGTTCTTTGATGTACTTCGGGTGCCAGATAGATCAGACTGGAACTTAACCGAACTTGACTAGCCCGGTCAATCCTAGTGTGGATGTTATTCGTTGTTTGCAGATAATGGGTTGACCTTTTGTCAAGCTCTAGGGGAGAAATAATGGAGAAAAGTCACAGAAAATCTCTTCTTAAAGCCTCTCCTCTCTGGCCTTTGGCTCCTGTCTCCTCAGTCACTTTACAGTCGCCACCTGTCTAACTTCAACTAATCGTCCTCTGTGGATAAATGGCTCTATTCAGTTCACTAAACACCTGTCTCTGTTCAAACGCTATGTTGCTCATCTGAGCAACATAGCGTGTGTGTGTGTGTGTGTGTGTGTGTGTGTCTGTGTGTGTGTGTGTGTGTGTGTGTGTGTGTGTGTGTGTGTGTGCATGCATGAGAGGGAAAAGAGAGGAGAGTGTCCATGCAGGATGCTGGCAGAGAAACAGTGTGAATGCGGGGAACAGTCGAGCAAGCTGTGCAACGGCCTTTTCAAGATCAGTGACACATGGGAGAAGGTGGAGTCCATGTCTGTAGAGCCGGAGGAGGCCAAGAACCAGGTGGCCGAGTTCCAGATAATGTGTGACGAGTGCCCGTCTGTCAGCATGCAGCAGAACCTAGAGGCTGACAGCGGCAGAAGGTAAGTCATGGATTGTGCGCGTTAGCTGAACATGCGCTTTGTCCTGTGACCTTTGTGGCAAAAGAAGGACTTGCGGACACAAGACTACACTTTTTACGCAATATGACAAAGCCATAGCATTGTTAGGAAGAAGAACCAAATATGCTACTGGTAAAAAAAAATGACATCACTGGCATGAACTTCAAAAGAAATGTTGCCTGTGTGTAAATGTCAATGTCTGGATGATTTTTAGCCACGTTAACAATGTTGGTCTGTCGTTTCACCATTTTGTTACGGACTGAAAAATCTCTGCAGCTGCTGGATATGCCATTGCCATCAAATTTAGCATTTTGAGATCCATGGTTGCCAGAGGATGATAATAACCATGGTGATCTCATTGTGGTTCGCACTTATTCAGTGAAATATCTCAACATCTACTAGATGGATTAGCACAAAACCTTGTTGGCTCCGGGATGATGCATGCTAATGACTTAAACGATTCTCTGACTTCTCCTCTAGCACTGCACTGAAGGAGACATTTGTGGTTGTGAGTGAAAAGCCTTAATTTGATAGAAAATGTATGTTGACATTTAGGTTATATTTCCCACAGAGTACATTGTAATAACTTTGGTGTTCTCTTATGGATGCAGTAGGTAAGATTTGTCCAATTCAGTCTCCAAACAAATGACGGCTAACTGTAGCTTCCCTTATTGATAGTTTGCTCATTTAGCTGTAAAGTGTTGGGCCTCGTGCCTCCATAACACATGTCTCAACAAAGAGAAAGGCCAGTAGTTGAAGCCAGAAGCCTAAACTACTAATTCCCCAGCCACAAGGGACTAAAGAACAAAGAACCAAAGGGCCCACAAGGTGTGAAAACCGCGTCACCAGCTGAACTGCCCCCAAGACGTCACCTGGTCTCTATTGGCTGTGAGCCAGGAAGTTCCGCCAGGATCACAGTGAGGTCACCCCCACGTTAAAAGGTCATGGACCAGAAAGGACCGGTGTATTTCCCGACAGCTACGTGGCGAAGAGACGTTCGCAGCCATTGTCTTAAGGATGCAACTTGAGAAACGTTTTTCCCCCCCTTTTTGTTTTGAGCTAAAGTTCAGTTCCCTCCTCGGTGGACGAGATAGAGACTGTTTTGGCTTCACTTTCGTTTTTGTTCGGACATTCAGTATCGTTTGGATCCAGGAACGCTGCATAACCCAGCCGTTCCCTCATTACCTGCAGAAGGAAGAAAAGAATCTGTGTGTAACAGCCTGCCATCAGCTGTGAGGACGCTACAGTCTGACCCCGCGCTCGCCTCCCGAACGAGCTGGAGCTCCGCGTTAGCTGGGCACCCACTCTACCGCAACAAGCGCCATCCAAGTAAGAGGCTTTTGTTTGGGCAGAAACAGATAGTATATAGCTTGTTTTTCTTTGTTGTGCTTTTATTTTGTGGTGAAAGGACCGCAGAGTCCGATTTATGGTTACCTGTACTGTGTGCTAAAGTGTTTGATACGCTCGCTAGGAACTTTAATAAACACTGTTGAAGCTTTAATAAACACTGTTGATTTTAATTGAACAGCCTCTGTGATTATTTTTGCACAATCCTATATTGCAATAACTGCTGGTTGAGATGGTCAGTGCTCGGATTCACGCCTTCCCTCTTATCTAATTATTGATATTTTCATAATATTGACAATTTGACTAACTTTCAGGCTTTGAGACTCAAGGTAAATCATTTGATTGTTCATCCCTGATTTCAGGGTGGTGCCCCGTGTTCATTAATGACTCATAGTTACCTAGGTTTCATTAATCAACTATAATAATTTTTAATTAATTAATATTAACATATTAATTAAAAATCAATAATCATTAATGATTCCCAACAAAAGCTAACCATCTGGACTTGGATCTCAGCGTGGTATTGAGCGACCAGCAGAGGCTAGCTGGTTAGCATGTCAACTCAAGTAGTTATATCTGAGTAAGATGTCTTTGACATAACATCCAAACTGGTATTTCTTCACAATCCGTTGGTCGTTTTTGTTCATCTTTGAATGTTGTAAACTTAAATTCTTACATATTGAACCTATAACTTTTCATCTTACACCTTTATCAGTTTGGCTTATGAAGAATAGTTGCAAAGCTGATGACATTCCCATGAGCCTCTTTGTGATTGGTGCTGATGAGCAAATGTTTGCATGCTAACATAGACTAACATGGTGAACATGGTAAAAATTTTAGCTTAAAGAGCAGCTGTGGCAGACTTGCAAAGCAACTAGCCTGGCTGTGGATTTGCTTGGTGGTATTTTTAGTCAAGCCTAAGATTGGTAAACCATTGTCAGTACTTTAAAAGCACAACATAGAACAGATATTTCCATCCTTCAGCAGCCTTGCCTCAACAGTTAAAGTTCATATTCACTGTGGCCAACTCTGGATGAAGGCAAAGTAATGAAATTATTTTTCTTTGACAGAATATTTGCAAGGGTGAGGCAAATCTGTGAGTCTATGTTCACATTTTTAAGTTGAATCCTTTCAGCATTCAGAAAGATAAGTCTTCCAGATACAATCACCAGTGGCAGAAGGATTTCCTGGTTACTTAAGTGGATGTACTCTTTGGAGGTTCAAACAAGCCAGTGTAAAGAATGGCCAGCAGGATTTGTTCCTGCTGGTCCTCCTTTTACCAGAAAGAGTCCATGAATTAAAATGTGATTGACCAAGAAGTACACCCTGTCGATATCCATTTGCATATTTTCTGTCCTTTCTCATTTGCTATGGAGTTGCTGAGTAAAATGAGCATGACAAAGATCAAGTCCCACGGCTGCCCCCCAGCACTGGTGCACAAAGTGATGCAGGCCATCGTGATCCTCCAGGGCAAAGAGCCCACCTGGGTGGAGGCCAAGAGCCAGCTGGGAGAGAGACAGCAGCAGGATGAAGGGATGAATAAGGGAAGGAAATTGAAAGGAGCAATGCAGGCAGGCAGAGCCATTTGGGCCTGACAGAGTGGAGATTGGGAGTGTGGCAAAGAAACACAGAGAAAATGGGTGAAGCAAAGAGCCCTAAAAATGAGCGGCGAAAAACCTGACAAGTACAGATTGTGTACAGTCACAGCATGCGTAGAGAGGAACAGAGGCAAGTCAGGATCATTTGTATTATTTTCAACTTGGCCATCTGCATTTGCATATCATGGCTGAATTGTTGAATTAAGGCCATTATCTCTGTAGGAGTAGCAGCACAAATGCCAGCTGAACAATTGGCTAAAATCAGCATTGCATTGATTGAAACACTTCCAACCTAACACTAAAAGGTTCAAGAATTGCAGCCATGTTATCTAGAAATAATGTTTTTATCCTCCTAATACGCAACAGGAAGTACATTTTGAAGGACATGTCATGTCTGCCTCCATTATGTTCAGAGACAATGTTTCTTTTTCTTTGAAGGAAAAACTACATTTGTATTCGCTTTCTAACCAGGCTGTGGTTAAGTTTAGGCAAAGGCACTTTAGATTAGGGTTAGGTAAAGATCGCTAAGTTTATTGTGTAATAAAACAGACCATAGCCTTTCCCTAACCTTTGCCAAGTACTGCCAGCGCTTGAAAAGGTTAGATAATCCTTTGTTCACTTCAACCCAATTGCAAGAATGAATGTTGTCAAAGCCACTCGGTTAAGGTTAGGAGAAGATTATGTACACAGATGGCTGTAAATGTCTCAAAATCAAAATCTCCGAAATATGTGGTTTTGTTGCTGCTGTCATGGCAGGAAAATGTCCTCATGTCTCAATAAAAATGCCCAGTGGATTCACCTCACAAATGTTGAATCAGAGTCTAGAACAGTGGTCACTGGCTTGACCTTCTCACCTAGCTGTAATTAGTTTCTAGAAGATAGGGTTGATCAGAATCTGAGTTGAGCTTTGGAGTATTCGGACTTTTGCAATGGCTGCAAAATAAATAGTGTACCCACATGTCTTTGACTCAATTAAAGTCTCATGTTTGATACGGTTTTGAATCTTTAAAATGCTCCTTTCTATCCTCTTGCCTGTGGATTACAGCAACCACTTATTTTTGTTTGGATATATATTTATATTTTGGAATTTTCAAAGAGGATTACAGCAGGTGAAAATTCACCGTTAAGATTCAAAGACATCCGAAGTATCACCTTAAGTTCATTTTTTAATTAGATGCTGATTACAAAAGAAGAGATGTGATTTATAGAAAAATAATTTTCTCAAGTGCTGCGAAGTATAATGAAGTTCGCTAGCGCAGAGGCGAAATGTCTCCCCTCTGACTCACTGAGCTAAATTTTCATCTTGATGATCACAGTCCCGTAACGGTAGAGCCATTGGAAAAAACAGATAAAAACACATAAAAAACAAAGTAGTAGGGTGAATTGGGAAGATCACAAGGAAGGTCACAAAATAAGGAAACATTTCTCTCCTTATGAGAACGACTGAGATTAGAAAAATTAATCAAACTGATAGTTATAAAAAAAAGTAACAGAGAAAAATATTCCACTGCTCCCTAGTCTGTGTGCCCTTGAAAATGTTCACAGGTTGGGTAAACTTCATCAAAATGTTAATTAAATTGTGACAAGGACAATATGGCCCTTGTGTTAAAGATGATCAGCCAGTATTGTTATTTTTTTGATAGCACAAGCGATTGGATCATACCGTAGATAACACACAAATGTGCCCTAATACACAAACAATCACACGCACCAATGCAACTACTCCTTTCCCTATGTCAGCCCTTTTCTCAAAAAGGAGCCCATGTTCATGAGGGTTCAGTTCCCTGTCCAAGGCCACAGCAGTGAGGGGCTGGCGCATTCAGGATCTGCCCTTGGACACATTCTCAACTGACTCACCGGGCAGTACATTTACACACAAGTTCTTATTAAAAGTCTGTCGGCTGAGATTAGCTGTAAGCACACAAAAGCACAGACACTTTAAAATTGAGCAAACATGGTCCACTGTTGCACTCTGAGGGACTGTGGCCTTCCTGATTTTGTTGTTGATTGTATGACTGATGATGATGACGACAAGCAGTTATCTAACTGCGACTGCAGTCGACATGGAAGGTCATCCAAACGTGACGCCCATGGGTGCACAGTTGCCTTTATTTTCCGATATATTTCTGAGAACCACATTTTTGACAGCTCTGAAGTAATTTCTTCCTTGTATTGCATGGCGCAATACAACTTCAGGGGTATTAAAGAAACTCCATCGCAGCCTAAACGAGCAACTGGACCTGCGCATACAACAAAGATGGCGACCGGCTCCCCTATAGGAGGATACTTCACTCGTGACGCAGTTATGTCTGCCACTGGGGAAAGCAATGAAGAAATATCAAGACAGCTGGACACCAAATCAACTTCCATCCAGTCCTCACCTTCTAAAATTTAAACAGCGCTGTCGACATTAGCAGACCAAGTCAAGGAAAGTCAAGGACTTATAGCAGCAATTGAGGGCAACATAAAAGACATAAGAGACATAATGTTAGTAGGCCTAACATTATTCTCATACACTCAATCTCCCCAATAAAGTTGAAGACCTTGACGCAGCTGGATTGTTGGAGCGAGTCATACCAGAAATCCTCGACACCGAAAACGTTTCTACTCCCATCATTTGCGAGGCGGCACACTGCCTGGGAAAACCCCCCACTGGCGGTGGCGATGCACTGAGACCGAGACCCACGACCGTGATGCTCCTCAACATTAAGAACGAGGAGAAAATGATGCACCTGGCCAGACAAAATGGAAACGATTTATTATCCCTGACTGCAGCCTAAGTCTGCCACGCCTTAAAGCCTTTGGGGTAGAAGGATAGTTTATTCCCTCCACTCCCTCAGCTACACTAAGATTTTCACACAAGGGAACCATCAGGTGGTTGGTGCCACCTTCCACTGTGGTTGAATTCTTGAAAACCGTTGATGATGACAGCTAACTGAGCGGCTGAGAAAACACAGCATTTTACCGAAGAAGTTATTTCTTAATAATTTAGTAGTTAAAATGGTGGTGGAGTCCACCTGATCTCATACTTGTTTAGGTGATTGTCAATGTATTGTTATTATTTCCATGGCATTCCCCTTACTAACCAGTGGCATATGTTGTACCTCAAGTCCAGTTTACATTGACATACCAGGCTCCATGTTCAAGTCTTAAATTCTGACAGTTGTTGATTGAAGGCTATAGTTCCTAGAAACTCTAATGTGGTTTGATGCTTGTGTACTTCTTTTGTAACTGTTGAGAGGCCTTGTAGAGAGAATAGAGAGTAACCTACCCTCACCTTTCTGATGCAGCACATGTCAAACTAAAAAGTGATAGGACACATGGATTAAATATGAACAGGGTCACACTTGTCTGTGTATACGACTCCAAACAATGACCTGGTACTGAAAATTGACACCGTGCGCTGAGGGTCACTGTCTGGTTGGCAGCCATTTCAATTTGGTCTTTGTTCCAGCTTTAGATCGCTCTACACCAAGATCTCTTAATCGCTCAAAGGCTGCATTAGTCCTGGTCCAGGGGTTGAGGGGTCTGGGATTGTGTGATATTTGGCGTAAGTTCAACCCGAAACTAAAAGACTTTTCCTTCTTCTCAAATCTTCACAGTTCCTATTCTAGAATGTTTTTGATATCCTTTAGTATGATTGTCAGGGTCACCGACTGCTCCTATCTAGCGGCTATATTTTCGGACCATAACCTTTTTCATAGATGACTTGGGATATGGATACCACACAACCAACGCCTTCCACCTGGAGATTCAAATCTTATATGCTTAAGGACCATGAATGCATTAGTTTTATGAGAGCTCATATTGACCTATTCATGGAAACTTATATAAATTCCTCTTCTCTTACTAATAAATGGGAGGCCTCAAAAGCATATATGAGCTGTCAGATTCTTTCATATATCTTGCACAGGGTAAAAGACAAAAGGAAAACACTTACAGCTAGATTAGAGATCTAGAGCGGGAACACGCTCACACCAAAAAGTGAAGTGGCGCTTAACTCTTTGGCTTTAAACATGATTCAGTATGATAACTTGTGTACTAACAAAGCTGAGGCTGATTTAGCAAGGACCAACTACCACTACTACAAATTCAAAAACTAGTCTCCCAAGCTACTTGCATGTAAAATTAAAAGGAAAGAGAATGAGAGATGTATACAATCAATTGTTACAGATGATGGAAGGTCCCTCTTTAACTCGCGTGATATCAGTCATGGATTTTGGTTGTTTTATGAGACACTATATAAGACAGACACTTTGGAATTGGCTCCAACAATATTGTTGCCAAAACCAGGCAAGGACCGTCAAAAGAGTTCTTCTTATCGTCCCCTCAGTCTTCTGAACTCAGACTACAAAATTTTTGCAAAATGAATAGCATTAAGGTTGGAAGACCCTAAAATTATCAATGCAGACCAGACAGGCTTTGTTGGAAATCGACATGGATCAGACAATATGTGTAGTTATTATATTTATTCTGAGTGCATCCCATTTAAAATCCTGAAATCTTTCTATGACCAACTAAACAAATCTTTTGTAATCTTACGTAGTTTTTCTTTGGAACGAAAACTAGGTATAGATTCAAAATGGGATCAAAAATGTTCCCTTGAAATATCTTCCCTTTCTAACCTCTAAGAAAACACTCTTAACCATCACTAAGGACTCCATAATTTAAAACTTTCACTATTTCGTAAAATGGGTGAAACACTGAACACTGAACAAATTTCATTTATTTAATATAACTTATTATACTCCCCATAGACTGTATAAAGTACACCACAAACTGTTCATAGATGTAGAACCTCTGATGGGGACTTCCTTCATATGCCCTGGAATTGTCCTCTTCTGGAAGAAGTTTGGAAATACATAATTAAAATAACATCGGATATTACAAAAACCAAGATCCCACCTGACCTGAGAATATGGATTTTGGGAGCTAAACAAGGCCTTGATTTGAGTCTCACAAAAAGATATTTCATATTACTCTCAGCACAGCAGTATATTCTGCAGGACTGGGAATCAGAGCTTCCTCCATCGCAGAGACAACGGTTGAATGAATTAACATCACATAGCACACCTGAAAAAAAATCATTTTCAGTGTGACGAGGAATCCAGAAAAGACTGTACTAACATCATTATATCCACTTAACTGAGTCAGTATAAAACCTGCCCCCTCCTTTATTATTCTGTCTACCTAATGTTTGTGATATACATTTTTATATATATAAATACATATATATTATATATATATAATTTTTGGTTGTAACCATGGGAGAAGTTATTTGATTATTTATTTTTACCATACCAGCGACGTGGGTGGGGGGCGGTAGGGTTGCTGTGTTTGCTTGTGTTCGTATATCTGTCTGTCTTCTCTCTTTTGTAATTATATATGAAAAAAATGCCTTCAATAAAAACAACTTTAACATTTTTTTATTATGAAGTAAATGTTTGTGTGTCTGTGTTTGTTTTCTGATGACTGTATGTTTGCCTCACTCTTTGCACTGGGTATTTGCAGAGCGATTGTGCTGCAGTACTATATGTTTGGCTTTGTTTTTCATTTTATGCTATCCCGTAACGCTAAAATGTTATACAAGTCGATCAACTTACGTAGCTGCCTCCTGTTCAAGGATGGCAACTGATAGTGGATCTTTAATGCCAAGCTATGAAGTGCGTCAGGGAAATGGAGATGAAAACTGTAATTCAGACAGTTTGCTTATAAGGCCAGTCTAGATGTTGCAGTCTTTGTGATTAAACCCTTGCAAAATTACATTTCTGAAGCAAAATTGTGGACACTGAAATGCACAATTTTTAATTACTGTCGTAGGGGGTCCCTCACACAATACAATGAAAACAAATGACATATCTTGGCAATGTCTTAGTAGAGTGGGATCGTGCGAGTTGTTGCCTTTTTTGTTAATAAGCCACAATTGCCAGTGCTTCCATGGAAGTTAGAGCCCCTGGTGACCAAATGGCATGCGCTGTACCTTTCGTACAGTTAAAGAGTTCTCTGGGTGTGATCACTGTTGGAAACATTGGAAATGTAAGTACACAACTCAACAAAACATACACCACGTTTTAGGTCGTGTTGAGGCACATGTGTTACAATGTAATGCAAAGTGAAATTTCTCTCACAGTTGTTGCTTTCGATGTTCCCCGGTTGATAGAGGAGCACACAAGTGTCTGTAGAATGTGCACACATAAGTTGAGAACCCTTTATTCTCAGGCGTCGAATCCGTCCCGTTTTGTGGACGGTGTTTGCCTGTTTTATGCAACATGGCAGTCGGACAAAAGTAACTCTTTGACACGTACAACTCAATTTGCGCCGCCTGAAGGGCAACTGTATCCGTCTGTTTGCCCACGGCTGCACACCTCCATCGACCTCCCACGCTTGTTTTTTTTGTCAGCTGTAAATTTTGCTTTGCATTATGTGGTGCTACTGAAGGGCATTTGCTTGCATTTGTTAGTTCGCGACCTAAAGCAGGTTTTTTTTTTGTTTTTTGTTTTTTTTTTCCCAGTGTGAGTAGCAACAAATCAAAGACTTGGAGCAGTTTAAGCTTGTTACACAATGCTTTGTGTAGGGAGCCGAAACGGCTGCAGCTTCAATCCGTTTCTTACACCACACTTTCCACTTTCTTTCCTTTAAAGTGGTTCAGCCTCAAACATTAACAGGTTGAGGGGAAGCAATCAGTGTATTGCAAACATGAGAACCTGAGCCTCGCGTACATCCATTTGTAATGGGAAACAGACTATCTTGAACTGTTATCAACTTTTTAGAAGGCTTGTGATATTTTGAAGGGATTTACTTTGACTGGATATCAGATAAGCCATCAGTAGTGGAAAGCCAAGGAAATCTACAAAGAAAGTTTAAGGGAGCTAATATATTCTTCCTGTTTTTCAAAACCACTGCGGCTTCTGTTTTCCCTTTCTAAAGTCTCTCTAAACTTGACTCTTTTCATGTGTGTTTATGTGTGTATACGGCATTTTCCTCTCCTCTGGTCTGGAGCTGCGCTTCCATGGAGGGGGTCTATTGCAGTGATAATCTGAAGAAACGCTCACCCAAATTAAAAAAAATGCCTCATTGAACCAAATTACCTCGTTTGGAAAATTCCCTATTGGGAAATGGCTAGTTTGAAGCTCTCACAATTTGTACAACTAATGTAAATGTGCAGTTTCCAATTAATTTCCCTCCTCACCTCTGTGAAGATTTCTAAATAATGGAAGGTGTTTTTTTTTCCCATTCGATATCTCCGTAACTAATAAAACTGTAGATGCCAAACCAGTAAAACACTCACTTACAGGTCTCTGTAGAAAACAACACTGACATTTCACTTATTGTTTTCTGATGCCATTGCTAATCAGGACACAAGCACGAAATGATCATCTCTGTCTGTAATTCAGAGTCATTTCGCTTTGGAAGACGAAGCTGCGTGTGGCTGCAGTCTGTGTTACATTTTTTCCAACAAAGTGACTGCCGTGTCATTTGGGGGAAAGGTAGCTGCAAAAGATTTATGTACTATCAAAGAGAAAGAGAGAGCGGGGTCGGACAAAGGAGAATGAGTGAGTAAGTCACCTCACCATTTTTCCGTCCCGATCTTTAGGTCATCGCTGTTTTTCATTCCGCTCCCTCTTTTCAAAAACGTCCTTCATCTCTGCAGAACCTCTCCTTTTCTTTTCTCTGGCCAATTTTGTCCCAGTGTGTGCCATTCAGACAGTTTCTTCCTAGTTCGCCTTTCTGACCTTTCATTCTCTCTCTTTCTCTCTCTCTCTCTCTCTCTGGGTCTTTGCTCTGCTTCATTGCTCCTACTTCATTCAGCTGCCAGTTCACAATGTAGCCACAGCGTGACATTTAGGGACAATTGAGTTGTGGCGGTTATAGATTGCGACCGCAGCGTTTTGGAGTGACGTATTTGTCTAATAGCCGAGTCGTCTGTTCCGTCTGACTTTGCCGATAATCAATAACCCTCTCTGTGTCTTTGTTCATCCATATTCCCCTCCGTAGCCATAAGAGTAGTGGTAGCAGTGGCTCTGCGCCTCCCACTCCAGCTCTTGTGATTATGAAAATTAACACACTCCACAGAGGCAAACCCTGCTGTGCTTCAAGTCAGCCTGCCTCATTTTTAGTTTCAATTCATCTCTTTCCTGTGAACCCAAAGAACTTGACTTTTTCAGTGCTTAAAATAAAGCCAACAATGAACTACATCACATTTTCTAATTGTTCTTCCTGTCACCGCTGGACCTGCGCTTTAAACATGCGCTCCTTGCGTGGCTTTACACAAAGCTCGCAGTTTGATATTTCAAAACGAAAGTTTTGGGTGTATGTTCGCTATTTAAAAGGGGGCAACTGGCTCACATTGGGGTAATAAAGCAGCTAGAAAACGATTAACACACCATGGTCACAATCAAAATCCTACAGGGGGGAGTTATAAGGATAAAGGCTTTGAGGGGAGAACTTCAAGGAGGGGGTGGCAAAGGGAGGGAAGTTTGCTTGAAGTAACCTAGAGGACAAGAAGAGAGGGGAGGAAGGGAGAAGGTGGACCAGTTGCGTGGAGGGAAAGCTGCAAGAACTGGTTGAAAAAACAATGAAAAGTGCAAGAGGTTATAAAAATGTACAAGTTAGTGAGTGGACTGAGGGAAAGGTTCAATTGAATGAAAAAGACTAGACAGAATATAATTATAAGATATATGTATGGACGAACATACGGACGATGTGTATATATATATATATATATAAAGCTGTGACAATGCTGTGCTCGTGGTCTGGTTAGGTTTAGGCAGAATAATCATTTGGTTGGGGTGAGGAAAAGATCACGTTCTTAGCTTAACTTAACTGCTTTTGTCAGCACAAACCAGGCCGGAGATGTCCTGAAAGCTCTGGATTTAGATTCATCTGTGTAACAGAAACATGACATATGAATACTCTGTCTGCTGGATGTGGGGAATCAGCAAATATGATATTTTATTCTATTATTAGGTGATAATGTAAGTGCGGATTCTGCTAAAGTGGTAGAGATGAGCATAATTGATGGTATTTGGAATTACAGATTATGGTATTCATGTGATATTGATAATCATTAGTCTTAGTGTTTATGTATATATATATATGTATATATATATATATACATATATATATATATATAGATGTAAAGCAAATGAGCAGTTTGGTTCACAGAGGGGTGAGCATGTAAAGAGCAGGAGGAGAGAGCAAGAAATAAGGAGGAGGGAGGGGGAAGACAAATAAGTGAAGGAGGACAGGGGTGAGGGATGGCAGGGAGCCACAGCAGGAGGACACAAGGAAAGAAGAAGGATGAAAGAAAAGAAAAAGTGGGGATGGTTGGGGGGACTGATTAAAGATGAGAGGGAGTGCTGAGGTAAGTAGAAAACTAGTTAAAAAAAAAGTGAAGGACGGGGAGGGGAGAGCTGAGGGAGGATCGGTAAACATTTGATAATACATTTGTAAGACGTTCAAAGTAAATCTCCAGACGAATGAAGGCTGTATTCACACGGTGCTTTGTTACAGAGCGGTAACATTGCACTCTTTTTTTTTCATAGGCTATTCAACATGACACATTTCCCAATCTCTCACTTTAATATAGCAACAGTGATTCATTTGTGAATTGTTGGACAGACTTTAAAAAAACACGTACGACAGGTATGAATTGACACAAAATGAAAAAGATGTACAACAAACTCTACAACCCAAGGATACAGTACAAAGACTCAGAACAGACTATTTAACGCAACTGCTCGTAGTGGAAGTGCACCGTGGCTGGTGGAGATTCGACTGGAGCAAGACTAATTTCCACTGCAGCAATGCTGACGGATGGACTTAAGGAACCTTATTTTACCCTATAAATTTTTTATTCCTAGATCCTCCAAACTATTAGCTGCCTCCCCTTTGTTCCTTTTCTCTGCCTCTCTACCTTTCTTTCTTTCCCCTCACTCAACCTCTCCTAAGCTCTCTGCTGGGATCAAACTTTTAGAATACCTCTGACTTTGTTCTAAGTCAGCTTGTTCTTAAAATTACAGGGAGAGCTTTGGCACCTCCAGCATGAACTCGCTTGCACGAAGAAGCGCTGTGGTTAACCTTGGGCAGCAGTAATCCGGCCCGCTCGCACACTGCAGGCACTGTACAGCACATGTGTCGCGTGTTGTGCTCCACGCCTCGTTGGAAACAGCATGTGTGGGGGCAGTTACAGTATGAAATTAACCCTAGATTAGACTTTTATACGCCTTTTGGGTGAGTTTATTTTGGTGTCTTTGAATTGTAATGTAGATTACCTTTTTATTCGGGGGTGGTTTGTATTTAACAAAACAACTGATTACACATTAAAATAGGCAGTGAGACTTGATAACCTAAAAAGCTGGAGATTTCCCAAAATGTCATATGTACAGAGACAAACAGCAGCCTCGCGTATGCTTGATGCGGTGGCACCGGATCGTGTCTTTGGAAGAAGTTATACATGAGTTATGACTTGACTCTGGAGAGAAAAGAAGTCATACGAAATGGAGATGTTTCAGATATAACCTCAGATCTGTGGATCATAACTCCCATCCTGTGATCTTTGAAACACAGTAAAATGTGCCTTAAAAGTCACAGAACGTTCAGTGGCCTACAATATGTGTCATTCTAGGACATTACATCGCTAATTCACTCGCAGATTGGCGCTTCATAACCCACACAGGTTCTACTTGTGAATGAGTTATCTCCACGAACTCGCTTTAGAACGTGGAGCATATTCGGAGTTTAAAAGACAGTGTGCTACATTATCCCAAATTTCCAACCCAGAGAGATCCACATGTTTACTCAAGGTAAGGGTGTGTTTCATTTTTCACCTGTCATCATCAAAGAACTCAACTTAACATGAAAAACGCTTAAAATATTACCTCGTCTGCGAACATGTGTGCCTGAGTCATGTCAAATTGGAATAAGAATTATAGGAAACACTAAGCTAACGATGTCGTTTTTTTCCTCTTTCCTACTGTCCTAAGAGATGTAGGATCACTCTCTCCTCTGCTTTCACCGTAGGTGTGTGTGTGTTTATCCTCTGCAGGTGCGCGTGCTGTGGTCCACAGGCTGCTCTTCAGCTCGCAGATGTGTGCCAACTCCACGCCGTTGAGCGCAGCTTCTGCCTCCGAGGAGGACTTGTAAGAAAACACAAACATCTTGTTTTCATCTCGTTTGATTTTTAAGCTATTCCGGCAGGACAAACCTTTTTGTTTTTCAAAAGCTTGGAACACACTTAATTCCCCAAAAGGCATGCCGTCGTGAATTCAAATGTAGAGCTGCGTAGAAGTTGTGTTCCCCCCACCCCCCTTCATTCACACTGTTAGCGGATTCACTTTTTGGTAACTGCCCTTGGACGAGACTTTTGCTGCCGGGTTGATGTGTAGTTTTTCCTCTCCTTGTTCTCCTTTTGTCCTCTGTCGTACGGTCTCTTTATTGATGAATCGACAGTTGGAGAATTGGGATCACTTGACGCTCGATCAGTTCAATCAGACTGACAATGAGCCGGAGCAACATCTCAGAGCTCGACGAGATGCCCGGCCCTCATATGCGCTTTCCCTCTAAGCAGCACGGCTGACAGCGACCTTTGCTTTGCCCACCAGGTTTGTATGTGTTGTGGGGAAGTTTTTTATTGTTTTTCTGCCTCAGCCAGAGTATTCTTCCCGAGAGCAATAATAAAACCGAGGCGAATTCAGGTCAGGGTGCAGCTGAGTGAGTGTTTGATACGAGGGTCTTGTGTGTTCGCTCTGCTTTTTCCTGCGGTGTCCTGAAAAGTCAAAAGGAAATTCTCTCAAGTATGACACCCACAATTGGGAACAGCTGTATTCTTTCCCTATGTGATTAAGAAAACATCCCCCCGCTGTGTGTATATATATTTTACCGCGGCGATGATGAATACGCGTCTTCTTTTTTTCCGCTGCTCTTTTTTCCCTGACAGCCGCGGATCTATTCGTGACTGCTTGACTGAAGAGACGGGAGAGCAGGAGAGTGTGTGGGTTTGTGGATATGTGTCACTCACTTCCATTGCTTTATTCCATCAGTGGGAATTAGATTTGACAATGCCGAGCTCAATATTAATGTGATCACAGGAGGATTTTGCCGCTGCCAGGATTTCTTCTCCCTTCAGCCGAGAGGAGAGTCTAGTGTTTATCTAGCTAAGTTAATGATGTCGGGCCATGATTCATGACTCGTATCGAATCGCGCGGCTTGAGGAAAGTTTCACGGTTACGGATCCTTAATGAAAACATATAACGAAGCCTACTTTCTTACCTGTTTCTCTTTCTCCATACCCTCCTTGCATTAGGTATTCTTTTCTTTTTATCTACTTAGTTCTCTCTCAGCAATCTTTCTTTAGATGCATTTTCCCCATTTTTTTTTCCCACCAGCTACTCTTGATCAAGCCTGAAGTCCTCACACTCCTTCACCCTCCCTCTTCTGGCTGATTGGGAGAATAGCTGTAACGAGCTGCAGAAAATGTTGATGTTTTGAGCCCCCTGCGTCAGAACCGCATCTCCTCCTCGTCACCTCCTTTGTCGCAGTCTCCCCGCTCTTTCCTGCTCTTCAAGCTGAGAGTGTCAGCTGCTATCCCATCATCCCCCTGTTGCTTTCCTCTGCCTCTGTTCTTCTTCTCCTCTGTCCATGTGGCCATCTCTCTATCTCCCTCCCTCCCTCTGTTTTCTGGCTGTCCAACTGAGCCCTCCCTCCCTCCCTCCCACACACTCCACCATAAGCCCCTCTTTGATGAACTCTCATGGCTAAAACGGCCACCAGAGACTGAGGCGATGCAACAGCGGTGCTGAGAATTCTCGGGTTGTTAACTTTTAGTTTAGAACTGAATCGGCTCTAATTGATCGAACATTTCGTTTTGTCTGGTTTGTTTGATTGTAGCTCACTCGAATCTCACAAAAAGCCCGTCACAAGGTTACTATTACGCGCCCAGTGGGTTACGCTGTGTTGGCTCATCAATTCGCCCTCTCCCCAGGTTGTGGAGGAACCCACCTGTAGGACTCCTCTGATCTTCCCTCCGTCTCCCGGGGCGGACCCCACAGGAGCTCTGCTGCAGCTCGCCGAAGCCTCCGCGAGGACCCAGCGCTCACCCCTCGCTCTCTCTGGCCGAGAGCCTGATGGAGAAGGGCGTCGATAGCGGTGCGACGCCATCTTTGCTCCTTCTTCCTGCTCCTCTGTCCCTGGTTTGTTCTGATGCTTGGCAGAGTTTATTTTTTTGTTCTCCCACAATTGTTTCTTTTGGGCACGAGTGTGTTTGACAAAGTGCACAAAATACTTGATGAACGTTTGATTGATTAGGGTTATTCAGATGAATCTTTCGCTCGGCGTATCGACCCGCCGCTCCCCTGCTCTCTCATGCTCATCAGCGTGATTTGCAGCTATTTATTATACCAGAGGAGGCCTGACTGTCAGTTTCTATGGTTTGTTGCTTTTCAGACACGCCTCTCTGTAACTAGGGAAATGTCACTGTTATACATCAAGCAATTTGTTTGTTTGGGGAAGTCGATTTTTATTGTCTTTCCTTTGATTCATTTTCACCCTTCCATGTCCTCCCTCTGCTTCGCCTTGGATGCATAACAGCCATAACGGCCTGGGTGCGAGAGGCGCACAAAGAGCTGCTCCTAACAAATAAGAATTAAATCATCCCGTGCTGTATTTTCTAACAGAGCAATGATCTTAAATAAATTGTTTTTGGGGCTGATTTAATGAAACATGCCAGGCAAGCGCTGACCAAGTTGGGGTTGGATCACCTATAGTCAAACACTAGGGTCCAATTCCTCACTGTTTAGTGCCGGTGCGGATGCAACAAGTCACGGTATGTGTAGCCCTCTTTCGACTGCTGCTCTCTGTAATAAACTGTACATTATGCACTCAATTGATTCATTAGGTTTCTCATTAAGCTCGGATGCAGTCGGCGCCAGCACCTACTTGAGACAGAGCACCTCGCATTCCTCAAAGGCGCGCATGAAAACAGGCAGGCGTGCATTTCGAGCAACATCCCCGGTTTAGTCGGGGTTGGTCATAACTCCGTCTTGCTCTCCATGTTTCCTGTCTGTATTTTCCATCCGTCAGTCATCCGGTTGATGCACATGAGACGTCATTTCAGCAGCAAGAGCTGTCCCGACTAACAGCCTCTGTTTCCTAGTTGCCTGAGTAGGTGGATCACCTAAAGGTGAAATAGCGCTCTTCAACCTCATACTCAAAAATGAAGCTCTTCGCCAGTAGACTTCAAATGTTCACCAACCAACATACGTAGTTACATACAGTATGTTTTGTCTTAAGACCGAACATTTTATTCTTCGTTCTTCATTGGATCTTCATCAGCTTCCGCAAAGTACTTGCTAGTCCTCCATGCCGACATAGCAACACCAACCAAAAATGCTTTGTTTTTAATAAGATTAAAACAGATACCAGAACAACAAAGTAAGGTTTATGATCTATGCTCAACTGAAGTTGACTCTATATTTTTAACCTGTTTGATATAGTTGAGAGGCCTCTTACTAGCAGAAAAACCTCTTTACAAAACACTTCTTATCATATGAGTTCATACGGTTCAGACGAGGTACTACCAGCCGACTAGCACTACGTTGTTGTGTTCTATACCCATGATAAAAACAACCAAACAACTTTTTCATTGTTTCTGACAAAACGAAAGCTCATTTGAAGGTGTGAAAATGCACACTGAAAATATACATTTCTGCCAGACAGAAAAGAAATCCCAAACAAAGCTCCCCCGAAGTCTCCTCTCTGTGTTGTCTTTTTTTCTCAGCACCTTGCTCGAAAAGGAAGATGTCTCCACAGCTGGATTGGAACGTTGTCTGCGGTTTCATGATTCTGACTTTGACGTGGGGGCCTCATCTGATAACAGAGGAGACAGTTAACCAGCGACAGTTATTGGCATATCTGCCATCAGACGAACTGCCATCAGCGCGGTGAAGATGCTGGTGGTGACATCTGCTGAGCGACTGAGTGGCGACGACTACGACGTGGCCGTAGTTACGCCGTTGATGACTGAGTGGAACGTATTTATGGCTCTTTGTCAGTAATCTGCTCTGAACTACAAATGTATACTTAACTCTTGTCTTATACTCTGTCAGAGTGAAGGACACTTAAGCATGTATAATGTAATAATACTCATGGCCCGTTTTAACATTTCCTCCTCTGTGGACTTTGTGCAACAGAGAAGGCTTCTTTGCCCACCGTCTGCATCCTGCATTTCAAAGTCTGCTGAGATGGTCGTCTTGACGGTCCAGCTGTTGAGGCCGTGTCACAGATGACGGGGCCAGATGTCAATAAACAAAGTCCTCTCAAGTGAGACACAGACTCAGATGTCAAGAAATTATGTACAGCGCCGTCACACTCAAACTATTCTACAATTTACAGTAGATACTGTGTATAACGGTGTCGCTATCATGCAAATGTGCAGTGATTTGTTTTAATGAATGAAATGATGTATGTGTGCCACAATGCAAACAGTCCACTGACATAAAAACACATTATTTCCTGAGGAAGCGCACTGCGGCTGCACTCAGCTCAGAGAGGCCGCCTCAATTCCCCCGCCGAGGCCGCTCGCCCTCGCAGAGTGCCAGCACCACCAAGTGGTCGCCTGCATATCGCTACAGCCTGGGAAATACAGACACAGTGCCACCTTGATGAACACTGACGGGAACACTTAGTCCTCGCTTCTTCTTTTTTTGTCTTTTTATTTTTTTTCATTTAATCACTTACACAAATGCACACGGGCACCCATGTCCACTCACTCCATTTTGGAAACCAGACCATTGTGAAAAGACCCGAGGCTGGGGCTTTGCTGGTGGTGCAGCAGATAACGTGTCATTTCTCGTTGACAAAAAGCCAGCCGAATTGAGGTCTTCGGGATTGTTTCGCCGTCACTTGTCCCAGCTGCCGTGACATGATTAAGGTGTAAGGCCATGTGAATCACCCAGCTCCTAAAAAACCACTAAAACCATCTCATAATTCACGCCAGAATATTTAGACGGAGCCACGGCAGCTAGTTATTCATTTGACTTTATACCCTCATTCGAGTATTTTGTGTACTTTTACCAGAACAAAATGAATGATAAGATGAATTAAGATTCTCAAGATCCACAAACATATCGGTATATGCAAAGCTTCAGGCGATCTACTTTTTGCCTACTCTTTATAGCTGCAAATGTGTGTGTGTAGTGCGTGTCTGCTTACAACAATACAGTATCCGCAGGTGCACGGGTGTCTTAGCCCTGGTGGGGATTATTATCTCTATGATTACTACTTCAGTAATAGTAGTAATACAGCTAATGTGGAGTAATGTTGGATATGTGACTGTGTGGACAGTATTCCCTGTTTCTGCTTTGTCTTACTCCTTTATTCCAGTTATAAAAGTACATAAAAGTCCTACTTGAGTAAAAGTAAAGATGTTGTCTATATGTTGTATTGGTCCTTAAGTTCTCATGTGTCAAAAGTCATTTAGAAGTACAGTATTTTCCTCCGCAGTGTGGCGTAATGGAAATAAAAAAAAGTAGCAGAAAATCTGAAGTACCTCCAAACAGTTTAGTTATCATCGCGGCTTTATTCTAAATCCATTCATGATTCATGAACCTGTGTGTGTGTGTGTGTGTGTGTGTGTGTGTGTGTGTGTGTGTGTGTGTGTGTGTGTGTGTGTGTGTGTGTGTGAGGGAGATAGAGGGAGTGTTAGTTCGTCCCTGTGGGAGCTGGACAAAAGCATTCAGAGTTTTGGCGGTGACGTGATTCAGTTTGGATGAGTCCTATGCCGCATCCATGACGCCCGAGTATTTCTGCGATGGGAGAAGGTGCCAAAGCTCCACTAAACGCATTCTCGAAAAAAAATCGTCTTCCAAACCAGGTTCTTTGAGGGCCGCCGCCTGTATGCTTTTGATTCATTACTTTCCAAAATCACCACATGTAATTCTCAGCTCCACTCGTACCGCTGCGTTCTTTACTTGGGGCTGTTCTTTTTTCCTCACTTCATAAGGCAGGGGGCAGACGCAGGCTTAGAATGAAGAAGTGCTTGGATCGATACTATCGACGCAGCTTGGAGAATGAGTGGTCTTGAATGAAACCAGACAAAATGTTATTCTTAAATATTCAGGACTCTCCCGTATCCGTGTGTGATCGTGATCTGATCGACACTGATCCATTCTGCTGCCTTCAGCCAGTTCAACAGCTGCAGGCCCGTCTCTGTACTGACTCACTGGGCTGTTATTAAAGGTGTATTTATCCATCACTCTGGCTGGCTGCACATACACACACTTGTTGTTCCCCTCTGTCCGACCAACCACACACACACACACACACACACACACACACACAGTGATGGGGCTCTGGCAGCGTTCCAGCTGTAATTCTGTGCGAACACTCTTCTGGCTTCATTATCACTGGACCTCTTTTTACAGTGGAGGGAGAACACAGGGTGCTGTCAGCCGAGGTCAAGGGGCTAGAAAAGATTCTGGCTACAAATGTGTGTGTGTGTGTGTGTGTGTGTGTGTGTGTGTTTGTGTGTGTGTGTGTGTGTGTGTGTGTGTGTGTGTGTGTTTGTGTGTGTGTGTGTGTGTAGTGTCTGAGTCAGTGGAATGTGTGTGTGAGCAGGGGTCATTGAGGGCGCTTCATGTTTATCTTCAAGTGTCTGATCCTGTCCTCGTTATGGGCTGTGCATGGAAGCATGTACGCAGATGCATGTGCATGTTTGTGTGTGTGTGTGTGTGTGTGTGTGCATGCATGCGTGTATTTGCGAGTAGCCCTCGGTGGCAGAACAAAGCCGGCGTCTGTGGACTAATCGTGGTGTAATAAGCAAAGTAAACCTTCCAAGGCTGCTCCACTTTCCTGAAAAGACCCCGAGCTCATTGTGCTCCAGCCAGTGGCTTATTACTGCTGGGTGTACTGTATGTGCATCCGTGTGTGTGTGTGTGTGTGTGTGTGTATCTGTATCCCTTTATAGTAGTATTGGACAGCTATTAGCGCTGCTGCCTCCAGCTAAGCATCTCTATTCTGCTGACCACTTATAAAGTAGACAACTCTCAGTTTCTCTTGTTTTGTTTTGGGTTTTTTTTTTTTAGGTTTTGGTTCAATTTGTGGCTTTCATCCACCCGCCCCCCGTCTTTTCTCATTTTGCTAAGTGATGCGGCATATCTTCAGCCTCGTTCGGTCTGAGCAGCAACAACAGCCCCTCATAGACTCTCTGTCCTGCTTATTCATCCCTCCATCCCTCCATCTCTCTCTCCTCCCGCCCCTCCTTGGCATGGCAGCCTGTCATTAGTTCTGAGCTCACCGACTCATGGCTTTCATTTTGGCCGGCCTGCCTCTCGGTCTCTGGCCATTATGTATCTGGTTTCTTCACATGGGTCTGCTGCGTGCTTCTGCGTGTTCGCTGATTACATCACACAACCAGGAGAGACTGGCTTTACTGCGCGCAGAGATGCGTTCGTCCCCCGATTCCACACATGCATGCGTCTGTTTGCATCATCGGGCTCGCCAGAAAATGGGAGGCGCATCCGGATCTGTAAAAAAGTAATTATCCTTAAACTTGCTTTCTTTCTGTGCTGGTGTCGAAGAAGTCTGATTGTATGTAAGCTTATGAGAACATGAACCTACTTCTCTGGTGATTTATTACCTCTGTAAACAGTTCTCCTAATGAGTTTGTGATGTCATTTGCTAGTTTCAAGCCAGCTTCAATATAGCGTGATGTTCATTCTCTAAATTATGTTTCCCCTTTGGATTAGATGATGTAGCATGGTGTGGTCACCTTGTGCCGCTATCACAGCGCGTCCTCAGGTTCTCAGTCAGATCCAATCGAGATCTGCCCTCAGCTCCACCCTCTCATCCGCATATGGTCGTCTCCAGCTTAAAAAAAAAAGAAAGAAGATTACAATATCTACTGTGCCAAACTCAAACTTCAAAATGATAGTCCACAAACCCGTGAGTGACGTCAAGGTTTTCTCACTGTCTTATTGACCCGAAGGCATCACGAACAATTCTGTTACTGGTAAATTTGGATATCTGAACCACGGAGGGATATTTTAATTTCCTGAAATTTAGATTCGCCTTTTGAAACCAAGCAATTTCCGCACAGTTACACACGCGAGCATGCAGGCGCACATGCAAACAATGCAGTTAATCAAGGTGAGGAAAAAGGATATTTTTATGCTAATACCCATTTCCCCAGAAGAGGACAGAGGGAGGGAGCGACCGAAGGAGAAATGAACCTATTCAAACAAATGAATTCTAATGAAGCTTTTGCAGACAAGACGTTTGGAGTCGCTCTCCGTTGTGTGTGTGAGAGAGAGAGAGAAGGCCCGGACTTCCCCACTGGAAAGAACTCGGCCCAAAAAGTCCTGAAAGGGAGGGAGAGAAAAACAAGAGAAGGACCCTGGAGAAAGTGAGCCGGAAGGAAGAATGGTCCAGTAATGAGAGAGGGAGAACCAGAGAGGGGGGGGCTGAGTTCAAGGTTGTATTCAGACGTAAGGATTGTCCCCCTGAAAGACCGAACACAGACTTCCTCAGGGTTTAAGAGCCTCTCTCTCTCTCTGTGTGGGTGTGTGTGTGTGTGCGCTGGTGGTCTCTGGTTGGGTGGGAAATAGTGTGTGTGTGTGTGTGTACTCATAGCAACGTGTTTAATTGAAATTCAAATTGGTTTATTCTCAGGACAGGTCGTAACAAAAATATCAGATTTTGGGAGGCGCTGTCTTGGATAAAAGGAATTGACAATAAAAAATTAATGATTTTTCTAATAAGCAAATAAAAATTGTGTTGGATTCATTTGCTGTTTTGAGGCCAATGTGCTTCAGAAAATTCAGTCATAATGAAATAAACCTGCCTCTCTGTCAGAGACAGTGTGTGTGTGTCCGGTGTGTGGATGTCTCAGCTTGGTTGGCCCTTACCTGGTCCATGAAAATATTAATTTCATCCGTTCAGAATTAGCTGGATGCCAACTCGTGCAGTCTGCTTATTCTCTTAAAAACAGATTTGTCAGTCAGATTTTTTTTTCTAAAAAAAAAGTAATAATAAAATAAATCCTAGTTTTTAAAATAACGTAGAAGCATTTAGTAAATGTCAGTTTATTCGGTCACAAACTTTTTCGTCTAACAGTCCTTTTAAAAATCAATTTTCTGCAGACCTGTACACCCCCATTTTCGATTGTTGTCTGTAACATCGGTGGGAAAGTGGGTAATAATCCAAAATAGTTATTGGACTGTCCGGCTGCTGAGTGCTTTATCACCGGAGTTAAAACAAATCTGCAGTTTGTGGGCCGTCTCCTTGACATGACCCTCGGGCACCCCTAGGAGCCGACTGCGTCTCCCCTGCTGGGAGCTTCTTGATGGGTTGGAGTCGTGCTGTAATTCTTGAACGAGCCCAATTTTCCCCGACAAGGTCTTGCTCCAGTTTGTAGCTTTCTTTTGACTTGACTGGGAGCGGAGACAACTTTTGATTCCCTAAGTGTCCATCGTGTCTGTCCTCTTCAACCCGATAGAAAGGATTTGAGAAGTTAGATTTCCTTTACACACAGCGACATACAGGTCAAGATCTATTGAATAGTTTTAAATAATGCATATGGGCAAGTTAGCATGCGTCTGCCATTGAATATAGAGCCGGTTGTGAAGCGCCATGACTGAAAAAACGAGGAGAAAGATAAAATGAGAGAGGGAGGGGAAAGCCTGTTGTTTTATTATGGAAACCTGTAGGCTTTTTTCTCATTTATTAGACGAGCCGAACGATCATTTAGAAAGGCGATACGACTGTGCAAGATCACTGATGAGTCTATCTGCCATGCCTTGAGACCAACAACTGGGGGGTTTAGGATCTATAACCATGTTGACCACGTATCAACGTTTGTACCTAATCTTTATGGGTGATTTTTTTTTTTGGAGAGGGCTTTCAAGGGGGCTGCATCACTCATGGATAAAGATGTGCTATGATTAGCCAACACAGTTTTATATCCTATTTGAACAATGGCTGACATTTTTTTTTTCCCTCCACATCTCTTCCCCTCCTCGTGTCCCTGGGGCACTTCACTCATTCTGCCACCAGATGGCGACCCAAGACAACTGCTCTTGGGAAAAGTTTTGATTGGAAGTCTGCCGAGAGATGTCATTGATGGCATGTAGTAGACGTTTTTGTCCAAAGCGACTTAATATTCATTCATTCATACACTCTGATGGCGGTGGCTGCCACGCAAGGTGCCGACCAGCACATCAGGAGCAGTTTTGGGGTTCAGTATCTTGCCCGAAGACACTTCGACATGCAGACCAGGGGAATCGAACCAGCAGCCTTCCGATAACAAGAGGCTGGCTCTGCCCCTGAGCCAACAACATGAATAACAAAACAACAAATTCAACAGTTTTAACTTTTAAGAAGATTTTTTTTTTAATGTGCAATGTAAATGTGTATGCTCTGATATATCACTACATGTTTTGAAAGTATTTAAAGTGTTTCCGTGAGGAATTTCTTGTGCAAACATGTCATCTTTTTTTTTTTTTTATCTGGCTCACTTTATTTTACAGTTGATTTTAGAGCGAACTGTACAGTGTGAAAATAGCAAAATGTCCTTAAACAGAGATGGAGCAAGTACTCAAATCTTGTATTTAAGTAAAAGCAGCAATACAAGTCTAAAAACAGAGTGAAAGTCGTGCATTTATTTGATGCATTTCATACATTTGTTGCCTTTCACTTTTATGTGTTCGTCACATTCATTTTGAAGCTGTTAAAGGTGTTTTTTTCTTCTGGGTACTTTTTGAATTTCCCCTCAGAAATCAATACCATTTAATCCGCACGACATTGCACCATAATGTATTTATTTTGCAATGTTCCATTGAATCCGCAAAGTTACTAGCCACCAAAGTTGTCAAATAATAGTAGTGAAGTAAAAAATACAGCACTTGAGTAAATGTACTCAGTTACTTTCCACCAGTCTTTAAATGCATTTCGGTCAGCAGCACAAATCTGTGCATAGCCAACATTTATACATAATAGCGACTTATCTCGGTAACATGCTGTACTATCTTGCTGTATCGGGGGAACACAGAGATTATTGCATTACTCTATGCAACTCTTCTCTTTCACTTCTGAGTAACAAGGCCGTGTCTTTATAGTGAATGTATCTGTAAAATGAACTCTAAGCTGGGTGCTATTTTTACCCAGTACACAGCTCTGAATATGCGCTGATTTCTAAAGTATATCTTGTTGAATGATCACAGCCTTAATGAAACATTCCCCCGTCTTTTATGTGAAGAGCTCAGGCAATCAGCAGATGAGATTGAGTTCTACACAGATAGAGATGCAATATCATCAAATCAATCTGATGAATTCAATAAAAAAGAAAAAAAAATATCCCGCTTGCCTTTTATGTCGAGGTTACAAACGTAGTGGAGGTTTTTTTTTTCTTGATTTGTCAAGGGGTTTTTTTTTTTAACAGACACTTCTGGTTATTGTACTGTATGTGACGCCCCCAGTGATCTCGTTGGAAACTGTGAGCAGCTGGAGCCTCAGCTGAGCCTAGATCAGCGATGGGTGTTGATCCATCTGTTTCCCCACTGATTTCGAGCTCCTTTAAGCAGGATGTGCTGGTCGGGGATCAAAGTCAGAATAGGGGTTTGGTGCGGGGCCAAGCCGTGAGAGGATCATTATGCGTCCAAGTATGTACGCATGTATGTGTGATGATGACTACAGACAGATGATTCGTGAGCTGGAGCGGGATTACTGCTGACTCACCGGGGAGCTCTCGCGGCTTCGGTCCATGAAGTGTGTGTGACAGAGCCGAGGCTGTGTTTGCTCGCTGCAGAGTGACGCCGAGAGGTGATCACGGTGTGGTTTGAGAAGATCCTTACTCTGACTTGCACTTCAACATGAGCACCTTTATGTCTTCTTCAAATTTAACACTGCTGCCCGCACACACACGCACATACACACACATGCGTACTAGGTTGAATGGTTTTCCGTGCCATGCATCCTGTTGAGAGCCATAATTATGTGCCAGAGAGAGAATTAGGAGCATTAACCAAGCAGCAGTGCACACAACAACAGATTAAGACTGAAACAACACAGCCACTGAGTGCCCGATGCTAGCTGAATACTGACGTGTCTATATTGAGCACGGACAGCCGTGTTGAAGACGCCACCATACATTGCGTTGACAACAAAACGTTATTTGCCACATGTACTTACTGCTGTTTTTCCAAAGGACGTTTGTCTAGGAGGCTTCTGCCGGCCGCAGTAACGACCACCACCTAATAACGTACTCGAACTCGAGAATGACCGCAACTGGTTGGACAAAATCGTGCTTTCTGGCCGTCTGATTTGATGTGAAGGGAAAAGGGTCTTCGTTGTAGACATGTCTTTGATTTCCACTTAATGGAGTGATGGATTTATGTTCAGTGACGCGCTTTACTGGCTCTGATAGACCTCTCTGATCGTCTCTGGTTTATACCGCAAACTGTAATCCTGTTCAAGCTGACACCTCTTCTCCCTTCGTCCTCGTTTGTTTCTTTCTTCTCTGTCTGTCTTTATGCCACTCTGTGTCACTCTGCCTCTGTCCGCATCTTTGTCTGCCGTCTTTGGTTAAGAAAAGTGTTCTCCCTGTCCTTTCCTGACAGTGCAGCTGCTGTCTAAAAATGGACCATCATGGTTCCGGCCTGCGAGCTCTCACCTCCTTGTCCTGCCGTGCCGGAAAGAAGCGCTGCTCCTACCCCAAAAAAAAAGTTGACGAGGAAGTTAGTCTCTCTCTCTTTGTCTGACTCTTTCATACGAACAAAAAGGGTTTGAGAACTTGCCAAAGGGTTTTTAGAAACCTTTTATGCAAGTTCACACAAACAAATCTACTATTTAGTAGGTTCACAGTTTCAGTCAGGTGTCCGTATGAATATTTTAACAGGTTTTTCTCTCTTTAATCATTCCGTTTATTGGTTATGAAGAGATCTCCTCCTAATGCACTTTTAACAGAATCGATTTGGGACAGTAGAGAGATACGAGGGAACTTCATCGGATAAAGTCTTCCGCATCTTGATGTGGAACAGAGCTTCTTTTGGCAATTCATCACACTCAGACTGCAGCCTTTCACTTTGAAGGCAGTTTCTTCTGCCAGGGCATCTTTAATTGTCATTATAAACACATCTTCTTTGTTTCACTGTGTACACTGCCGCTTCGAAGAGAGGATGTGGAGTGCACTCGGTTAAGGTGTCCGGAAATCCAAACAGACTTCTCTCATCGTGATGGCACTCGGCCCCCCTGGCCTCTTTTTGCCATTATTACATATCTCTTATTACGTTCAGACTCAATAAGCAAAAGGTCCAGGCAGAAAAGTCAAGACGATAGTGTTTCCTTTTCCTCGCCAGGCTTCTTGGCTCTTGTCATAAACGTACTGGGGAAATCGTTTTATTCGATCCAGCGCACATCACCGCAGTTCCAAAATGTTTTGCGTGGTATTACTTTGCTTTCCTGGCACATAATAAATACAAACTATTTTCATTTCAGTTAAAATAATCGTTTTGTTTACATCGCTGTCCTTCTTCTGTCGTGCCCTGCATCTCTTCTTCATTCTCTACGTGAGAAACCAGACGAGCAGTGGATTGCGTTCGACGTGCCCGTTGGCCCGCCGTGCATAGAGACATCGAGGTGCTCACACTCATCAGTGAAGAGGCCCTGGAGAGATCGTCACGCCTGAGCGGGCGAGAACAGAACCGTGAATCGGGCTCATGGGCATTTTTTTCTCTGCAGACATTTAGGCTTTTCATAGCAGAGAAGCACAGGTGCAACTAATAACATTCAGATGGCTCCTGTCTATTCGAGGCTCCCCGTAAGCCATGACAGTGTGACAGTGAGCTGGCAGGAACACAGTTAGGCCCCTGGATCTGAAACAGCTCAAATTAAAACCAGCCATCAATAGTGCGTGCTTTTCATGTATAAATATAACAGTGGATTTACAGTGACCATACATACAGTAGACATTATACATATGGTTTTTCAAATAACCATGACCTAGGCTTTGCTAACTTCCACCAGGATAAACCTGAATACGCAACAATCGGAATGTCTTTCTTCTTCCGTCCAGCAGCTAAGAGGAAACAAAACTGTGCTGTGTTTGTTTCATTTTAATAAATCCGAACAAAGCAAAGAGGGGGAGGATTAATAGCTTTATAACTGAGAAGGAGCTTCAAGTGGCTTGATCCATTTAGCTGGCTCACGTAAGAGCTGGAACAAAGTGACAGCCAACAGATCACCGGCTCGCTCGTGTGCCGTACATGATTAAAAGAGGGAAGGAGGTTTTTAATAAAAATGCGCCGTACGCACTAATGAGCTGAAAGCATTGTCCTCTCTGGATATACTGGCAGTAAGCGCGAATGTACGCGATCAAAAGGTCATCCACTTTTAAGTTAATTAACTTTGGTGTTTCTTTGCGAACCGATGTCGGCACTCAATTTGCATGTGTGCATTCACTTTTTAAGTTAATTAACTTTGCTGTTTCTTTTGCAGTTGATGTCAGCGCTCCTCTCAAACTGGGAGATAGAACGTCCTCAGTTTTCAAGCGCCCCCTTACATTTTCAGTGGGGTTGAGTTCCGGTGACTGCTGAGGAAAGGTCCGTGACAGTCAGGACTACTTCTGTGGCCTTCAAATACTGTAGTTCTTGTAAAACTAAAACTATAAGTAGAAACACTATCATTATATTACTCATTATCCCGCTGCAGGATGAGTCTTCCATCCGAAAAGGTGCAAACCAGAGGGTGTAGCACGTCTCCGAAGAATGGAGTGGTGCTTCTCCCTGGTCGGGGTACAGTCGCTGTCGGTTGGAAACACTGGTATCGTTCTCTCTCCTGTTCATCTCCTCACACACACACTAACGTTACTGCCATGAACTTCAAAACTGAATTCATCGATGAAAAGGACTTGTTTTCATCATCCGTTGTGAAATGCTGTTATTCATTCGCCGACCTTAATGCATTTGGCCTCGTTCCCATACTGAGAAGTGGTTTAAAATCTGCTACTCATCATCCCCCTCGCTACGAGACAGCCTACTTTTGACATTGCTTTTTATTCTGATTTGGATTTGTGCGTTCTTTCTTTCGTTAATTCCGTGTCTGTGAACCAAAACAGCTTGCCTTTGAACATTTGGATTTGTCCCTCTTCATTTGCACGTGTGTCTCCCCCCTCGTCTTTCCATAATTGGGAGTCCAGGTGTGTCTTCCTGTGCCAGACCTCCTTAGCCCTGGGCCTGATCTCATTAAAAAGCATTATAGGATATAAGTACGACAATATGGATTCACATAATCAATATCCCTGCATGCTCACGAGGCTATAACACACGTTCTTTTGCTGAACATTATCTGTAGATGTCACACATGTACGAATGTCCAAATGTGCACAGGCGAGCGCGCACATCTCGTCTGTCCACTAAATATAACTCTGGATGAGCTGCCATCACCCGCAGCATGAGATGCAGCCACACAGAGTTGATTGAGTACAGGTGTTGGCTGTGTGCATGCGCTTGTGCATATTTCTGTGCGACTGCCTCCATCAGACCGTGTCACGACCGTGAATAGCCTCCATCTCGACTTCACTACAATTAGAGTCAAAGTGCTCGGTGCTCCAAGGCGGACGTCAGAGCTGGATAGCAGTGATGAAGGGCTATTACAGAGCCGGGGGTTGATGGTGGCACTCATCACTCTCCCCCCCACCTCACCCCAGCAACACCACCTACCCATCTTTACCACAATCACCATAATCACCATCACCCCCACTGCCTGGCTCTAACATGGCAGCTCTCTCCTAACTATTTCCCCTCTTCTCTCTTCTGCACCCATCTCATTTCTGTCTATATAAATCAATTCATGTATGTATTTTGGGATAAGCACTTTTTATTCATATTTGTTCTCTCTGCCATTCCTTCACACACTTTGCCTCCTTTAGTTCATCTGCACATCTATAATGTTCAACTCAGCCTCTGAGTGGTTGACCGTTCCCCCGTCTTTTCTGTTTTGGACCACGTTTTCTCTTTCCCCTCTTGTTTTCCACAACTTCATTCACGTCTCAGCGAGCGGCATTCATTTCAGCTCCTCATACTTGACTGGCACTCGATTCTGCTCTTCACATATCGCATTAGTGCTGCTCTCAGTGGACACTTTTTTTTTTTGTCAATATCCCACAAAGCTGTGACAAATCACCAGCGAAGTCGATTTTCTTTCACATAGCCCGATTTCCAAATTCTCAGAGGAGGAAGAAACTCAAATTGCCCGTCTGGGTTGCCAGTAGTTATCCAATCAGAGTTTGTCTTATTATGAATGGACAGTCCAAATTTCATAATTCAACCCGCAATTCACTCATCACTAACACATTTCATGATTTGGATATCACATCCCTGCATTGTCTCAGTCACATGAAGAATAATATACCACAATACTTTCTGATTTGGTTGACCAGCTGGAATCACCTGAACAAATACACGACTTCACCCACATTCACTCAACAGATGTTTAACACTTAACTGACCAGAGGTGACGCCTGCTGCGCTTCCTGGGCGACCTCGACATGCCAGCCCAAAACCTCCTTGGCTCCAAGCCATTACTGAAACTGTTGCACCTCTGGATTGATTGTGAACCCAGACACAGACCCTGAAATTTTCTTTTGATACATTTACCAGTATGATTTCATTGCTGTTGCACCTCTGGATTGACTGTGAAGAAATCGGCCGCGCCAGAGATCGACCCTGCAGTTTGTGAAGGTGAGAAAGGGCAGGAGGGAGGTCTGTTCATAGGTGCGCGTTTAGAGGTTGTCATTCTTTGCCTTCTCAGTGCCTGCTTCGTGATGGCCTCTGCCAAGAAGTGGATGATGTTTTCACCCATTGTCTGTCTGTTGGTTTGGTTGGTTTGTCAGCATGATTACTTAAAATAACGACTGAACAGATTTCCACTAAACTTGGATGGAGGATGTGCGTCAGCCCAAAATAGACCCTGTTCAGTTGGTGTTGACCCGGATAAAAGAATGAGTTCAGACAATTTTTTAGTATTTTTGTACCCTAACCCTAACCCTAACCCCCACCCCCACCCCAACCCTAACCCTTACATAGAGCGTTTTTCACGATGTTTTAGTTAATTTCTCAGAAAATAACGCATGAATCTTGGATACCTACCCCAAACCCTTCAGGGCAGGTTTATACATTTCTTTTAGTGAAAATATAGAGTAGAAATGAACGATAAGTGAAGTCAGGTTCGGGTTTGGATACTACTTTCACGGACACAGCCACCTTCAGACAGAAAAATGCCTTCTCTCTTCTTCATCAATCATCCAACTGTGTCCGTGCATTTCATCAAGGTTTGATCCTGGTAATCTTCCACCTCTTTGTCATCAGGCATTTTATCATCTTCCATCGCATTTTGTTAATTAATCTCAACTGTGACTTACACTGATTATGATTATAGCCGTGATGATAATGATAACCACTGCAAAATTGCACTCTCTCTCAAATCCAACACCCATGAGGTTGTGATTGTCTTCCTACTAATTAATGTCATCTGCCTCACATTTCTTTTGTCCCCTTGCTCGTCGGTCTTGTTTTGTTTGATTTGGCTTCTTCAAACTTTCCTCGCTCTCCGCTTAGTGCTCACTCGGTCTTTTTCAATTATCTCTGTTGTTGTCCTGCCTCTAACCTTTCCCGTTCCATTATTTTTCAGCACTTATTTCCAGCTCTCTCTTGACTCCTCTCTTCACCCGGCTTGTTGCAACGCCGCGAAATAACAAAATAAAAATTGCTTTTTAGAAAATGGCTGTGGCCATATTGCATGCAGCACTTAAACACCTGACACTTGAGTTGCCTCGACTGTTGAGTGTGTGTGTGTGAGCTGGACAACATGAAAAGGAATTGGTAGACCCAAAGGCCCCGAGGGGAGATTCTGACTCGGGCCACCTTAGAACTGCATCATGCTGTTTCAGCTAGTTTTCCTCCCTCTATAGCCAAGATACACCACACCTTCAGCCTTAGGGATATCTCCAAGGTAAAAAAAAAAAAAAAAAAAAAAAACGCATTAAGAGGTGTTGGATACAAGCATACCCACAGCAGACACATACATACAGCACCTTTTCAAAAATATAAATGGAGCCTATTTCACCAAGGCAGTTCCTGGAGGCACATTCACTCACAAGAAATGCAGATGGTTGCATATTTTGTTGAAATTAATGGAAGGCCAATTTCACTTAAAGATCCCATATTATGCTCATTTTCAGGGCCGAGCATTTCTTCTTAAAACACAACATTCGCACCCTGTCCATTGCTGGAGCACCTCTTTTTGCCAAATCCCCCCCCCCCCCACCCCACCCCCCCTTGTGTGAACGCTCCGTCTCTCAAAAGCACCACACCTCCACACACTCTTGCAAATGTATTTAAATGAACAACACTCATAAAATCCCCCTGATGCATCAACCCACAACACCAATTCTGCCCATCAGATTCTCTCCAGTCAAGCCAATCAATAGAAGAGGTCCTCATCTGCTGTGCTCTGGTGTGTCTTTGCCGCATTCACTGTTTGCCAGTTTTATGATTCAGGCCCAGTTTGAAACTCCTTTGAATGGCGCAGCATGGGGGCGCCGCTAAAAGCTCCCCTTTAGCTGAAAGAGAAGACGGCCCCTCGGCACCAGGCTCTGCTCTCTACACACATTGCCATTAATGTGCCACTCGCCACGCCACTGCAAATCAATAGCACTACATTACCATAGAAACAACATGGATCAACACTTGGCTTGTATGTATTGTTGGTTTATGGATGTATGCAGGGATTTCCAGGCAGAGTGAAGCTCCATGAGGCTTTACATCGATATCAGAACAGATCGTGAGGAGGCAGTGAAGATTGTTACTTGCAAAATAATAATGTTCCAACAACAAAAGATGATATGTGGGGAATATTTGTACAAGACACTATAATTACAAGAATACTGTAAATAAATGATTTCTAACGGAATTTATGAGATGGGTTGTATTTTGTGTTACCTCTACAATAACCCATGCAGTCGATGTGACCGGTGGGCTCATGCTTCTGGCTGGTGTTTGTCACCCGTCTGATGGCCATCTCCATCTGTGATTACCAGATAGGAGAAATTAGAGAAGGCGAGATCAAACTCACTAATATCACTTTTACAGAGGTTTGAGAATTGGAAGGCATGACTCTGCCCATCACTTTCCATTCCAGAAAGTAACTTCGGTCTGTGGTCTGGAGACTAAAATGAGGAAAGCTCAAACCGAAGACTGAAAGTGAATTTCAGTTTTTGCCTTGGGTACATCAGATATTCAGTCCGCTACAATAAAACTGATGTGGTTTTTTTTCTGTGCTAGCTTTCTGACATCAACAAGCTGTAGAGTTTGACTGGTGTGGACAGCAAGCCAACAGTGTTCCTGTTCAGTAACACCCTTTCTGTAGATAAATCCTTCCAAGAGTACATCCTGATCATCCTGGGCTCTGGAAAAAGGCCTAACCTCGACCATCTGGCATTGTATTGACTTCAAATGTTTTTGGTCTCCCATCTGTCCAACCTGTTTTAATGCATTCCTGCATATTTACTTTATGTAATAATTTTATGTTCAGTCAGCTGATGACACACGGGTGGTTTAACTGACTGCAGTTTCAACCAGAATGTAGCAGAGAAAATGATCCAGGCCGAGGTCTTACACACTAATTACAGAGGCTTGCATGAAACTGCTTGAAATGCATTGGCTCCATCAAGTAGCTGTTACTCTCCGTCCAATTAGTGAAACTCTCGCTGGGTAATGGCAAGGTTTTATGGTCAAAGCTGCACATTTAACAGTTTTTTCTCAGGTTCTCTCTGTTGAGGTTAATGGCAGGCAGGTTCAAAAAAGAAAAGCAAGCATTAATTACAATGCGGGAATCCAAAAAAATACAAAAAGACAGACACAGGAAATGCAGCGGTGACACCAGGTTGAAAACAGCTGAACCAACAGAGAGTAGCAAAAAAAAAAAAAAACCCTGGCTTAAATGCACAGGGCCTAATTAATGAAACAGGGGGAACAGGGAAGGAGCTGGGTAGAACACAAAGGCAGGAAATGTAAAGCACCACATAACACATGAGGGGTAAACTTACAAAATAAAACAGGAAATAACCAACATTTCACAACACTATCTTGTCTCTCAATAGGGCTGACCTACAGTCTCCTCTCAATATCTTCCACGAGCAACATACTGTTGAATAATGTGCATCTAGAGTTCGTAAAGTTTTTTTTTTTTTTGGGGGGGGGTGGTCGTATCATTTGATTTACACAACACAACTACCACTCTGAAGATGCAAAATGTTTTTTTTAATTGTGAAACAAACAAGAAATACGACAAAAAAAGAGAAAACCTGAGTGTGCGTAACTATTCACCCCACTCAAACTCAGTACTTTGCAGAGCCACCTTGTGCAGCAGTTACAGCTGCAAGTCTCTACGAGCTTGGCACATCTCGCAAATGGAATTTTTGCCCATTCTCACGTCAAAACTGCTCCAGCTCCTTCAGCTTGGACGGGTTCTGCTCGTGTTCAGCAATCTTCAAATAATACCACATATTCTAAATTGGATTGAGGTCTGGGCTTTGACTGGGCCGCTCCAAGACATTTGACTGTTTCTCCTTGAACCACTGGAGTGTTGCTTTAGCGGTGTGCTCAGGCTCATTGTCCTGCTGGAAGGTGATCCTCCGTCCCAGTCACAAATCTCTTGAAGACTCAAACAGATTTGCCTCAAGAATTTCTCTGTATTTAGCACCATCCATCTTTCCTTCAGTTCTGACCAGTTTCCAAGTCCCTGCCAATGAAAAACATCCCCACAGCACGATGCTGCCGCCACACCATGCTTTACTGTGGGGGTGGTGTTCTCTGCGTGATGAGAGGTGTTAGGTTTTGCGCCAGACATAGCGCTGTCCATGATGGCCAAAAAGTTACATTTTAGTTTCATCTGACCAGAGTACCTTCTTCCATGTGTTTGGGGAGTCGCCAATAAGCCTTTTGGTGAACTCCAAACGTGCTGCCTTATTTATTTTTTTTAAGCAATGGCTTTTTTTTCTTGCGACTCTTCCATAAAGCCTAGCTCCTACGGACAGATACTCCAATCTCTGCAGTAGAGCTGCCCAGATCCTTCAGCATTATCTTTGATTAATGCCCTCCTTGCCCGGTCCATGAGTTTTGGTGGGTGGCCCTCTCTTGGCAGGTTTGTTATAGTGGCAGAATATTTCCATTTTCTAATTATGGATTCAATTGTGCTACATGGGATGTTTAAAGTTTGGGATATTTTTTTTTTTATATCCCAACCCCGATCTGTACTTCTCCACAACTACTTCTACTACTTCTCTTGCCTCTGACCTGTTTGGAGAGCTCCTTCACGCTGTCACTTGCTTAGTGGTGTTGCACTGGTGTTGACGCTGGGGCCTGTCAGAACAGATCATGTGACACTCGGATGGCCCACATGTGGCTTCTGAAGGTAATGGATGGGGCTTTATAGCAACGGAGGTGAATACATATGCACGCACCACTTTTCAGTTTTTTATTTTTCAGGATTCTTACAACTATGACACATTCTTTTTTAATTTCACTTCAACAATTTGGAGTATTTTGTGTAGGTCCACTACATAAAATCAAAATCAAAACAAACAAAGTAGAAATAATGCCAAGGGGGGTGAATACTTTTGTAAGGCAGTGTACTTCTAGGTATGCAGTGCCCTGTCAGACTCATGAACCGACCGGCACATAATTCTCTGTATGACCCCAGTGTGAGAGCTCTTCAGGTGGATTGTTTCCTCCAGCACACTGTGACCTATAATATATCCTGGTTGACAACATGTTCTCCCTTCCTCTTTTTGAAATGAGCACATTATGACTCACATTCCAGTCCTTATTGACTGAAGTCCCTGGCACTTCAGCAGCTTCTCTCTCGCATGTGCATTGTTGCCCTAACAGGGCTACTACATGAAACTCCACAGTAGTGTCCATGTAGTGTCCATTAGTCTGTGTTTGTATAACTAAGAAGGTTATTTTGCTGTTAACCTGTATTAATTGAATGAATACATGCTGTTTGCAGAACTCGTTCCGCTACTCTGCTACTGACAGTTGTGTAACCGGGGACAGTGGCCTCACCATGAGACACTGTGTTAACTGTTTGACGCTTGATCTCGAGCAATTGAGGTCTAGTAACTTTTGTGAGTTTGTGACAAGGACATGAGGGCTTAGTGTATTTACAGACAGCGTGGGTGCTGTGAGAGAGGGCCAGCTGTCTGCACACACACACATGTAGTATGGACACAGATTTTCCGTTAGTCGTTCTCTCTTTCCTTCGTCGCACATTCTTCTAACAAAAACACCTCTTTCCCCTCAAGTATTGATGGCCTGGTTGTTATTAGCGGCACAGCGTAGTGGTCAGTCATAATACAGCTAATTGGGCTGGAAGGCACTATTACAGGGCTAATCACCATTCTCTGGGTGACGAGGCGTCCTGGCCCTCTGACCACGAGCTGCTAGCAGGATCCATATCACACTGCCAGAGCTCAGGGAGCCCTGCTACCAATTAGCCAGCTAAGCTCGCTGACTCACTCTGCTGTACCTTACTCCTGGAGGTTCTCTGGAAATTGGGTGTGTTGAGAGCTTTCGTGTCATTCTGTTTAAAGCTAATCAGTGTTATTTACACATCTATTTCAAGGTACCCCTCTTGAAAAAACAGCCTTTGCAGCAAAAAACCGCATTAGTTAAAATGAGTTTAAAACACATCCAGGGTGCACAATGGCTTTGTTTTTCTCTTCTGTGGTTTTTTTTTTTTTTTTGTCATGTACCTGCACTGGTTCACAGTCCATGTGTCCACAGGGCTAGTGAGGGTCATTATGCCAGCAAATAATATCTGAATAAACTTCTTGTTTGCCAACAGGAACAAGAACTGTCCTTTTTGATTGTGTTACTGAGAAAAATCTTCCCACTAGAAACAATAAAGTTGAAGCTTGCTTTATTGACGGGGTTGTTGCAGCAGTGGTGTGGGAAAACAGTGTGTTCACGCTGCTGTGCACTGTGTTTCAAGTTTTTGCCGAGCTGTGACATAAACAAACATAATGCTACCTTTAAATTATTACTTTATTTGAGTTGGGTGTGTATATACTATATTTTACCCCTGTAAATATGGGTATTTTCTGCTATTTCTGACGACCGAGGGTCTGTTAATGGTTGGTTCAGTGAGGAGCATCCCTGCTCAGGACTGCTGAGTGTCCCTATCTATGTCCGGCGTTCACCACCCTTTTCCCTTTTTTATTTATTCAGCTCTCTTCATGACTCACATCATCGTACATCATACATCTCCTTCACCCCTGAATGCCCTGGTTTTACCCTTCCTCTCTGTTTATTTTCCTTCTATTTGAGTGGTAGAATAACTGTAATCAGCTCCCAAAGCTTATAGTGCACCCCCTGTGCCTGGACTGCTTCTCTTTGTGCGTTACCCCCGCCATTGTTAGTGCCTTCGATACCTGTTGCTTCCTTTGTGTTGAGTATTACTTCAGAAGCGTTGCATGTGATTGAAATTAATGTTTTATACATTTTATTTGTGTACCTTGATTTGATGGTAATTCCCCTGAAAACTGAATTACCCAAAGCCCATCACAGTGTTTCCGTTAGGTGTCAAGCATATTGAATCACCTTGAGCCATACATTCTAGGCATACTGTAAATGTAAATGATCTACAAGGCTAGAAATCTACATAGAGGTTCTTTGTATATTGAGTTTTATCTGCTTACACATGTTAGTACAATAAGATTTAGAACCCACATGTAACATCCTCCACAGTGTTAACACTGCCCCCTGTTGTCCTCGGGGTGTGAAAGTCAAGTGAAGTGTCTCTACCAGCTGGTGACTGAGGGTTGGTTTCAACTGCTGTCTTCTACAGGAAGCTGCTCTTCTTCCTCTGCTTTTATCACAGCATCCTGCTGGAAAAGAAGACACTTCCACAGCTGGGCCGCAACACTGGCTATGACTTCGGTGATTCTGACTTTGAGGTCAAAGCCGCGTCTGATGCTGAAGGAGATGGCGACAGCTGTTGGATAGAACAGAGCAAAATTAGAAAGATTCACTTTTGTTTACTTGACATTGGTTCCCCCCCCTCCCCATTTGCAGGTTTAGCAGTCTTATTATCTCTCTTTTGAACAAATAAAAAATAAAAATATATTTTTTGGTGAAATATCTGACCCAGCCACATCACAAAGAGCAGAAACTGTACAAGCATCTGACTCACTGTTTACGTCATAAACTATGTACTTTACATATTTAATCATCTATCAAATTTGTTGTGCTTGGAATTCTGAGGTTGTCTCTGGGTTGGACTTGGCCGCAGGCCACTAGTTGAATAGGCCAGGCATACAGTGACCTTGAAAAGACATTACCACTTGATGGAGGCAAACTGCAGCTTCAACTGGCTGTGGGAGTTGCCTTCAGGTCGCAGAGTGCCAGCACCATCAAGTGGACGATCAGATTAATTACAGCTTCAGAAATGCACTTGAGAACTGTCATCATCCCTGTGCCCATTGTTTTAAGTATTTCTCTTTTTTTATATTGTTTTAATACTGCCACAAATACTGTTTCCACTAACTTCACTTCAGACAGGATGAGTTATAGGTGTGTACAGGAGGAGGTTGTTTTAGGAATACATAGATACTCACTTCATTTAAATTATACACATTTCTTTATTGCTTGTTGTCAAATCAGAGATGATGAGATTCAGATAATCGCAACAGGAAAACTGGGTTATAGGTCACTGTATTAGCAGGAGATAAACTTGAGAGAACAAATAGCTCTAATACTGTGTTTCAGAAGTCTTAGTATGTCATGTGCCATTTAAACCAACTATAAATGGTGATGAAATAAATGAAATGAAGATGCAGTGTCTTTGTTAATAGCATCACAGATTAGATGCATATGTACAGCACTAGCTATTTATATGATCAAGTGCACAGAGTACGTCCTGAAGTGAGCTCAAGTTTCAGATCTTCACATTGTTAAATGAACATGCAGAAGAAGTGAGTCCAGAACATGCAAAAGGTCATTTTCTACATATGATTACACTTTCATTGTAAATTTAAACTGTATATATATCACTGACTTTGTGTTCTGTCAACCCCTTTATCTGTCAGGTTGAACTCCTTAACCTTAATGCCGACATTAGTAGCCGGATCACTGAGACTGGGCAAAATGTCTGACACCCTGCTCTCCCTGCAGCCCCAGGTTGCCTGCCCAGACTGGCATAAGACGAGACACACATTTTTACACCCTCACAGCATCAACTCCATTACAGAGTGTAGAGATTCATTTTAGCATCTCCAGGTAGTCAGAACTTGGGAGATCTTCTGTCCTTGTCAAGCAACATACTGGGAGCATGCACTCAATAACTGTTGAAGATCAGTACTGCATGGAGAAAATGTGACAAAAATAAAAAGTTTTACAATTATTATTTTTCCACGATATGTTTTATACAGAGATATACTGTAATATCCTATCATCTAAGTACATTTTGGGAAAGCCCTTTCCATCACTTTGGGAAGGGCTAGAGTCTGTAGCAATCACAACACAGCAATAACACTGAGATCATGATCAGTAAAGCAAGCTGCAGGTTTTCACTTGCATATCTTAGAGGTTCAGGAATGATGTCATATCATCTTCTAGCTTACTTTCTTAATCTTCACAACGCATCAGACTTCACTCTCAAACCCTCACTTAAGTCAACAACTGTAGAACGCTTCTCTCTCACGGCAATGTGGAGTTCAGCCAAATGTTCATTCCAGCCAGGTTGAACCTGTAACAATACCCCGACAGCTCCACAACAGCAAGGGTGGCTTGTTTCATCACCAGTATGCTTGACATTTTTTTCCCTTTTCCGTGCGCCAGATTAGTTCAGAGTCAGACCTGTGGCATTTTGCGGTTGCGGTTGGGGGGGGGGTGTCAGACATTTGCTTACTCAGCAGCTTGATCACATGCTGACCTTTCTTTTCAACCAATACTTATAACATGCCTTTGAGAATCTGTGGTAGAAATGTATTTGGCATGGCTGTACAGGATGGCTGTAATGTCAGTGCCAAGTGTGTGTTTTTTAGGCAGACCAGTCAAACCAGTAAATATAGTTACACAACACTGGCAGATGGTCATCTGTGTGATAACATACAGATCTAAGAATTTGTGTTTCTATATGGAGAACACTGTGCTTTGTGGTGTGTTAGGACAGAGGGTACCTTTGGATGCTGCAGAACTGAATCACGTCATTGCAATCAGCATTTCATCCTGACTCTTACTCTTCAACTGTTCTGTTAGTCCAAGAAAAAGATCTAAACACATGTATTCAATAGAAGTCCCACTGTTGGTGCCACTTAGGTGCCATTTTTTAAATCTAAGCTCGGGCTTACGTTTATCTTTTATTTTACAAAGATCAAGCCTGAAATTACTTTTTTGAGTTGAAGGGAGAACTATCACAGCGACTGTGGCTTAGGGGCCAGCATATTGTTATCGAAAGGTTCTGAACCCCAAACTGCTCCTGATGTGCTGGTCGGCACCTTGCATGGTAGCTACCGCCATCACTGTATGAATGTATGTATGAATTAGTCCAATTCGCTGTGGACAAAAGCATCTGCTAAATATGTAAAAATGTATCTCTCTCTGAAGCCTTCACCAATTCTGTGTTCTCCATTAAGGCCCCTCACACACCACCCAGACTCAAACCAACAGCCAACTGCCTTTATCCGGCCACTCCGTTGCCTCTCGTCTGACCCAGTTGGCAGAAAAGTTGCATTGAACACACCGCTTTGACGTGCTGCCAACTCCACAGTAGTGTGTACGATCTGCGCTTGTGCGAGATGCAATAAGCCTCCTTAACAGCGGGTGGCGCTAGTCTCATGCCAGCACTCCAAGACATGAAAAGAGAAAAACAAAGCGCACACAGTATTCCGCCCCTCCCACACACCACGCTGATTCGCTAGCACACCGACAGTCACAATGGTCATACAGCTAGCACACAACCAATCAGAGAATCCAATGGCTCAGACGGCCAACAGCCAACCTTCTCAGACTTCGCAAGTTGAATCGAAGCAGACGCTGTCCACGCGGTTCCAAAAGCTTCCGACGCAGTTGAACACACCGAACAGATTTGTTCTCGAAATCTGTTCCGAGTCTCCCCAAACGCTTCAGACGGCCAACGGTTGGCCCGGTGTGTTTCAGGCTTTAAAGCAACAATATGTAGAAATTGTCATTTTGTGTAAACTCCCCAAGTTTTCGAGTGTGCAACACCACTGTCTTCAATTAAAATCCCAGGTCTCTGACAATTTGCCATCGTATGCGCTAACTATAAACAAAACGTATTACATCATAACAAGTTGATGTCTTGAAGACTTTGTATGTAACACTGTGATCCTATCCTCTCACTCAAGTTACACAGTGCAGAAACACGCGATGGGGAGGGGGCAGGGTGGCTGAGACAGAGTCATCATTCACCCGATTACGAGACACTGTACAATCAAAATGATTGAGGCTGTTATTGAAAATCATTTGTAAGGCACGTTACATAATGTTGCTTTAAAACAAACTGGCTGTTATATAACAACGGCGCTCGTTTTTCCATTGCTTTATCTGTAGCTGTAGTGGAGCGGTGCAGAGGGATCTCAGCGGTCCGGCTGATAATGACTTTCAGTAATGTAATCTCATCACCCAACTCATTTTTAGTGGTTCTTGCGGTTATTGGATTATGTCGGAGTATGCGTGTGTGTATTTGTTTTGGAAAGGATTAATATCAACAGTCATAGCCTGAAGTACTTTAAGTCCTCCGATTTTATGCAGCTCCACAATCTGACTCTCCAGTTTCACCTCTGCAAGCGAAATACGTCTGCATTTTCATCTGTTTTTGTTTTTGTAAGAGATCCAGAGATACCACTCTCTGCTGGACGCCATCATACATGAGCTACAGCCTGTAGTGTCATGGCAAGGTATTAGCCTGTTTTCCAGATAAAACGAACTGCAAATGACCTGAGATCTAAGGTAAGCAACTAATGGCATTGGGTGGATTAGCAACGTTGCTTCCTGCCCTAATATGGCGGCCAAATTGAGGCGGGTTAACCAACTACACGAGTGTATTTAACTGCGGGAGAAAACTGAAGATAAACCGGTGAACAGCGAGAGGATGTTTAACTTTATACTAATGTCCTGGCAGCCACAACTCTCACCCAATCATCCAGCCTGTTGGATTTCTACCATCATATCTGAGTGCTCGCCGCAGACTAGGAAGCAGTGACAAGTGAACTACAGTAGAAGTGGGTAAAAACGGCAGATTTGTTGCTGTAACTGTGTATGTTTGTGTGTGTGAGTTCCTCCCTGGTGGAGCTGGAGAAAGGGATCAAAGGCTTAGTGGTGATGTCATCCAGCTTTGAGGGGACTTTCGACTGCATCCATGACGTCCGTGCACCGCCGCTGTGGGACAAGGTGCCAGACAATCACACACAAAGAGCACACACAATGACGCATGTCGCCTTTAAGGCCGCAAGCTCTTTTGAGGTTACATAGAATTAAGGAAAAGACGTTATTCTCAACTTCTTTCTTGGTGTAATGTGTAGACGATACACACACATACTTTCATTGTGATCAGAACCATAATTCCCTTATGTGTCCTGCAAACCGGGAAATATCTTTGTCAAAGCAGCCAAACGACAGTAAAATTACGGTAAACAATAAAAATAGCAACAAAAAAATAAACGATATACTAAAAAAGGTAAGAAATAGAATAGACTCGTAAATATATATCTACATAATCTTGTAAAATGTGAGAGGTGAGACTGCACCTGCTACCTTCCTTACATCTGACTTCATAAAGCGGGCATGCAGACTGCATGACTAAGTGCTGATAGGATCAATAATATTAAGACAGGTTTTCTTTGGAGAATTGAGTGAGGCAGACAAAAGACAAAGCTGGCTCAAGATTGAAATTATAAAAAAGAATGCTTTGATAAAGGAAGCAAATCGTGAACTCCTCCAAGGTAAACAGTGGAGCAAACGTAGCCTATTGCTTTGGCTTCAGTCTACTGTATAATCAAGTATTGTCCAAGCATGTCTGTGTGAGCTTCACAGATAATGTTTCAGTACAGACACACACGTGTTTATTTTTCTTTTCCGTGACTTGTTCTGACTTCATTTGCAGTAAAGCCCTTCTCGCTTCAACAAGTGCGACCCGTTTCTATGGTGTGCTGAGCCTGTGCAGCTTTTCACTCCCTCCGCGCTCTTAAGTATTGATGTGTGTGATCGTGATCTGATCGACACTGATCCGTTCTGCTGCCTTCAGCCAGTTCAACAGCTGCAGGCCCGTCTCTGTACTGACTCACTGGGCTGTTATTAAAGGTGTATTTATCCATCACTCTGGCTGGCTGCACATACACACACTTATTGTTCCCCTCTGTCCACACACACACACACACACACACACACACAGACACACACACACACACACACAGTGATGGGGCTCTGGCAGCGTTCCAGTTGTAATTCTGTGCGAACACTCTATTCTGGCTTCATTATCACTGGACCTCTTTTTACAGTGGAGGGAGAACACAGGGTGCTGTCAGCCGAGGTCAAGGGGCTAGAAAAGATTCTGGCTACAAGTGTGTGTGTGTGTGTGTAGTGTCTGAGTCAGTGGAATGTGTGTGTGAGCAGGGGTCATTCAGGGCGCTTCATGTTTATCTTCAAGTGTCTGATTCTGTCCTCGTTATGGGCTGTGCATGGAAGCATGTACGCGGATGCATGTGCATGTTTGTGTGTGTGTGCGTGTGTGTGTGTGCATGCATTTGCGTATTTGTGAGTAGCTGCTCATCAGGTGTAGCATACCTTAGCCCTCTGTGGCAGAACAAAGCCGGCGTCTGTAGACTAATCGTGGTGTAATAAGCAAAGTAAACCTTCCAAGGCTGCTCCACTTTCCTGAAAAGACCCCGAGCTCATTGTGCTCCAGCCAGTGGCTTATTACTGCTGGGTGTACTGTATGTGCATCCGTGTGTGTGTGTGTGTGTGTGTGTGTGTGTGTGTGTGTGTGTGTGTGTGTATCTCTATTTCCTTTTATAGGAGTATTGGGCGGCTATTAGCACCGCTGCCTCCAGCTGAGCTTCTCTATTTTACCGCTGGGTCTCTTTCTCCATCTACTTCATCCCAGTCTCATTCCTTTTTTATCCTCCATCTAGTGTTCCCTCCATTCTGCTCTCTCCTTTCTATCCATCCCTTCATGCCTCATCTGGTCCGAGCAGCAACAACGGCCCCTCATAGACTCTCTGTCCTGCTTATTTATCCCTCCATCCCTCCATCTCTCTCTCCTTCCGCCCCTCCTTGGCATGGCAGCCTGTCATTAGTTCTGAGCTCACCGACTCATGGCTTTAATTTTGGCCGGCCTGCCTCTCGGTCTCGGCCATTATGTATCTGGTTTCTTCACATGGGTCTGCTGCGTGCTTCTGTGTAAGTGTTGAGGGAATGTATGGCATATGGGCATGTAAAAAAAAGTCGTTTTTAAATATTCCGATGGTAGAATGAAGAGTTCAGCTTAAACACTGACACCAGTTTGACTGTACTTCACTTCCCGTATGAAGGTTTGGTCTTCTTGCTGTGTGGCAGAGGCAGATTTACGGAAGCTTGACTGCGAAGTACGTCTCATGGGGCTTTACGACGGCCCCTCTTGTCATTTCTCACTTTGTACATCCTTGATTCCTTCCCTCGCCTCCTCTCCTCGCATCTTATCCCGTGCCACGCTAGAGTTGCTAGCGGAGGAGCTGAGGAAGAGACAAGAGGAGAGAGAGGATTGGAGGCAACAGGCGTTCAATTATAACGAGACGTCCATGCTTCAGCGCCGTATTTTAAACGCACCATTAATAAAATTTGACGTGTGGCACAGCTGCATCATCGGCCCGTTGTTTTGTCATAGTCCGCTGCTATCCTTCAAAAATGATGCACTGAGATCGATTTTCAGTTCACAGGCGGGAGGAGAGAGGAGACGAGGAGGCACAAAGAACTAAAAGAGCCCTAAGGCAAGGTCCAAACCAGACAAAGCAAGCAACACATGATGAATGCACGTTGCTCGGTCGTGTTTATATGAGCGTGCTTTCCTACATTCCTTGGCAAATCAAAAGCTATTTTAAAAGCACGGGCGTCACACTTGCATCTAGAACATATGTTGTGACCATCGCTTGATGCCAATTATTTTTTGCACTCAAACTACTGCGAACTGTGCCTCCTCTGCTGCTTGAGATTGACAGTGTAATTGCTGCTCTGTTATATATCTTTGCGCATTAATTACTTTTGTATTTTTAACCGTCAGACAAGATATGCAAGGCTGGCATCACTCTTTACTTTTGATGTCTTGTAGACTGGAAGCGTAATCAGTTAGTTCGATAAGATAATGAAAATAATTGTTGTCATTAGGGTAGATATCATTTGGTGATGCTATTTGTCACGTCTTTCCTTAAAATCACGCTCGTGTTACAGTGGATTGTTTTGTCGATTCTTGTCCATCTTCTGCCAATATCAACCAAAGGAGGTAAAAGTTGTCACATTAGAATTTAAACATTAACGCCTCGCTTGTGAATTTTCACACAATTCTCTCGCAAAAACTCCTGGATCCTCTCTGTGTGTTAGTGAGACCTCAACGCTGCTGCACGTGTCCCCGTTCCCATTTCGAACAACTGCCAACAGCTGGAAGCGTCAATGACTGTATATTTGCCATGTCTCTCTGTATCACTCTCTCTGTGGCCACTAGGTGTACCTCTCACTAAAGCCCCTGGCAAGCGTGGAGCAGGGATCCTTGCCAGCAAGTCAATCAGTTTGCACGCTGGGCAGAGACAACCCAGCCGGCTTCACCTTTCCCCAACGGTTTCCTCGCCACAGTGCTGCTGCAGTCCACTGCTCCACAGCACAATGTGAGCGTCTACACAGCCACATGCACAGGAGGCAGAAAGACTTGTTGTTGTGTAGTGAAACACTGCACATGTGACCGGTGAGTGCATCCAGTAGATGTTTTGAAGGCTTTCATAAAACCCATTCGTTTAACTGTGCCATTCTGGAACTGAAATCAGAATGAACACCTGCAGTTCTGTTTTCACACCTTTCACTCAATTGCGATTGGTTTCATCTTCACAACGCACACAGTACACACATAAAAACACCCTGGGAAATGAACTAGTTTTCAGGCACACGCTTTTTGGCAACCTGAACACTCTTCTCTCGCTCTTTTGAGTCCATACATTAATTTCAGCATCTCACAGCCAACAACCACCGCGTTTAATGTTGTACACTGAGAAACGAGATCACAGTTTATGTGAAAAAGCTAGTCTTTACTGCATGATTGGACATTTGCAGAGGTGATAATAAACTGTTCTCGTCGACATAAGTGGACACGCTGTCTCTGGAGCGCCTAGTGCCCGCTATGGCTGATGGCACCCTCCTTTACCCGCCCAAGGTGACCCCCCTATACACACATTTCTATTTCCATAAAGATTTACATAAACTTGACTCTTTCCTGAGCCATTAGCTTTCAGCTGTCATCGCCGCCTTCCATCACATTTTTCATTTCTACTCAAACATTGACCCCTGTGTGGTTTTTCCTGTGTTTTCATTCAAAGCAGCGCACCACTTTGTGCCTCTCTCTGTCCATTCCTCAAACCTGCTTATGCATTTTAAATGTTTTTATGAGCCAGTTTTACAATTTAAATTTTGACATTGCTGGAAAATGTTTAATTTGTCCAATTTCTGCCACTTCAGAATTTATGCCATTGTAACTCCCATGATCTTATTTCACTCTATGATTGTATTATTTTATTCTGTGAAAGGTCTTTCCATCTTGTCTGTGCCTCGAGTCACTTCTCACTCCTTTTTCTCCATTTTACTACCCTATGCTACTCCAAAACCAATTCACACTTCCAGCATTTCATGCCTTTTGTGCTGCTTCCCTCTCGCTTTTACTTCTCCGACTCTATTTCCTTCCTTCACAGACTGATCTCTCCTTTTTCTTCTCTTCCCTTTTCTCTGCCAGTCTCCTTCCTCCCCTTCCCCTCTTTCTCCCTATGTTGTGTCTCTCCTTCCTCCTTTATCTCCTCTTCTCTCCACCATCTTTCCCCTTGGCAGTTTTTGCCACTTCTCCCTCGCTCTCTACCACATGACCTACCCTCACCGCCCATTCTCCTCTCATTTCTATGCCACCCCCTGTTTTTCCTCTCCCTTTTCCATCTACCTTCTCTCCTTTGTTTTCCTCTCCCTTCTCTCCTCTATCCCCTTCCCTTTATTTTATCACCCTGCCTTATCTTCCATCTCTCAGTTTCTTTACCTAATTGGCATGGCTGTTTGTCATGAACATTTTCTCAAAGCTGTATGCAAGGTGTCACCTCCAAACAAAGTGTTTTTTATCTCTTGACTCTCCCCATTCTGCTTCTTTCCCCTCCAGGGTGGAGTATACTCCTGTCTGGTGGTCTGTCTCATCCTCATCCACATCAAACCTGTGGAAAAACCGCAAGAACACAGCCAAGAGCGAGTTGTTTGAGACTCATAGTCAGTGATTTTTTTACTCCATCCCACCAGCTGTCTTTCCATCTCCTCTTTTTACATGTCATACCCTGAGATTTCACTGTTGAGACGGTGTGTCTGTATGTCTTGTGTGCATGTGTAGGTACTGTATGTGCCCGTGTCTACTGTGCTGTCTGTAGGGTTGGATGCGTTTTAAAAAAAATAGTGTAATTCCATGATGGTTAAATGTTCAAGGATTACTTGATTAAACTTTTGATTGTGTGTTTAAAATGTTTTAGTTTAAAAACATTTAAAATTAGGAAACTTTTTTCATGAATGTGACTGACTGTAAACCGAAGACAAAGTCACTTCTGGTTGCCAGTTTTCTCAATGTCACTAAAAGGAATTTTCTTTTCTTTTTGATAATGATAATGGATCTTTTTTTTTAAAATATATATTTATATTTGTGGAACCCACATTTCTGTTGGTTTTTTTTTTGTGTGACATGCAAAATTTTCAATGCAATATTCAGATTGAGTAAAAAAAAGTAAAATGAAATAAAAAATGTCTTGTTAGTTGTATTTAGGAACTGACTACATTTCAAAGATCCTGACTGTTACTACATCCTGGTGTGTTCAGTAGGGTAGGCTGAGCGTTTTTTTTCTTTTCCTTCTCCAGACGGTTATTAAAATTTCATTTGTGCCTCTATGAAGGCTACGAGGCTACAATAGCTAGCAAATGAAATTCTAACACTAACTGTATTTCTTCGACAATTGTTATTGTGACAATAACTCGGTTTACCTACAACCATTTTAGTAAAAATAACCATCCGACCGTGAGGTTGTCCGAAGACTAATCTACTTCTATTCAGAAAATGTTCCCTATTACCTTGGTAATCACTGTGTTACTTCTCAGATGTATTGGATTCTGTGAAGCAGGTTTTCCCACCCGGGGCTTAACATAAATGGACTGAGTCATACTTTGACTCTTTGAAGTGGCGCTGACACAATTCCGGTAAAGTCTCTTTCTCTTCTCTTTCCTTTTTGTTTCCTTTCTCTGCTGTCAGCTGACCGATTATTCACTCCTCTTCACAGACACGCATCAGTCTTTCCATGCTGACCCTCTTTCACCCTTCTCAAACACAGACAACTTACACACTAGCAGTCGCACACCCATCAACAGGGAAAAGTCCTACTGTTGTGTTTTAATGGAAACTTGCTGCTTTGCAACATCTGGATCAAGTGGCTGTCTGCTCATGTACGTATCTGCTGAGCTCATAAAATTGTTAGGTAATCTGATGAGCTGTCATCCATTTTGTATTAACATAACAGAGCTGACAAAACATTTGTATGAAGGCAGCCCTGGGCTATAAAAGAATCTGTGCTAAATTACATCACTGGGAATAAACATGGATTTTCAAATATTTTTTATGAATCCGGCAAATGTCCTGGAACTATAAAGCAAATTGAAATCTGAACAAAAGGGTACGGTTATTTGTAGTTTAACATCTTTAAACCAAAGAATAATATTTAAATTTTGTAAAAAATTTGATTTAATCCTTAGTTTTTGCACACCGGTACACAAAAAACTCCCACACAGTAACAGCACACACACAAACAACACATTTAATCAAGGTGAGGTAAAGGATATTTTTATGCTAATACCCATTTCCCCAGAAGAGGACAGAGGGAGGGAGCGACTGAAGGAGAAATGAACCTATTCAAACAAATGAATTCTAATGAAGCTTTTGCAGACAAGACGTTTGGAGTCGCTCTCCGTTGTGTGAGAGAGAGAGAGAGAGAGAGAGAAGGCCCGGACTTCCCCACTGGAAAGAACTCGGCCCAAAAAGTCCTGAAAGGGAGGGAGAGAAAAACAAGAGAAGGACCCTGGAGAAAGTGAGCCGGGAGGAAGAATGGTCCAGTAATGAGAGAGGGGGAACCAGAGAGGGGGGGGCTGAGTTCAAGGTTGTATTCAGACGTAAGGATTGTCCCCCTGAAAGACCGAACACAGACTTCCTCAGGGTTTAAGAGCCTCTTTATCAGACCCAGGTCTCTGTGTGTGTGGCTCTGGTTGGGTGGGAGATGGGGGGGGGGCACTCATAGCAACATGCTGAATTCAAATTCAAATTGACTTATTCTCAGGCCTAGTTGTAACAAAAATATCGGACTTTGGAGGTGTTTTATGGATAAAAGCTTCAACTGAAATGAGCTAGAATGTAAATGTGGTGTGGAAACGGTGTAAAGACGTGCTTGTTGTTACGTGGCCATAATAAACCCGGCTGTCTAATTGGTGAAATGGATTTGTGTGTATTCCTGGACAGGAATACGGTATCCAAAGTGCAAATTTAGAGTGCTTATCATTTTTGTAAGAGGTGCTATCGCTGTGTCCAAGCAGTGCATGTCTTATCTTAGAGCCAAGCTCTTCAAAACGCTCCCCGCCCGCAGAAATATTCATTTCTTGAGGGCATTGGAAGCCAACTTCTTCCATCTGCTTATCTACTTAGAAACTGTAAACCGGCCACTTCCAAACTCATGCCTTTTGAAGAATGTGGACATTCATTGATGAGGGAATCTGAAGTTTTTCATGTGATAAGAACCTATGAGAGCCATTCTTTTAAAACGTGTAGACCCTCTTTAAAAAAGTGCTGTCTGTCACATTAGAGGATGATCTTTGGGTAAAATGTCTAATCAGGTCACAGTGTCTCCTGTTGAGTATATTACCGGCGAAATTAAGCCAGTCTGCAGTTTGCAAGGCACCCCCTGACAACACTTGCAGCACCCTGGGGAGCCAGCTGAGTCTCTGTGTGGGAGCCACTTGCCTTGATGGGTTTGCCTTGTGCTTTAATTTGATTTCCCAACATGCTCTTGCCCTAGTTTTTCAGTGTCTTGGGAAATGACAGGGACCTGACATGATCTTTAAAGCAACAACTTTTGATTTCCTGGAGTGGCTCCTTGCCCCTCCTCAGTAACCACCTCTAACAGAGAGCTTGACTCTTGAACCACATAGTTCTACGAGGAAAAACCTGGGGTCCAGTTGTTCTCCGCTGAATAGTAGTTAATAATGGAATTTGGGCAAGTTGTACAGTGTGTTTGCCAGTGACTATGGAGGCGGGGCAGTGAATGTCCAAGACTCTTCCACCGAAAATAAACCTGCATGAGGGAAGAGAGAGAAGGAGAGAGAGAAAGGGAGGGAGGGAGGGAGGAGGAGGAAGGGAAAGAGCCTTTCAACGGGGACAGAAGGGAAAAGAGTCTCCGTTTCAATGGAATAAAAACTGCGCAATTTCTTTAAGGACTGCCTGCTCGGATCGCGGCGGACGGCTCCTCTCTCGGAAATGGATATCAGTTGTGTGTGTGTGTTTTTTTTTTTTTTTTTGGATGATCAAGGGAATCCGTGCCCGTTGCAAACCCCCGCCGCCTGCCTTTTTGGAGGCTACAGGAGCTGGCGATTTTTTTACCAGATGGTCTTCAGAGGAGGAAACGAGCTGTGCAATCATTTAGCACGGCGATATGACTGTGCAGAGATGCAAGATCACTGATGAGTCCCCCCCCCTCCGCCGCCTCCGTCATGCCTTGCCCATGGGCGAACACCATCCACATTTTCTCAAACCTGGGCTGCGAGCTATCTGCGCGTACAGTGCTCCCCGTGTCGACGTTTGCACCTAAAAACGCCTCACGGATGGTTGAATGGGGGCTTCATGTTTTTTTGGGAGAGGGCTTTTTAGGGGGCTGCGTCATCCGTGGCTGGGGACGGAGAGATGGACCGCTTTGCAGATTTTCCACTATTAAACGAGAGTCTGCACGGCACCTCCCCAGCATTTTTTTTTTTTTTGGATTGCACATAAAAAGGTAAGCGTTACGCACAGTTCTGACTCCGTCAGGGGGGTACATGCATGCTGACATGTGAGGCTTGTACAGCCCCGTGTTACCTAATTGTAACAGGGGAACCAATCAGACTCCATTGAAAACAACCTGAACTACAGTATCCTCAGTCCTGTGATCAATCTTAAAAGGACACGATCAACATGACGGCCCAAAAAAAATACGATCTATTCATACTATGATCATTGGCTGAAGTCAAGATTTTAGCAGAGCAGGAAAACAAAAGCTGCATCTTAGTGAAAACTGAGGGTTGCATATTCGTGATAGTGAAGGAGACGATGCGATCGTGTGCGTACGCAGCGAAATGAGCGACACAAGTCTAACTTTACATGAATAGGGGCCGATAAGTTTCCATACTGCAGCAGTCTCGGGTTCCTGCGCCCCTGACAGCTGTTTTTGTCTCTTTTCCCCGACATTCATATTGAAACTGAAGTTGGTGATGTCATGTTTTTGTTACGGTAAGGAAAGGAATCGTTTACGGGAAGGTAGAGTTGGTGATGTCGCAATCGCCCCCGTGTTGATCTCGATTACACGTTTAAAAAATGCACGAAAATGCGATGGATCGTGTCCGTGGGCGTGATACACAACGCGTGGCCGTGATATTTGTGCGGGTTTCGGGGTCGTTTGGCGGCTCGGTGAATGAAATGCGGGCTCATTGGTTTCGGAGGAAGGAGTGTCGCATTTTCTTTCTGAAATGTCATGTGGTGAAGTTGTGGCGGGTTCGCTACTATTTCCAGGAAGAGCGTTTGAATTCTCTTCCCCTTCGTTTTTTTCCCTCCTGTCTCCACCCCTCTTCTGGCGGGTCCTGCTGCGCTTCGGCCATTTTGCCACTGGGCGGCGACTCAGGACAATGAATCACTCAAACTACGGCTGGAGTTATGCGTTATTTCAAATCATGCTACCTTGTCAAATAAATTGATAGCACTTACCCCTCACTATCCAGTGGTCGGTAACGCACCTTGAAATGCTGCTCGGGACCCACAGTGCACCTGTCATGCTCAAAACATGTCGGCCAGCCATACATGTGTCTTAATTCTACATTCTACATTCCTTAAATAATTTTAAAGAGGGTGAGCAGTGTGTCGACACTACATTGACACCATTAGGTAAGCTTAGATATCAGTAGGAATAATATATCTCCTTAATTTTACTTTGTTGTTGATGAATTTATGTCCCACAATGCAGTGCGATTTGAGGAGCTGCTGACAGCTGCAACAAATTAAAACGATTGTGGCCAGTGGCGGGAAGGCTCTAGGAGGACCATGCCAAGCAGATAATAATGGGGTTTATGCATTCATTTATATATTTAATTTAGTTAATTTCAAAAGTTTTAGGCTTAACAGTATTTTTCCAAGGCCCCAGACTGAAGTCCACCGGCAGGCGGTTAGTGTAAAAGGCGTAATGTTAGGGAAACATGGTAAAGTGCTTCTATTTATTTTCTAAGCTAACTAGCTAAATTGCAAAAACTGTAAATATAGTGGGGCAGCTAACATTTTACTGTGTCAACACTTATAATTTGGGTCTTTTAGACATACTTGTAAGTCTGGTCCAATTTCAAGGCGCTTTTGCTGAATAATTGTATTTGGAGAACATACCAACAAAAAAAAATATGTGGTCTGTGATACAGGTTAAAATACGTTTTGTTGTAGGCTATGTCAGTGACTTGCAGCATTATAATTCAAGAAAAAGGCTTCTGCGCCAGTGTGAGACTGAAACAACTGTACAATATTAGCAACACTGCCAATTCCCCATAATACACAGGAACACCACTAGTGTGACCTGTAGCAAACACAGTATGGGCAGTATGAATAACACCTCCTTCACAGTCCCTCTTCTCATGAAAATACCACTTCACTATTCGTTTATCTGATGATAGAGCCCATAGTGTTGCTTAAGGACCCCTAAGCAACCCCCCTGTTTACAGGACAGTACAAACTGTAGATCAGATGACTTGTATTGTTTATTGTTGTTTGGTGGCCTCAAATACCATCTGTCACTTGCCTGCTTGCTTTTCTTTATATCTCCTTTTCTGTATAATTGACAAATACTTGAGGTGGTGTTAATACTTTAAGTATTGAGGCTTTGACCTAGGTTATCATGATGAAAGGATAACAGGTCAACATTTAGGCAGTGCGTCATGTAGTCATACAATGAAGAAAGTTATATTAACTGTAAATGTTGCTGACATGCAAGAGTGCGTATTCTCCCCTAGATGGCGACACATTCGCAGTCCAATCTTGGTCTAAGTCTTCAGGGAACAGCTGCTAACTCCTTACAGTGCAGTTGTGGAAAGGCAGGCCACATTTTTGTGAATTTGATGGGAAAATAAAAAACACCATATTAATCCCAGTTGTAGTTCAGTCATGTAGATGTACTTGACAGACAGTGATATTGATGACTGTTTTGATATTGTGTAAGTATTGTTCTTTATTACTTCCTCATTTTGTACATTTATGCTCAAAAAGATGAATATTTATCTTTCCCATTCACAGAGGACTGAGGGACATGGCCAAGCCTTGCTGCGCTGTGTTTGAGGAACCTCCAGGGCCTGACTGAAGCCTTGAGTGAAATGGCTTACGGGCTGTGTGACCTATTGTAGGCGCTAATGGGCAAATGTTACATCACCAGCACCATCACTCAAGATGGACTGTACATTGTGGAAATGGAAAGCACTGATGCCTTCATTAGTTATGGTAAGATGGACAAAGCAGCTATATAGTTTAATTTAAGAGCTTGGCTCATACATAGCTTTCAATTGATAATTATTGTCATCATCAATTACCTTCACGACTAATTGTTTAGTCTGCAAAATGTAAAGAAATGTTGAAAAATGCTCACAATTTCCCACAGTCCAAACAGTCCTTCTCCACCAAATTACCTCTGGTTCTTGAACCAGATCCATTTAAGATTCTTGAAACCATCCAACGTTTCCACCACCAGTTTTGAGCTGAACCATTGTAACAAGGATGTATCAAGGGTCAGGGTTAGGGCATTGCACATTGTACAGCAACCTGTTGAATATGACCGGCCCACTTCAGTTTACACTTCAGGTTAATGGAAACTGGCTATTATAACAGTAAACAGCAGTCATAACCCAGAGACTCTTTATTCACGATCATAAACGATGAAGAAAAGCAGCAAAAAAGTACATTTAAAAACCTGGAACAAGCAAAAGTTTTATATTTTTAAAAAAAATGACCAAATTGATTGACTATTATAACTTATTCTGTATAAAACCTACTACTACTATTGTTGATCTCAGTCATCCAAGTCATGGTAAATCTAGGTGCTGTATTGTAGGCAACTGGACTGTATTATTTATAATAACTGTTGTTGTCTTTAGAAAAAAATCCAGTTTGAACTAGTATCTAATTCATAGCATTTACTCACAAATAAAGTAAATGTTCTAAATAAATTTGCAATACATTCTATAACAAAGTCAACAAAAAAAACCCCAAATTTTCCCACAACTGGCTCTTAATAACATCAGACAAATTGGACTGATCCATATCACTCTGTTTTCCCTGCAGGGGAGCCATTTACATTTTGCTGCATTCACCCACCTCCCCAGGTAAGACTTTTGACCTCTTATCCAGACTTTGACCTGCCTGAAATGAAACATGGGATGAAAATACTTCCCTGTTTTTTCATGTTGGGATGTCTGTCATTCCTGTTTTGTCTGTTCAGTAGATGTGTTTGGCTGAGATTCTTTCAGAACAATGAAATGTTTGACTAGCTCAGATGTATTGAAATATCCACCAAATGGGTACAATGTGTTCATATGGAACATCTGATACTGTGTAATTCAACACACAATTTAGACATTTTCTGCTGGGAGACACAGAAATCCCTGCAGATGTGGCATCAGATCTATGTAGAACCTCCTCTTCTTTACGATTTCCATCTCAGCTGTCCTTAATATTTCAGAAAAAAATACAAACTTAGGGAGTTTTTCTTCCTTTTTCCTGAAAGGACACTTACACACTGAAATCACAACCATTTTGCGCTCAATTAGACTGTTGTGTCCATTCCATTTGTAATATGGGCCTGTTATTTTGACGGTTTGTTTGGGGTACAGGGAATGCCTCTCTGACACAGTATGCACCTTATATGGAGACTTCGTGACTGACTCGTTCAGGTTATGAGGCCTGATGAAAAAGGTTTGCTGCATTTACTCACTCACACATTAATAATAGACAATATATTTTAAAGTTTGTACTGACCTGCTGCTTGCTTGCTCGAACATTATATCACATGAACCAGTTTGATTTGTTATATTTTTTGTATTTGTGAATTGATATGTGTGCCTCTGTAGCCTCTTGTTTTAGTATTGATCCCCTCTCTGATATTTTTCTAAACAGACATTTTTTTCCACTTAGTTTAAAAAATAGAATAAAATCTGATGACAATAGCCTGGTTTTACAAATCATCTCTGCTTTGCACACAGGAGCCCAAAAAATTAATGCTCAAACGAAATTGCCAGGCCAGTAGGCGGCAATAAAGTCCATGTTAACCATGCACCAGAGATGAGCTGTCTGAGTATATGTGATGAGCTTTGTAATGAAAAAAAATAATAAATTCACAACAATAAACACTGCAAGTCAAACTGTGAACACAAATTGAGGTGATACCATAATTTACCAAATGCTCTGTTTTGTCCACACACAGATGATTGAAAATCTGCAATTTAGTGAACTAAAATGCTGTTTGCATTTGATCTAGAGGCCAAAGTGCAGAGGAAAATGTTCGGTTTGCAAAATATCTGTGTGCATGTGGACAAGGCCTTCAATGTTTTACATGTAGCTCTTTTTCTCTTTCCCTTCAGCAGTTGCCTGTTTCACTACAGCTAATAAATTGATTGGGCCTTGGGCCAGACAAGCACACACACGTACTTCAGTTGAGCAGTATACATTTAACACCTTTACTTAGGTGTATACACACCTAACCAAATACCAGCTCGGTTTCATTTGCACCCACACAGCCTTCACTTGAATTTCATCTGAAACACCTTAACACCCGTCTCACCTACTGTTTCGATCTCCATCAGAGGGACAAAGACACACGCTCACACAGTCTGCAACGCCGGCATCTCCCAAAACCCAGCCGAGTCTCGCACACCTGGGGTTTTCCATCACTTAGCCTGCTTGGCTTTATTACATACATTTACAGCTGGTCATGAATCAGATCCATGAATGTACATGTGCACAAAAAAACCCTTAAGACCACATACACACATGTTACTGAGCAGAAAGTAGGAGGGAGAGATGAAATGTTCTTAGAAAAAGATAAAGATGGTCCTTTAAGTGTATAAGAATTATTTTTTTCATTTCACTTACTTGCATCTAAAGCTAATCTCTAAAAACAGTTTTTCCAGTACTATTACTATAGATCGCAAGTACCGTAATTTCCGGACTATAAGGCGCACCTGAATATAAGCCGCACCAGCCAATTTTAGGGAAAAACACAAATGTGTACATATACAAGCCGCACCCGATTATAAGCCGCAGGTGTTTTAGTGTTTAATTACCATATGTAAAGGCTCGTGCACAGAGGAGATTGTCGGGAAAGAGACTGCTGTTTGGGGAAGCTTCCATTTTATTAACATTTCAACAAACAAGTTGCATATTTGCATAACCTATGACCACGCAAACGTCAACACACAAGAGTCAGAGACGCACAAACAGACGCACAAAGCTGCGGACTGGTTCACACGGACAGTTAAAGACAACATGAATGTCATTTAATTCAACTAACAGCGAAGTAAAGTGAGAAACTTCTCGGTCAGACTGACAGACAGCTGTTAGCTCCGTTAGCACCGCCACCTGTCTGACTATGTGTTGTTAGCATAACAAACCTGAATCACTGACGTTGATGACGTCCACCGACAGAACAACGCATTCCCTCGACGCAGAACTCCGAATGCTCAATGACGGTGTAGGGTCAACGACGTAGCTACGCTGTCGCCGCGACGCAGGAGCATAATAATAAACCATGCGTTAAAGGTGAGGGACGTAACCTGTACAATCCATAGATTGAGGAGGTCCCCTAGTGGCCGTTAGCTGTAAAAATCCATAAATTAGCCGCACCGTTGTATAGGCCGCAGGGTTCAAAGCATGGGGAAAAAGTAGCGGCTTATAGTTCGGAAAGTACGGTAGTCCTAATTTACTGACGGTTGGTACATATATATATATTTATTCCATTTTTAGGTGTAGTGTATTGCAAAAGTCAGAGTGTTTTTTGGACAAGACTGTAGGTTCTTACCCATCATTGGTTCCTTTGTAAATAATGTAGTGGTGGTCATACCTTATCTGTTACACTGACTGACATGTCAACTGACTGAACAATGAACTGTACTGCTGTACATTTTCTGGTAAACATGTAACTGTGAGCACTGGCATCTATTATAATGACAGCCCGTTAATCAGCGTCTTTCTGTACACATGTGAACACTCTCACCCTTAAGACATGGTTTGGTTTGAGTCTCACAGTGTGCCTCATCTACTATCATCACAGCTTGTAGCGTTTTTATACACCACATCGATAAATGCACAAAGTGGCTGGTACTGTATCCTGGTACTGATTTTGCTCATTATATACTTTAAATGTTATAGGGTTCACAAGCTGTTTGTGTGTCATTCCCTCTAGTGTTGGTAAGATTCCAGAGAGTTGACTTTCATACTGATAATAAATCTAAGGCAATGATGATGTCAGCATATTTGACTTACAGAGCTTGGCAGCACCCTTAACACCAGGGTTTTGATGTTGCCTCATTGTAAGTGAAATAATTCCATATGCTGCACCTGGGACCAGTTTTGTCAGACGTTTTATTTGGACAGGGATCAAGTTTAAGACATTGTAGATGAGTGGCTTATGTTCAGCTGCACAGTTTTGCTGTGCAGATCGGTAGGAATCCATAGACTCCAGTAAGCGTCCTGTCCTGCAAATGTTGATACTGTAGGGGGAGGAACCCTCAAGTTAAATGTGAAATGCAGGAATGGCATTGATGAGGAATAAGTGCTTCATATTATTTTGATGTATTACATTTGCAGATATAATGAAGTTAATTGTGCAATATGAATCAATGTGAAGCAATTTTGTGAATGTATTAATCACTTTTTATAGCAACTATGTCAACAAATTGTAACGTTACTTCTAAAATGAAATCATCACCGTCTCTCGTGTTTGCATATAGCAGAATGGGGACAAATTATCAGAGAAAATCAAGTGGATATGAAGTCTGTGATCCTGAGTGCCGTGCCTGCGTCTCCTCTGCTTCCTTAAAGCACGAATGGTTGGCAATATCAGCTAACATGGGCTTGGAAAGTCCACAAACAGTTGTCAAAGTACAGTCATTTCCAAAGGCGTACCACCCAATTTACTGGCTAGATCAGTCCCAGGAGTCTTGATTAATTAGCGAACATTATCCACTCCAAAGAGTATTTTGATACATTAACTAGCAATTAGTCTGCATTAGCAAGCAAGCTGACGTTAGCTAACACTAGCCAGCTAAAACCACAATATCACAATATATTTCACATGATTACTTTGCAGTAATGCCTCAACATCTGTATGAAAGTTAGAGGTGTAATGGGGAACAGTTGAGCCATCAGCGGAGGGAGTAACAGAGTCACAGCGAATGTAAATCGATGCCTGTGTGTAATGGTATGCTGGCAGCACTGGACAGGGGTGTGATGTTTAGATGACGATCACAGTCTAACAACAAAACAGATCCTTCACTGGATATCTCTCATAATAAAAGACCCGCGAAACCCACTTAAGCACTGTTACAAAACCAAACAACAGTAATGTGGTAGCAGACAGTGTTTTTCTCAACTTATAAGATGAAAGAAATGTTGAATTAATAGATGGAAAAGTCACTGTCACTCTATCTGTCCTACCAACTCTATGTCACACTTCTGCCCGAAAATACTGTCTGTCTCTTGCAGCAAGGGCAAAGCAGCTCCTGCTGTTTACTGGCAGGGATTATTTGATGTGATTTTGTAGTTACTGTCTTTGACATCTTATATAGAAAAAAATTGCAAAGTTTAATGAAAATTCACTGCCACCTGTTCAGTCCTCCCTATCAAGTCTTCAGTGAGAGCCAACAGGGCCTACTATTTACCAATGGCGATTTTGTGATGTCATTTCAAGCATAAAACTTATTTTTGTCATTTTCCATGATGCATGGTGAGTCAGGCTCTCAATCACACACAATAGAACAGCATCCATAAGAATATAAATAGTTGGTGGAACTGGTCGGAAAAGAAAACCCACCAGTCTTAGCGTTATAACATGTACTGTCACTGTCTTTCAAACCTCTTTTGGTTTCACAATGTCGGCATGCAGTATAAAATTACACACTTGAGCAATGTTATGCCATCCCTGTTTGGCTCAGTGTGAATGAAAAAAATGGTGTAGATGCGAGCCTTTGTTGCAATGCTGTTGCAGAATCATTGTCTGAAAATGGCTATTGAGGTAACTGGACAAGCGAAGGTGTATAACTAGCTATTGACTTTGAAATAGCAATGCAAGGCAATGGTGTCCCACTAGCTAATTGTAACCCAAGCTAACCAGGGGTTGCTCGCTGGTTGAGGCTTGGCTGCAGGCCATTTGTCTGGCATTGGGTGCTTTGTGGCTGAAGCTTAATATCATGTTGTCAATGGTCCAAATAAAATATAGAAACATTACAGATAGTTAAACTATTCTAAATATCATTGTAACGTATTTCCAGCCTCATTTCAACATTTAGACTCGTCATTCGACATGTAACAACAGGATGCTACCTGAAGTTCACTTAATGGCCACTGGCGTCATTAATAAGGGTTTTCCACTTTAATGTAAATGTTATGAGTCAGACTTTACTGGCCTTGGAAATGCCAATAACCTAAATAACTTGTGGTGTCGCCTACTGTACAGTTTGCATCACACCCTCTTTCATACAAGCAGGTGATAATGTTCAGTGCAAGGCGTGGGACAGGACATTTGGACGTGGCATCTGTTTTCCCATCTGCTTTGTCTACATCCTCCTCCTTGTTCTTTTCTTCCTTCTAAATGTTCCAGTCCATGTGCCATCTACATGTGCCACACACCCAGCGGAGGCAACACAGAAAAGGATCTATGCTGTCAGAACATTTTGTAACAGATAATTCTTCTTAATTATTTATTCTGTGCCGACTTTAATCTGTCACAGCAGTGATTAAGAAGTTGTGAATAGACGCATGGCTCTGCCTCAAACCCTGAGAATGAAGGGCATGGGATAAAAAGAAGGAACAATGCTTTTGGTTTAAATGAGAACAGATTTGAAGGGAGGATGTAGAGAGCGAGACTGAGAAAGAGAGGTGGCGAGAGCTGACTCAGGATACCTCGGGGGGAGGATGGCAGGAAGCAGTGGGTGAGGAGGAGGACAGGAAAGAGAGGTAGGGGGAGAGACTCCTCTTCACCCTCCTCCTCCTCTGTCATCATCAGTGGTGTCATCGAGGGAGGAGTGGTGTAGGGAAGGAAGGAGGAGAGGTGACATCATCCACCTCCTGGAGGTCTATGAGGGCGTATTACCACATTCTCCCTGTTAAAGCTTTTAACAGTCACATTTAGGCCATCAAAGGGATTTTAGTGCATTTAAACAACAGCTGGTAGTGAAAAGAAATCCTGTTCAAGAAATGCAGAGTCCAAGTAAAGAACAACTGGCTGTGAACAGAGAGGCAGGAATGAAAGATAGGATAGAGGAAAGGAATGGTGGGATGAAACAAAGAGGTGTGCAGAAAGAGAGCTCCTCTGCCTTTCTAGTTATGTAACTTTCCTGCAAAAGAGGGCATTGGGTTTGTGTGTGCGTGCTAGATCTCATGTAAGCTCTCTTTGGAGGGTCTCTCTGTGTGTGTGTGTGTGTGTGTGTGTGTGTGTGCGTGTGTGTGTGTGTGTGTGTGTGTGTATGTGTGTGTGCGCGCGTAGGGGTGACAGAGTTTGCAAAGAAGAAGATGCCCAACATGCCTCCTGTCCTTCGCTGTGTTTGCTGTTTGGCCTGCTTTACCCAGCTGTCACAAGCCTCTGTTGGTATGCTCTATACTTGTGTGTATGTTTTTGTAAGTTGTGTGTACTTTCAAACTACAGTAGGCAGCACTGAAAAACCATCAACCAAGTTTTTGTTGCTACTCTGCTGATTTTTGACCGAAAATGTTTTTAAAAACATATTTGATCGTACTGTTTAGCTGCAACAGATTGTGAACCAAAGTGGTGACTATGATGCTCCTGTTTAGTGAAAACGAAGGTTGGAAAAACACTTATCATGCTGTGATCAAGTCTGAACCACGATCCTGTTGATTGTCTATTTCTCTTCTTAAATGTTTTCAAACGCACATTTTTGTACTATTTAGCTACAATACAGTATTGTTTCCGCTCCCCTTACTGTTTGAAAATGGACTCCAAGCCAAAACCAAGAACTGCACCACTCGCAGTATGCCATTCATAAGCATGAGTGGTTAATGTTCTGGCGCAGAGCAGTGTATTGTGGATGTTGTAGGGGTTTGCCTTTTTAAGCAAAAGTGAATTTTTACAAATACTCCTTTAAGTAATACTGTTGTAAACACAAGTCATATACAGTGCCAGATTGTCCTTATGCTGGAGTTGTAGATTTTCTTCACACAATTATTGATTGTTCCTTGTCTGTACACTGGGAAGTAGTGTTCCACAAAGCCTGAAGTCACATACTGTATGGACCCTGATGTCAGGCCAACAGTCCTCCATGTGGCGCTTTGGGCAGTTTATGACTGAACATCACCTGACTTTTGTGTGTATCTGTATGGATGGCTCCACAAGTAAAAGACCAATAAAAAAGTTACTTCTATATTGCTAGCTCCTCTATAAAGTTTATGTTCTGAGCATGTGAGGAATAGAGTGCTAGTTTCACTGATTAAGAATGTTTAATTTGCCTCTCTTATCTCTAGCCTCTGACAGTCTATTTCATAATCAAAAGAAATAAAGAGTAGACTTGTGAAAGTCGATGCTGATTGCAGATGCTGAATGTTTGCATGTTTGCCTCACAGGAAATGACCATGGAAATTTACACATGATGAAAACTTACAAGATGCAACTCACAGATTTAAATAAAAGTAACAAGAAACAGCATGTTTTCAGACCCACTCTGTGCTGGATAATCTAGTGGAGTATTTCATAAATTCGCACCCACAGTGTGATCATCTATTTTTTTTGTTGTTGTTCCAAACCATAACTGGATTAGTTCTATTGTCTTGAGGACAAACTAGTGCTCCCACAAGCTTTTTCAGAGATTTGCCTTAGTGCAGCAACGCCTTCATGTTGTGTTGTGGGAAGTAAATCTAGGTGCAGTAGTTGTTGCTCTGAGCTGTGGTGAAGAGGGCACAAGACGTGAACCTAAAAAAAGGGGGCAGCTGTAAAGCTTACACTGGCTTTGGTAGATAGTGGATGTGCATTTCTCGAACCAAATCCCTTTCTTGAACAAATCCACTGCCAACCCCCCTGCAAAGTAGAATAAAAAAACAAAACAAAAAAACACCACTGGAGCTATAAGCTGTCTTGTGTTGTGCTCCCTCACCCTCAGACCCTCCCTTCCCACCACCTCTTCCAGTCTTCCTACCCCAGCTCCTGTTCTGGCTTTCTGACTCTCGGGTTTCTCCCCACCCCCTAGCCCTCTACACCCCCATGGCCCCCCTTTGACCCCCTGTTACCCCCCATCCACCCCCTCACCCTCCCTCTCCCCAGGGCAAGCCAGCAGCTCCCAGCCCTTTGTGCCTTCCTTCCCCTCCCTCCTCCTCCACCTCTGCCTCCCCCTGCCTTTGTGTGTGAGAGGCCAGCAAAGGGAGAGAGGAGAGGGAGGCTGTAGAGGAGGAGAGATGAGCTGGAAGAGAGGGATCCTATAGATCAGATGTGAAACTAGAGCTTGAAGCCTTTTTATTTTGACATGCTCTTACTTGACTTTACACATCGAGTGAAGGCGTTGAAGTTACCTTGTCAAAGTGTTGTCAACGTCCTTCTGTTGCTGTTTATATAGTTTTGTTGTATTTTTTGCTCTTTCTTACCAACTCCAATAAATTTAATTTAAATTAGTTTGATTGCCTTTACTGTAATATATACTGTACCATGAATCACTCAATATCATTTTAAAACACAGCACCTATAGAATATGATACGTAAAGTTGAGTTGTCCATACACGTAATTTTCAAATCTTTTCAATTAGAAGTATTTGCTTGTAGGACAGTCATTTTTATTGAACTTTAAAGCCATCGTAGCCCAGACGTCTATACAAGTTGACATGTTAATCATGTTACAAAAAACAAACAAAAGACTAATCTTTTGACCAAATTTTGCGTCCATTTTTGGATCAGCATAGCTGACCACTAATCCAACCTGACAACCCTGCATATGATTCCCATTAATCCAAATTTATGTGATGGTATGAAAGATTAGCAATACTCGTATGTTAAAGCTCTGCATTTTTTTACAAAGGCAAATGAACAGTTACAATGCTACCACAGACCAGACCCAAGAGGAAGCAAAAAAAATCTAACATTGTTTTTAAATTTTGATTTATCTTATTACATTTTACACACCCTATGATTGTAAAACGTCCAGGGTCACAGAAATATTCAAACATGAGACACCAAATAAAGGAATATTGTATATTTTCATCAGTGTGTTTGATATCAGCTGATAATAGGTATCTGCTGAGAGAGACCGAAGTTCTACTTAACCATGGAATAGCTTTTCATAGTTAACATGACTTGTTTTGACATGCATGTGGAGCTCCTGTGTGAACTACATAGTACTCTTTAGTAATGATATTAAACACACTGTACACACAAAATCATAAACATGGGATGTCAGTGAAAGAATACAACATACTTTAAGGAGCTTGAGGGTATTTTTGAAGCTGACAGCATTAATGATAAACACACATTTTCCACATTTGCAGATGGTGTGTACATAGCACTGACATGTCATGTTTAACTTTAAACACATGCATTCACGTGGTATTCTACAAATATACAGCACGTGCAGGGACTTGTGGACTCCCACTGTGCCCTGTGTTAAGGGACTACACACACAGAGCTAATTGGATTAAACTAACTTATTAATGAACTATTGCTAAAAGAATATATTGTACCATATAAGTACAGTGTATTTATGTATGTACAGTATGTCCAAGTAGGATTCAATAGGGGGCGATATATGGCAGTACAGACAAATAAAGTATGCAATGAATGCAGAAACTACATTGTTACACTGTACTGATGACTGAGGTTTTACCTGTACACTGTTCTGTCTGTGTCCTCGTGAAGAAAACACGTGCTGAATTTCAGAATTTTTAAAGTGTTAATGACATAATTGTAAATATATTTGGCAGCAGTGTGTGGGCAGCATGTGTCATAACAAATATGAGCAATAGCCGAATACAAGATGACATTAGGATGACAGCATATAATCTTAGACTGTTGATGTGATCTTCGACATTTCTGTAGACTTGCTTTAAAAACCCAAGATCATGAGACCTAGAAGTCTCCCAGAAGAAGCCTGCGTGAAAAACAAATTGTTCTAAGAGCTGTATCTGAAGTCATGCATCAGCCATACAAACATATTCAGAGCTGATGAACACAACTACACAATTTGGCACAGGTCAGTGAGTTCAGACAGTGTAAATGGGCCAATATGTGGCTAAGAGGGTTTTCAGGTTTGTGTTCAAAAAAGGTGGCCATTCACTGAAGTCGTCATTCACCTATTGACCTACCTAAATGGCTCACAGAGCAGCCAGCAGATAAACAACACACACAGAAATATACAGAAACAGTGACATGTGAGCACATGTGAGGGGGGCTGTGTGGGTTAGAGTTTGACAGAGCGAGAAATATATAGAAGCTGGTGTGTGAAAGTACAGATAGATGTGTTAATAAGCTTGTCTCACCATGTGTATATACATTTTGCATTTACTTTCCGAAGACCCAGAGCACTACACATGCATTTTTAAAACCTTCGAAAAGAAAGCTGGGTCAGGCTGGGTGCATTTACATGCGTATATGCATGCTTATCTGTGAGCATTTGTGTGTGTAAATCTGTGTATGTATGTGTGAAATCCACTTGCAGAGAGTGCATGCTCTGTAGGAGAGTATATTCCTGGAAAGCCAGCTGCCACTCCTGTTATCACAGCTAACTCGATTAGAGGAGCTTCTGCCGCCTAGCCCTCTGCTCTGAGAGCTACAACATCCATGCACATACACACCCACACACACTGGAGGACCCTTACTCCACATTTAATTGAATCAGCCCAAATAAAGTACACAGTGCCTCCAACTAATGCGTTGTTGTAACCGTTTCACTTAAAGCTTGTGCCAATAAAGCTCCGCGAGTCACATGTATTGTGTATATATTATCCTGATAGCATAAAAGCTCAACACAGCAATTTTTAAGTGGTTAAGTAAAACAAACTTAGCATGGCTAGCCAATCTGACAATAAAAATATGTGTTTGTTCTTCACATTTCAGACACATGAACCCAGGGCTTTAAATAATAATATCTGTATTTTGAAATCTCACCAGAAGCACTCATGCTCAGCGTGCAGTAAAATCGAATATGACATGATAATATTGACCAAATACCTACATGGGAGTTTCACTGAGAGCAATCCATTCATTTTTACAGGAACACCCAGGTCACATTCACCCAGGTACACACATTCACACCTGGACGCTACTCAGTACAACCACAAGTGGATCTGCAGGCCACTGAACAGCTCCACTGGAGCAGTTAGGCTAAAGGGCCCTGCTCATGACCAATTCAGTGATGGTAGTGAGTGAGGGACAACACTGCCTTTCACTTTCCCCACCCAGATTCATCCTGTTTGTCCTCTAACCTTTAGGCCACCATTGCCGCTAACACTGCCCCCAATACAGTAACAATGAAATTGATATACTGCCCAACCCTACATGTAACTATAAAAGAAATATGACTAGTCTTCAGCAATGTTTGGTGTGTCTGTCTTTGAATTCCTAACACCCAATGTAACCCCCAAGAAGTCATGCTAATATATATTTTTACAAACTGTTAACAGAAAACAGCAGTTTGCTACCGTTCTACCAATTAACCGCAGCAATGCAGAAATGTCAGTTAGGCAACCAGCCTTTCATGTGAGGTGCTGACCTTTCCCAGTGATAATGCTAATCATTGATTACATAGATAAACACAGGTTACCATAAGAGCCCATTATTGTCCCCCCCAAAACCTTCCTATGGACAGCGGTTATAATTAGGCCCCAGGGTAATTGGCTGACTAATTGCTGTTTGTGGGATACATATCATCAAACCCAAGGGGAAGCTCTGCTATTACTTTTAATTACCCGCTGTTAAGTTTGACAAGTGACCCCAAGTGCTGTTTTTGGAGCTGATGGTAGTGTTTCGTCTTGTGGGAGGGGATACTGAATATCAACCTGCAGTGTGGACACTGCCACAATGGCCCAGATGGATTGCTTCTGTAGTTACACACATACACACTGTGGGGTGAACAGACACACGCTGGCTTTTTAGGCAGCAGACCCATTCATCATGTGTCTTTCTGTAAAGGAGCTGCTATTCATTGTCTCTCCTCCTGCTTATTCTCCAGGAGTCGTTCTGTCTCATGCGTCTCTCAACCTCTCTACCACTACTACTTCTCTCTTTGTCTTTGTGCCCCCCTCCACCTCTCTCCTCTTGTCTTTATATCTTTGATACTCTCCCTCCCTCTCTCACACCCTTTATATAACTCCCCTCACTGAGAGAACAAAGAGGACATAGCTAGTTACCTTGTCTGTGTCTCTCCACCCGCATGTGTGTTTGAAATGTATGAAGTGCCATGTTAAGGTCTCATCCCAACAAGCTAGTTTCTCCAGTGAAACATAAATCACTTGAACAGTTATTAGTACTGTGTAGGTTGTAGATTACGAGCAGACATCTGCTATGTAGCCTGCTGTAGCCCTTCAGTTAACATCAGCTCCTGTAATGGCAGCTCAAGCTCATTACGATGGGGATGTGCAGTAGTGAAGTATGAAGCAGATTATGTGCACTTACGTACACAAATGTACAAAAAGGCTCCAACTAAGGATTATTTTCATTACATGATAATCTGCCAATTATTTAATACATTGATCGATTAATTGTTGTCTTTAAAATGTTAGAAAATAGTGACAAATGTCCATCCCAGTGTCTCATAGGCAAAGGTGATGTCTTTTAAATGTCTTGTTTTGTCAGTGCATTACCCAGAGATATTCAGTTTGATATGATATAGAAGGAAAACGCAGGACATTTCAGAGGTGGTGCATCTATCAACATGTTACAAATGTGTTACTATGTGTTCAGTGACTTTTGTACTGTCTGCATGCTGTTAATTGAAAAACAACCTATAACACAGAATTCTGCTTCCTCTTAAACACAGTCCAACGCATTCAAGACTATAGTGTAAATACCTGTGAACCTTAAGAGTGAATCTGAGGGAGGACTGTGTGTCTGCTTTTATTTGAAGATGCAGACTGACAGAGGGACAAATATGGAGTGAGACTGTGTGTTTCTTCTCATGTGTCAGAAGGTACTGATCCAAGCATTTCCTGGGTTGACTGTGTTGGATGAAATCGTATTCCTGCTCCCGTGTGTTCTTCAGTGTGTAACACTTAGGCACATGCGATTGCACATTCACAGGTGTGGGGATACAGCAGTTGGCTGTTTGAGTTAGTTTGCCTGCCATGTGAGTTTTGTTTATATCTCTGTAGCTTTCAGACAAATTGCTTTGGCTGGAACTCATCAAGGGACGGTCATCACTGTACAGTATGTACAGTATGGAACGTGTGTGTGTGTGTGTGTGTTAGTGTGTGTGTGTGTACTACACAGGCCACATCCATGGCCAAGAGCAGGCTTGTGTTGCCATGGTGAAAATGAAATCCAAAATGCAGAGTTGCAAGGAAACCCCTGATTGGCTGAGGAGCCATGCATGGGATTGTGATGCATGCTGTCAACTGGCCAATGGGACGCAGGCTGAGCCACGGCTGTTGCTAAGGGGAGTAGCTTGGAACAAAGTCAGCTGGGTTTTCTCTCTCTCTCTCTCTCTTCTCTCTCTCTCTGCTTCTCCCAGTCATTTTCTGGCTCGCTCGTCCGCTCTCTCCTAATGCTCTCTCTGCCTTGCCCTCATTGACTCCTTCCCCCCCTTCTTCCCATCTCCCCATCGCTCTCCCCCCCTACATTTTTTTTGCACTTCTACACGTGCGAAAGGGGAAAGAGCACATGTTGAAAAATTCACTGAATATTTCATGCAGCTTGTTGTGTGGGGCTGGGCTGTATCCAAAGAAGCCATGCACACAAAGTGATGGTTGTGTGTGTGTGTTTTCCTGCGTGCTTGAAAGTTTGCATGTTTATGTCTGTTTGTTTATTTTATTGTGTGTGCTTTCTCAGTATGTGCATTTAGTATGGGGTTTTGTTGCTTTTGTTTTTGTTCATGCCCATGTCTGTGGGCTCATGTCAGGGATCCCTCCAGGGACTTGTGGCTCTCTAGCAGAAGTGTTTGAATGCCAGCTAGGGTGCGTTGGGTACGCGCTTGGCGTCACGTAGTGCTGAACCCCCTTCACTACCACCTCTTCTCCACCTGTAGTACCCCATATCTAACTGCTGGGTTCATTACTATTCACTTCATAGCCTTTATTTGACAGTAGGCTTTGTTTGCCACCTGTGCCATTGTGCGTGTTAATGACATACACTGTGCATAGAAGTAGGCCGCGGTATTGCGTGTGCATCCACTCATGAGAATGTGGGTTAGCATCAGTCACATAGACTCATCATCAATTATTCATTTATGACACAGTTGCTGGATGAATCGTCAACAGTCCGACTTTATTGATGCAGCACTTGATTTGCGCATGTTGTTCTCAAGGCAGTGTGAGAGTGTAATCTCGATTAAGCTATCTGAGGTATAGTACTGAGTCATCATATACACTGTGGTAGTCAATGATCAAACTTGGCCAAGAAGCAGCAGCAACACAAACAATGACCGTTTTGTTAGTTTTTGGAAAGGCAGGAATATTGTACGTCACCTCACAAGTGGGCAGAAGCAGAAACAAAGCATCCGCTCTGTCTACACATTTTTCTGTCTCTCCCCCTTCTCTTTCCTTCCTCCTCTCATTTCCTCCTTCCACACTTCCTGTTTCCTGGCTCTCATCCTCTCTTTGTTCAGCTTTCTCTCTCACGGGTACATTTTTTCTCCTTCCGCTGTCATTTAGTTTTTTTCTACTCTGTGTGTGTGTGTGTGTGTGTGTGTGTGTGTGTGTGTGTGTGTGTGTGTGTGTAATTGATCTATTGTGCCGACGGCTGCCAGGGGAATTACTGAAGTGAGGCTTCCTACTTATGAATCAAACTCTGCTAATAGAGCATGGCTGGATTTGAGATGACATAATAAACACACACACACTCTCACACACACTGTGGCCGTCCTATAGCCTCCCATGGTTCATTCATAATAATCCTCACAATCAGTTATTCAGAATGAGAGTTGGAGGGAGAAGAGGGACGAGTGAAAAACTGGGAGGGAGAGGGTGCCGCTCACCTGCTTCATGTGAAAACAAAGCAATTACAGGCATTATTAGTCGTGTGTGTGTGTGTAAGAGAGAGAGAGAAAGCATGCAGTCGCAAAGATAAGATCAAAAGCAGTAGCCCCAGCTGGGGCTGGAGCTGGGCTCTTAGCTCTCCCACTGGTTTCATTTGGGTTATCACCATGCTCCTCTTATTGATAGTGTGTGTGTGTGTGTGTTTGTACGTGTGTGTGTGTGTGTGTGTGTGTGTGTGTGTGTGTGTGTGTGTGTGTGTGTGTGTGTGTGAGAGAGAGAGAGAGAGCACGCGTGCATGCATGTTCTTGTGTGTGCACATGCAAAAAGTATTCACATGACATTATATATGATATAACAGGTTCAACTTGAAATGAAAAAAACACAGTTATCAAAAATAATGTGGAATGAGAGCATTTCAGCATGCTTCAGTAAGGATAGATGTGTTTTCAAGAACACACACGTGCACATGGTTTCCACCACTGTAACAATGGAAAACATTAAACTTGTTCATGGACATGCACACTCAAAAAGTTTCCTAGTGTGCACTTGTGCAGTCAGTGGGACTTGTTGGAAGAGAATAAAGCAGTCAGCCTCTGTGCAGTGGTTTAAAAATAGAAATGACACACACACACAAACACACATGGCTTGCAGCTCAGAAATAGAAGAAGCAAAAAGCATCTGAGTAGCCGAGCCCAGTCTCTCCCCCCTCCACCTTTTTTTCCTCTATTTTTTTCTTTTCGTCCTCTTTCTAATCTGTCCTTCTCTGGCTTTTTCCGTCTCTACCTTTGCTTCCTGTACACTCAGTCTGCAGCTCACAAAAAACAGAGACACAGCAGAGAAGAGAGAACAAGACAGAGAGAGTGTTAAAATGAAAGTGAGCATGCGTGGGAATCAAATGTGCCAAGTTTGCATCACTGCAGGGCCACGTGCATATGTTTGGGTCACAGGCAGTGTGTGCATGTGTTTGATGTTCTTCAGTGGGTTGTTGTGTGCATTTAAGCGGCAAAGTCTGCATATATTGAAATGTCTGGAATTTCAGTAATCTCTCTCTCTGTGCTTCACAGGCTGCGATTCAGATAAAGACAGAAAAAAAAGAAAGATATTGAGTATGAGGGTAGAGCAGGTGTCATGGTGAATAACAGAACACACTGTTCCTGCCAATATTTATCTGTTTACACAGAAAAGTTCCCTTCACAACTCTGTACGCCTTTCCATCTCCTCTGGTTGTGTGTGTGTTTTTTCCATGCAGCACAGTGACAGTTTATTATCCCTCTGATCACTGCTGACTGCCCCTTCACAGAGATGGGTGGGGGTGTGGAGGAGTTATGAAAAAGTAGAAATTGATGTCAGTCGACGAGAGAAAGACTGAGGGAGGAGAAAGATGAAAGCAAAGAAGAGAGAGAGGAGTTGATTATGCAGTTTAAGATAATGCTCTCTTTGAAGAGTGAAGAGAGGGAGATAAGGAAAGAAGATGAATTTTCTTTCTTTCGTCCTTCACCTGCACTCTATCTGTGTCTTCTTCCATGTTGCTCTTTAACTTGCTCTGTCTCTGGCTCTGTTATGGAGTTATTTTTAGTTCTTGCTTTCTGTCTGGCTGCCTGTGAACATGCCTAGCTATATTTTACAATAAAGGTGTAGATGACATTTCTTCTCTTTTTCACAAATGAGTCTGAAGGGAGCAACTCTAAATTCAAGTGCAGGCAGATAAAACAAGATAGAATTATTCTCTCTGCCTCTGATGTGCAGCCGTGAATGCTATCATAACATGCTGAGCTGCACGTGAATGAGACAACAAAGGAAGTAAGTACGACTGTGGAGGCGAAGTGTTTCTATGACATCTCAGTAGTTGAGAGGGAATCAAAGGGCAACGATTCACCTTTTTTACGCAGCCGTCTTTATTTCACGAAACCGATGGAAACAGAAATAACTCAACAGAAACTTTGCAAAGCGGCTATAGAAAAGTATGAATCATTTAAGCTTTTATGTAAATTTGGCTTTAAATGCAACACAATAAGTTGTTTCTTTCCATGTAAAGAGTGTCAGTATGTCAACTTTGAGAGTTGTTTTGTTCTCCAGTATAGTATAATTTTATCGTTCATTTAGAGCCGATGCAGTATTCGATTTTAGAGCTTTTATCCACTGATCCTGATGATGCGCTAATATTGGTGACCTGGGCAAAATGTACAGTATCTGCTGATAAAGATCACATGATGTGATCACATGAAGTAGTCACTGATTACTGAAGGCACAGTGTAGTCTTTACATCACCAGCATGTGACTTATGTCCAGTGAACACATTTTCAGCCCATATTGGACACATTTATGAGACAGCTGTCAGAGGTTACCATGGAAACATGATGTTTGAGTTGGTCAGTTCAGATAAACTGCTAATGTTCAGGCATATGTGACCGGTGACACTTTGTTGGTCTGATGAAGTCATGAGTCTGAGTTTGTCTGTGAGATTTTGCATGTATGGTCATGGTTTGGTATTAATACAAACTTTGCTTTTCTCAGTATCTAAAATTGATTTTGAGATTCAAGGCAACTGTGTGGCCTCCAGCTGTATAATGATCAATTTATCCAGGCTAGAGGGTAGGCTGAGCATTTGAGGACAGCAGTAATCTCTGTCACACCACTGTTTCATTAAATGTGTAGTATGTGCTATAGATGTATTTAGTCAGTGTGTGTGTGTGTTTCTGTATATGTGAAAGAGAAACACAGATAATGTGAGTGTTTCTCGTCACAATGTGAAAGACAGGAAGACAAAAACAAGCTTCTCGTCAAAGTTTCCTTGGCTGTTTCTTGTAATCTGTCACACTGAAATACTGTGACAAATCGGAGGAGACAACGGACATGTAGGTTGGACCAAAAGCTATATAATTTTTTTCTTTCTTCAGTTCACACATAAACAGCGCTAAATTCTAGTTAAAGGAAGTGGGTATTGTTGTTTTGAGTCACTTACAGTGGGGTTTAGATGTGTTAGAAATACAGTAGGAAGCAGCAGGTGTTTGTCAGCTTCTGCTTTGTACTACTCAGCATTTGAAAGACTTTCCATTAAGGTTGTGGGGGATTTCTGACATGTAGAAATCCAGTGTATGCACTTTGAGCTGATAAAACCTCTTAAGTTTTTTGTATCAAATGTTTTGTGTAAAATATCATTGGCATTTCAACAGAAGGTTTTTTGTTTCTTCTCATTTTCTCCGTCTCTCTCTCTGTCACTGGGACATGACCTCTCGGCGAGTGACCTCATCAATAAGGGGCTCGTTTGGGGGAAGGGCAGGGTCAGGGGTGTGTATGTGCGTCTCTATGTTTGTGTGTGCATGACCCTGATGGGGCCCCTTGCGTAGTTCGATTGAGAAAAGGGGAGACAAGCAGGGAGGGGTCTTATGGGCCCCCCATTTTCCGCCATCTTAGGTTTCTGTCTATTGACTGCTGTGGCTACCCCAGGTCTCATGTCCCATCGTGTGTGTGTGTGTGTGTGTGTGTGTGTGCGCGCGGACGCGTGCGTGTGTGTGTGTGCAGTCTCTGTATTTCCTGTCCATTCTCCTCATGACAATCTCGCAGGTGGACAGGACAATCACTCATTCTCATCTCTCTTTCTCACTCTATATAAATCTCTGCCTGTTTGTGTGTGTCTACTATCCCTCCACCCCTCGCTGTCTTTCAGTTTCTTCATCCTCCCCCTTCTCTCCCTGCTTCTCTCCCCCCTTCCTGTCTCTGCTCTACCATCCTTTTATTCCGTCCCACTCTCCCTGCCTTCCTCCCTTCCTTCGGTCAGGTGAGAGAGAGGTGAGAGAGGAGGAGGAGGAGTATTAGCCTCACTGTCTGGAGCCAGTGGTAACCTTATATCTCAACAGAGACAGACAGAGAGAGGAAGGGTTGGTAGTAACTTGAGCTTTAGTGATTGTACATTCAACACAGAGGTCATTTTTTAGACACTGGATATGAGCAATCACACACGTACACACACATTTTGATTCTCCTTCCTGTGCCTAAATATATGTATGCATCCAACAAACACACATTGGAAAAGCATATTTTCTCCCTCCTATCAGTGGTGTAATCCCAATGCAACATCGTGGCGATTGTCCTTTCTCATCCTCCGGAAACAGAGGCTCTGAAGTTAGTGGCTGATTGGCCTGTCTATGCAGCTGGAAAATAGAGTTTAGTCAGCTCTGTGCCTTCGGTCTGTTTCATGCTCTAACACTCACATGCACACACAAATGTACATAATATAGTAAATGTACTCAACAGAGATGAATGAGCTGCAGGAAGGATCAGAAATGAATGAAAAGGAAATGGAGAGATTCATTAGTAGGGGGAGAAACAAATATATGCTATCATGGCTGTTGAGGTTTATATACTATAACATGTTTTTAAAGCAAGTAATACACATTTTAAGCATGGTTTGAATGGATACAACTACTGTTTGTCCGTTTCGGAGAGTTTGTTACACATCTTTGGTAGTTATTTAAAAGTACAGTGGCCTAATAAGAAACCGGAAAGGGAGACATATACAGAGGCAAAATGGGGACCCACAGAGGTTGAAATAAACAGAAAAAGAGTCAGCAAGGAAAGCAGAAGGCATTGTGAAGCTCTGAGAGAGAGGCTGATATAAAGGAGAATGATTGGGTTTTAATCAGTCACAACAAGTGATGGTGAAAAAGCATTCACCGATGAACAGCCCTGGGCTGAATGCTGCAGTTGCTTTTATACTTTCAACGGAAATCTGATATTTTCAAGGCCTCTGCTGCAGCTGTTGAACTGATCCCAGGAGAAATATTTTCTGGCTTTGATTCAGACACTTTTGTTTTTTTACATTGTAATTGATGTATAATGTGAAGTTTAGAAAACTTGGTTTCTCAAAGTTGGCCTGTTTTCTCTGTCTTTGAGTTGCTTAGATGTGACCTGTTGAACTCATTGGAAGGATTCTTAGACACAGGAGGCATTCAGAACTGAGTTGATCAGATCTAATGGAAGCAAATGTAAACTCACCATAACATCATCCATTGGTTTAGAGACTATCTTTTAAAGCCTCAAGATTGGGCTGTCGCCATCTTGTTTTTCCAGAGCCAGATGTGACTGTATTTGGAGGACAGGGTTAAGCTGGTGAGGACATTCTCATTGGATCCAACTGAGAACCTGGGGACATAAAACGGTAGTGACACGTCAATCATAATGTTGCCATGTTCTAAAGTATAACCAGCTTTATCGTCAGTTTTACTTCACTTAGTTCACATCTATTAATCATCAAACAGTTTATTTATTTCTTGGCATGGGTTTGGTTTGGATTTGGCTCTTGGCACCCTGAGGCTGAACCCTGCTCAGTACTCTCATTCTGTTCCCATTTCCTGGACTGACTCTAGGGACGACAAAGACACAACAGGTTCTGGCTGGGATAAATTACCTTGGTGCTGTATTCCCTGTAAATCAGTTGATCTCAAGACTGTTCAGTTCAGGTCTGGCTGTGTTTAGTGGGAGGCTGCTGAGACCAGTCCCACTACCCGATCAGCCAGCATTCAGCCCGTGTTCTTTGTTTTTGGACTGCTGGTCAGATAAACCATGAAGCAATGTTTTGATGAGTGGGTTTCTGTTTTGTGTAAATGCATTGCATCACCAGCACAAGATCGTATGGGTAATGCAATACATGTTTTACGCTATTCCACAGACAGTGGGTGATGGTGATAACAAACCAAGAAAAGTAGCAATAAAACAGTAAAAGGTGTGACATGAGACATTGAATGCTTGTTTACAAGAAAAAACCCAAAGGGTACAATTACAATTTTTGAATTTGACTTTTCTGAACATGCCAAACTTAGTTGTTAGTTAACACCCATAATTCATAGCTTTCATTTGAGATATTCTGCTTTAGAGCCAAAAGCAATGTTTATTCAGGCCCCGGTGTTTACCCCTGTGTCTGTATAATGAACTCCAGGCCACTCCAGCTCAGGATAGACAGCAGACTGGTTTGTAGCCCCACAGCCACAGCACAGTGCCAAGGTGAACGAGTCTTCACCAGGCTTAGGGGACCAGGTGTGTCAAGTGTTTGAGCTGGGGGCACAATGGGCCCCCTGGGGCCTGTTGAAGTTTCTTGGGGGGGCGTGGACTTTGGTTCCCCCCTAAACCCCCTGCCCGTCTCAGGCCAGGGCTTTTCCTGGGCAGCGTGGCACAGTGTGTGGCCTGGCTCAGGGCCAGAGCAGCCAGCCTGCCTGCCTCTGCCAGCCTCCCTCCCCTGAGACCAAAGACAAAGCTGGGACAAGGCCAGACACTCCACGCTCTCTGTTTATCTCTCCATCTTTCCCCTCCACTCTTTCTTTTTCTTCTCGATCATTAGGGGTTGATTGTGTACCATTTTCCTCTGTTTTTTCCCATCTCTTTGACTTTCTTTCATTTTCTTTCTTTACATTTTGTTTCACCCTTCACATTCATGTTATGTTTGTCTGTCATCTCTTGGTCTTGTTTATTTTAACCATCTCACTATATCTACATTGCCCCTAATCTCTTTTCAGTGTCCAGATTTTCTTCCACATCATTGCAGACACAAACATAAACACACACACACACACACGCACAAGCACTCTTTACATCTGCGGACATACACAGCAAATTGTAACCTTTAAATACACAAATATCCAAACACATAGGTTTACGGGTGTCAGCCATCCAGCTGTGCACAGGCAGGACCATCATACATTCTTTAGGCCTTTCTTCAAGCTCCCACACACAGATGTACTATTGCAGTTTTCCCATATAAACACATATAGCCCAACTCAACACATCTTCTTCCCACACCCACACATACACCACCTTCCTCTCTTTGCGGTGTGTGTGTGTGTTACAGTGTGTCTGTCATCCTGTCGCTGTGTGTGGGCCCCACATCAAACCAGCTGCCTAACCAATAAAGGCTAGTGCTAGCCACCAGGCTCCGAACAGCTAGCATGCATCACTCACTGAGGGTGTGTGTGTGTGTGTGTGTGTGTGTGTGTGTGTGCGTGTGTGTGTGTGTGTGTGCTCTCTATCCTCCACAACCACCCACAGTGCTGCTACTGACAACTCTGGTCAAGTCTGATTGGCTCTAAATGAACTTTATGGATAGATGAGTGGTTCTTTCTCCTTGTCACTCTCCCTTTACATCACACTCATTTGCAACTTTCATTTATTTGCTTTCTCTTATTTGACCTCTTTGACTTTCTCATCTCCTCATTCATCAACTTATTTTATTCTTTCTTCCATTTGTTTATTTTTTATTTTCATTATTCTCTCTTTCCTTGGTTTCTTCTCTCTCATAACTTTCTAATTACCACACTGTCTGTCACTCTGCTGGTCTCGTAATGACTCCTAACCACAAACTTCACACCTCACATGAAAGAACAGTGTGCACACACTCACAAGTCAGGATGCAATACATATTACCCAAGTGTACATATTCCCACAGTTTACTCACACATTAAATTATCTTATTCCCTCTCTTTTCTCTTTTCCCTCAAATGAGCTCAGATTATGTTATCACATGTTATTACTGTTACATATTCCAAAATGTAATTCCATGTAGAGGTTGTAGTATAGTACACTAGACACCAGTCATACATACTGTACATAACTCAATCTAACTTGGACATTGGCCAGTTTCTTGGTGCAAGATACAGTTCATAATACAGCTGCCGATCAGTACTTAACACATCAACGCGTAGAACTACAGCTTTACGGTGTACTTGTGTAAAGTAACATTAAAGTTGAAATGAACTGAACTGTAGTATTTAGTATATGCTAGTACAAGTATGTACTAGTATATAGTATAGCATTAAAGACTTCTACTGGATTCTTTAAGGCTAATGTAGCGCATAACGTTACATGATTCTGACATTGTCTCTCTTTGCTGTCACTGACTCCAGATTACTTTGCCCCCTCAGGTCATTCTTTCTTTACAAAGCTGACTGAGGCAGTGCTGGTTTGGGATCAGTTTAAGTTACTCTAAAGACAAAAGAGATATTGACTACAGGGGAGATAACAACTCTCATTCTATTTCTCCATCTTTTCTTCTTTTTCTGTATTCCGCTGAAGGGCATGCTGACCTGTTAAGGACTGATAGTTCTGTGTGCATGTCTATGTGTGTGCACGTGCTGAACTGGAGAAAGGAGTGCGTGTACAGGGGAGGTAATCTTTTTAATTCTATGCAGTGTTTGAAGTTTTCCTTCGGTTGGCTGCAAACTTTAACATCAAACGCTCAGGTCACCCACCCTCCCTTCATCTCTGCGTCTTTCTCCTCCCATCCCACCCCTCCTCTCCCTCTCCCTCTCTGTGATCTGGTGAGACTAGCACAGGAGGGTCCTGCAGATAAAGTGGGGGTAAGTAAGATTAGACATACTGACGCCCTTGCACACACACACACACACACTCACACACACACACACACTCACACTCACACACACACACAAACACACACACACACACACACACCAGAGACAAGAGAGGGCACAGCCAATTAACAGTGTTTGTGAAATAAGTTGGGACAATGACTCTCTGGAGCTGCATGAATCTAAAAAAATGTGTGTGTGAACAGCTGGTACAGCCAGTTGTTTCATCATCACCCTGTAACCATGTTTGACACACAGGGCTATTTTTACCCCAGAGTCAGACCCGCAACCCGCTAGATGACTCACAAGTCACTACGAGCCAAACACACTCTCTCACACACACACACACACACACATCTTGAGGATTTCCACTGAGATGCACGTGGTAGTGAAGAAGTCACACCCTTATCCACTGCCCAAGCAACAAAGATAGATGTTGCCTCTGTTGCTGCAGTTTCCTTTTGTGTTTGTGTGTGTATCACGTGCCTCTCAGAGACACTGAACAGCTGCATGTGGTTTGTGTTTGTGTATCTGACAGTGTACCCCCTCCAACCCCCATCCCCCCTCCCTCGTCTGGACTCACGGTTAGCCCACCAGCTATCAAAGCAACTGACCAAATGACAAACACACACACACACATACAAGGACACATTCACTACAAATACTACTTCTTTTGTGTCTTGGTCTAAGAGGAGCCAGATGCGAAGTAGCACATGCACGTGCTTGTGTTCCCCAAACTGTGTGTCTTTTTTACATTTTATGTGTGTCTGTTCCTTTGTGTTTGAAGGCTTTCTTTGTTCGTTTCTGTACTTGTAAGTTTTCCAGCATACTGTACATGATCATGAGTAAAGTTCTGTGTTTGTGTGCTGCGTGTCTCCTGGTTACAGGGTTCGTTGTTTTGTCTCAACCTCCAGATTTTTCTCTTTCGGCATGCTGACTCAGCTGATCCTGGAGCATTTAATAGGGTGTGTGTTGCAGATCCGGCAGCGTTTAATAGGGTCTGTGTGTTTTCTGGGCTCAGATTCACGGCACAGTCAGCCAACAAGTTTCTGAACACTGTGTGTGTGTGTGTGTGTGTGTGTGTGTGTGTGTGTGTGTGTGTGTGTGTGTGTGTGTGTGTGTGTGTGTGTGTGTGTGTGTGTGTAGGGCTTGTGTGGGTACTCTGATACCATTTAACACGAGTCATTACAGTATATGTGTTGGCAGAGGTGTCCTAGAAAAGTATTTGCTGTATATGTGGTCTTCCTATAGGTGGAGTGAAGGGTTTCGCGCGTGGTACATGTGTGTGCGCGTGCATGTGTGTCTGCAATAATGTATTGACCTTGTCTCTCATTGCCAGTTCCCTGAAGGTTGATGAATAAATAAAGGCGTGACGCCTCCCTAGCGAGGCTGTGTCTGCTGCTAGCAAGACAGAATGACACCATACATAGACACACACACACACACACACACACACACACACACACTCACAACCACACAAGGCTATCTCCAAGTCTGTTTGCAGGGCTATATTTGCACAATGGAATAATGTTGGTTCCCTGCGATACTCTGACCCAGAATTCTACCTTTTCTGTGCCTCTGCATTTATCTTCATTTTTAGGCATTTTTAGACATTTTTAGTGTGTGTGTGTGTGTGTGTGTGTGTGTGTGTGTGTGTGTGTGTGTGTGTGCGTGCCTGGGTGTGTGTGGCAAACTAGGCAACTGCCCAGGTCTCTGCCCTATCTTAGTGGCCCCTTTGCTTAGAGCTGATTTGGTGTTCCATAGCCTGCTTGGTTTTGCTTTTGGCTCCTGATGTATATTTTAGTTCAACGTTTAACACGGGTTGTGAAAAAACTCATAACTCAAGATCTGAACTGTGCAGGCTGTGTATTTAGTTTTTCTTTTCTTCTTTTCGTGATTTTCTGCGAAGTAGAAAACATCTCTTGCTCAGCAGTTGCACATTTGCATCACTGGTCAGGCAACTGGTAATGATCTGATACTGACATGGAAGCCACTGAAAATGTTATGACAGCAAGTTTTTAAAATATCTTTTACTTCGGCTTACTTACTATTTTTCAAACTTGGCACCAGCTGAGTTTGAGTGCTGATTAAACATGGATAGACTGGAAAAAGTACGAGCAAGCCAGTGTCTTTAACTTCAACATGCATCATAGCATTGTGCCTAAAAAGAGGCAAAAATTAGCGTGTCCACCTGGGTGTTCTTTCAGTCATAGCCGATCAGAGCTGGAGCAGATAAAACACCCACAGCTACTGCAGGGTCAGTTGACATGGGAGTGAATGCCAGTTTTACACATCCAGATTAAAGACAAAAAGCCAGATGTTAGTGAGTATTAGTGGGTTTTTGTTCCGTGTGAAAGACAGTCTGTTTAAGTGCTGTTCAGTCTGTCTCTTTGTGATATGCACAAATGCAAAGAAGTGTGGTGGGAGTGGTCAGCAAGATGAAGTGCCAAACCACTGCTAAGGTCATGAGGGTTAGAGCTGTGTGGGGTCAAAGATCAGTCCAGACAGTCAGGGCTCTGCACGTGCCCAGAGCAGGTGTCCTAGCAACCAGGCAAGGCAGCAGGAGGTGAAGTTTACTAATGCACACCGTAATAAACAAATGTCACACACACAAATTTAGAACTTTTATGCATCACACACTGTAACACATTGAACACAGTTGTGGGATTTTCCTCCTCAGTGTGATTTAGTGTTTTTGCTTCATTTGGTCGCCCCTACCCACCAAATTTTCATTGCATTCCATCCTCTAATTAGAACAACAAAGAAGCATCATTGGCAGAACAACATCACCCTCTGTATATTCAAACTCCCATGTAATACCAAGTGACAAAACTGCACATTTGGCTGCAACTTTCCCTGAAGTTGTCAGAAAAAACAAACAAACAGTGTCTTTATTAAACTTTTAGCAGAGTTGTGTCTTTTCCAGATAGACTCAGTGCCTGATCTTAAACACCTCACTGCGTATCCGTAATTTGTATGATGGAAAGTCCGGTCACTGACTGGTCATGTTTAGTTTTTGGTTTTTTTTCGTGCCTGTGTCTGTATTATATCACTCAAGACCTCGGCCATGAGTAAAGACACTGCTGCAGCTCTCATTAAGACCACTATAACTCATAATAATGGCTGTCATGGCCTGAGTAAGCTGGAATCTTATTAGGAAGCATAAATCACAAGGTGGAAGGCTACTCCTGTCTCTTTCGTATTTATAACTCCTATTCATATCCCATAATTAAATTACGTACATCCCAACAAAGACATTTACTCTGTTGTACTTCATCCAGTTTGGGCATTTATCTACAGCGTTACTGTCGCATGAATTACATGAAAATGAAAAGTTTTGCAATGACTTTCCTCCTAGAGTGTCTTGTAATTACTCTTGACAGTTATAAGAAGTGCTAAGGTTGCTTATATTTTTCAGGTGCGCCTCAGTTGTTACATCTCTGCTCTAAGTGTGTATTTTCTTTGACACTTTATTTTTCTTTGGGGAACTTGCACATGGTATTCATAAAGGAACGGTTTTTTTTTCTAATTTAAAGCGAAAGTTACCACATGTAGTACATAGCAAGTTAACAACTTTGATGTGGACTCACAGGTTTGAGGTCACTGTGATTTAAGTAAGCAATAAATTCCTTCATGCCCTGTCTATGTCCCTCTCAGACACACACACACACACACACACACACACACACACACACACACACACACACACACACACATAATGACTTGTCCCTTTTGAGGTCAGGGTTGCAGACATCAAAGCCAAGCAGACAGCCAAGTTGGTAGCCAATTTCAGACATGCACTTCACTCTGTAGATGTGCTGGCAATTTTACATGGCCACGTCATGTTTGAGGCAGTTTTATGCAAGAGTCGCCCCGGCAATCCTACCAGGACCTGTTAGCATTTCAATAACTCTGCTACAGGGCTCAAGTTAGAATCAAATGCAATTACGAAAGGGCTACAGCACAAACAGGGTTATATACACACATCAGAGAAAGAAATTGCACGCATATCACTTCCAACAAGACAACACTTTGATGACTTAATTAACGTTTCTAATGCACAGGGAAATTAGATTATTTAAATGAACAATAAAACATCACAAATGAACCAGTTTTAAATTGCAGGGGACATGTTCTCTTGCAGTACAAGGAGGAAGAGGTTTTGACAATGGCTTCAAGTGATGATGACAATTTTTGGCAGCATTGCACACCATCAAGTTCTGAAATTTCTCTTTCTGTCCAGACCATTGTTTTAAATTGTTAAAACCACACATGGAGTAATTTTAGTATTTGTGCCCTGCTTGTGGGATTTCAGATTTGAATTTCACCTTCACTCTACTTGTAGCTAGGCTTGTGGTCTGTCATGTCTTGCTCTCTCTTTCCCTCTAATGCACACGTACAGATTCACTTTCTCAGCAGTATATTGTCTCTCCCATCTTTACTTCATTGATTAGTCAAGCAGTAGAATGTGGGAATAGTCACACTTCCTCAATCCTGTTTCCCACACAGCCTCAATAGCACACCCAGACAACCAGACCTATAGAGAGGCCTAGAGAAGTGGAAAGTGATAGAACTACAAATTCACATTTTGTTTAATGTTTAATTTGCCTAATGCAGTAATTCTAATTATGAATAGGAAAAGGTACATAGTGAAGTGGGAAGAGGGAAAAAAATCCAGTAAGAGCCGGTAAGACATGATGATGACTAAAGAGATGAAGCAGATGGGAAAAGAGACAAAGAGAGAAAAAGGTGACAGAGAGATTAGAGCATATGGATGGGGGAGGGAGAGAGGAGGAAGAGAGAGAGAACTAATTAAAGAAAGTAGAATTTTAGTTGGGTGTTGAATCCATGAGGAGTAATGGTCCCAGGTGTGTGAGATGAGGAGAAACTGAGGAGAAGAGGGAAGGGGAAGGAAACTAGGTCCCCGTATGCCATATGTTCTCCAGCTTCCCCTCTTTCTTCTCACTCTCTTTCATTCCCTTTCATTTCAGACTCTGCACTGGCTCACTGAGAAAAAGCTGATCTGGGATCGCTTTTCTTCTCCGTACACATCTTCCTCGCCGTTCTGTCAGCTATTTCAGTGTACTGCAGGTTAAGTAAGGTGACAGCAGGATCGAGTGGGCGGTGGTGTGGAGACGATGATTGTGTGGCTGTTTGCATATGCCTTTGTATACGCGGCTCAATAGCTTCCATGATCTGTCCTCACAATCTGAGGTGTGTTTATGGGGGATTTCTATGTGCTGGTTCCTCTATTTATACGGATTTTAGCATTTGTCTTCCACATTCTGATTTTGTTTATTGTTTAACTGGTCCTTTGTTCACATTACTTATTGTTTGGAAGTAGATTTGTCTGTGTGCATTGGGTTAGACTGCAGCTCTGCCAAAGTACAGCAGGTTTGGTCACTATGTTTTTACTGGAGTGCCACTTTGCAGGTTGTACCTTGTCTTACAGACATCTGAGTACAGTACACGTCCACGTATACTAGTGTTTCATTCCTTGACCACAGTACAGGAACACACCACAAGTTTAAAATGACATGTCATCTAAAAATAGCAGCTAAACTCACTCACCCTTTCCTCAATGCAGTCCCACTCTGGCGGGATAACCACCCCCCTCATCACGGATCTCTCCACCCCGTCATGAAATGCAAGCTGCTCCCACTGTACATTCCACGCAGAGGAATGAGCCAACTCCCCTGTAAATTAGAGAGCGGGGGCAAGTCATTGTTTTCTGCCAAACAAAGGCAGTTAGCAAACAGGAGCGGAGCAGCTTCCAACCGGTGGTTAGTTGGGTTTACCGGCCGGGGGCCTTGAGGGAAGCTGCTGTGTCACCAGGTTGGGAGTGCCTCAAGGCTCAGTCCCGGGGCCCTTCTTTGGTCTCTTTTTTCCCCTCTATGTTGTGACTGTGTGCATGTGTGTCTGTACGTCTGCCCATGTGTGGGCCCTCAGGCTGTTTTCAGGCAGATCACGGGAGCTGCTGTGAGTTAGCCCAGCTGTCTGTGTCTACCTACATGCCTCTGTTCCCTAAAGAAGGAGAAAGAAACGAGGAGAAGGAAAGGAGGGAGACAGGATGGGAGAAGGGGGGTTACAACAGAGGGATGGAGCAAGCGCATTCCTCGACGTGCACAAAACATGTCCGCAGGGGGAACTGCAAGCCCAGCAAGATTCACAGAAATCCAACTTCTTAAAACAAGACTCCCCTCTTCTCCCCCTCCCCATCCTAGTCCTCCACCTCCCCCTCCTCATGGCCCTGGAGTGGTTTAAGCAAAGGGATAATCTGTGGAGGAATTCCAAAAGGCTGGAATCCAGGGATTATTCGAAGATGAAAATGGTAGATGATGGAATATTTAAGGGTTTACCTGAAATCATTGCTGAGGTTTTAGGCTTAGAGGTTTGAATTCGTGACAGCATGACCAATTTAGATCACAAATAAGATGAAAAAAATTAACTAAACAATACAGCCTCAACAGGATGTGCTGCCTCCTGTCTGAGAGATTAATGCCAAGATTCATAATTTGCATCCTGATCCACAATAGCATGTTTTTGATATTTTTGTTATATTCCAGGCAATCATCAATAAGTCTCCAGCTTTCATTCCTAACTAGTTGGAAGTCAAGTAAAACTAGCATCTAGTCTAACATCTGTTCATGTGCATTACATTACTTGTAGATTTCAAACATACCTTGAAAATAGAGTTTACACAGCCGGACATGTGGTTGCTTGACAACTGGACATGGTTGTACAGACTAGACTCAACTAGAAGGGCAATTGTATCGAGCCTCAGCATCATCAAACAATCAAGGACCGGGCAGATATAGAAGTGAGTGTTCTGCTGTTCAGTACATTACTCTAAAGGTTTCAGCTAAAAGGGGGAAAAAAATGGCCTTGGCAAGTAACAAAAATTAAACCTAGACTTGAGGTTGCCCTTCAAAAGACACTAACTCTGTATATTCTCACTAAATATGCTGTATGTATGTTGTAGCCTTCTATGACAGCAATATTTCTACAGTCCTTCTGAACATTACTTGACCCCCTGTATAAGGCCCAAAAACCTAGTGGTGTTCTGTATGGCTACAATAAATATAGGCTGGCAGCAGCATGGTGTTTAAAATGCTGTTACACTATCTGTGTACGGCTGTGTTATTGTAAACAAGCTGCATCTTTAGGGCTGAGCTCCTCCTGTCCTACTTAACTGGTCGATAAACAGGCTTTAGCTCTAATTATGGTGATGTCTGATATTGCACCTTCTTACATCATGCTGGTATCTTGTTTATGTGTTTTGTCTGTTCTTGTGCTATTTGTGCGTGTCCGTCAAGATTTCTCCAAGCCTGCATGTTTGAATGTGTGTGTGTGTGTGTGTGTGTGTGTGTGTGTGTTTGTGTGTGTGTGTGTGTGTGTGTGTGTGTGTGTGTGTGTGTGTGTGTGTGTGTTTTATGTCTAAGGATATAATAACAGTGGGTGTACAACTTGTCAGGTAGCTGTAATCAGTATCACTCTGTGTGATTGGTCGGTACATTGGGCTCTGTTTGTCTTAGTATCTGTGCGTCTATTTTCATATGCACATGGAGAATTGCATCAGGTCTTGTTTATTCTTCAACCGCCTCTGCATATTTTCTGCTATATTGTCTTGTCGTCTTTATAGTTAATATTTTGACTGAAATTTTGACTTTAATGTGCGTCTTTGCTTGTGCTATATGTTTAATCAGGGTCACTGGTTTAAAGCACTTTGTTCTTTACAAGTGCTTCCACTACCTAATTTCACAGCAGATTTGTTACATTATGGTAATTTGAATTTTGAGAAATAGATAAGCATTGGCTCTGATTTCTTATCATGATATCTTTGGTATTAAATGTATGAATACCGGCTGCAAGAAGGGCCTTGTCGCCTTACACCAGTGGTTGAATTGGAGCAAATCCCTGCAGCCAGGGCTCACAATCTTGTGGAAAGCCTTCAATGGAACGGAGGCTGTTGTAGAAGCAAATTTATGATTGTTTTCTTTTTTTTAATGAGAGGTAAAACAATCCTTATGGGCAGTGGTAGACAGTAACTAAATACATTTAACTTAAGGTACCTTACTTGAGTGCTTCAAATTCATGCTACTTGCTATATTTCTGGAGAAAATACTCAGCATTTAAGTCCATTAACTTGACAAATTAAGATTGCTACTTTTATTTCAAGATTTTATTTGTAAAATATGATGAACTTATAAAGTATACGATGTTAAAGATTATCCAGTGGTTTTTATCCTCTCTGTCTCTTGATCTCTTTCAAGCAATGTGTAGTTGAAGCCCGTCGTTGTATTTTAACAGACCCCCTGGCTCAGAACTTAACTGTATAGTGTATAAAGTAGTTCAAAACGGCTACGTGCTTTTGACCAAGTGGGAAATGTGCAAACCTGTGCTAGGGCATGCAATGCAAATGATGTGGCATTCTTTTTACTTCAGCATAGCACAACTCCCGACAATATATTTGCCAGTGCCATTGATAAATGTTGTGTGTTTGTGTTTATGATTTCTTATATCAGTTGTGTGCTTGCTTTTCAGGTACAACCAATATCTGGCCCACCCAGTTACACTCAGCACACACCCAGACTGTGCTCAGCAGTGGCAGGTAAGAGAAACAAGTGTGTGTGTGCGTGTGTGTGTGTATTTCTACCCTAATAGATTATCGATGCACTGCTGGGTTGGTTGGCTACAGCAGACAGTGGAAATGGGCCCGAACTCCCCTGAGGAAACAAGATATCTCCAACACACACACACACACACACACACACACAGAGCTAACACACACGTACACTAGCTACAAACACAGGCACAATGTGACTTCATAGAAAGAAGGCTCTCAGGCGCAGGACTTTAAAGCACATTTTGCACGCTAACACACACAGACACACACACACACACTTGCTTACAATTAGACACACCACACACCTGCTGGGTCTTTAGAGGAAGCTGAGCTCCATTCTGCCTGTATCTGAAGATGAAAGGAGGAATGAAGGAGAGACAGGCAGGAGGTAGAGGTGGAGGAGGAGGAGAGGGAGGAGGAGGGGGAGGAGGAGGGGGAGGAGGAGGGATTAACGGAGAGGAGGAAGAGGAAGAGGATGTGATGGAGGAATCAGGCAGAGAGGTAGGGGACAAAGAAAAGAGAGCAGATATAGAGGAAGAGGAGGAGCAGGGATGAAGAGTGATAGCCAACTCTGCATGCTCACACCTCTCCTCTCTTCTTCTCTCCCTCTCTCCTTTGTGAACAGATGGGTGGAGGTATCAGATTGTGATGAAAGCCAAAGCAAAAAGAAACTAGACAGACAGACAGACACACAAACACTCTCATACTTGTAGTACTAAACACCAGCAGTCACAGTTGGCTGCACAAACGCACACTCACTCCAGCAGAGGGATGCAGTACAGTGCATACCTTTTTGCTCTCTGTCTCTACATATATTATGATCACACTGTGTGTGTGTGTGTGTGTGTGTGTGTGTGTATTGTTTAATGATCATGGACTAGTCCGATCAGACGGGTTCTGGAATCTGATTCCCGCATTGAAAGCACTGTACACAGACAGTGCACCAAATCTGAATCAAGAGTGAGTGAAGTTGGCGATTTTTTTCCCGGACAGAGAGGGAGGGAGAGGCTCCAGGCACATGATGAATCAGATGAACGGCGGGAAGAAAGAGATAAGGCGGGATGAAGAAAGAGGAGGATGAGAGGGAAAGAAAAAAAGAAGGCATCAAATCTGCGAGCCCCGTGGGTCTTTGCTTGCAAAGGGGTGGAGGGCAAATGGAGGCATGGTGGAGAATCCAAATGTCTCGGTGTCAGCAGGTTCACCAGCAATCTGTGCTGAATCCATCGCACATCACAACATACAGTTCTGCTTGAGCTTGAAACTGATGAAATCTGTGTCATGTGGTTATGCACGGGGGAATTGTCTGTGTTGGCAACTGCGAATGACATAGAAAAGGTAGCAGTTTGACATTTAAGAAGTTCACACAGCACATTCATTTATATCAAACGACAGAACATGATTGCTGTATGCCAGTAGATAACATCAGAAGGACAGTTGGAAAATAATAAAAATGAATTAAATATAATGTACAGTGTGTACAGAATGTACAGTTGTTAATGTTGTCTTCAGTAAACAAATGTAGGTACTAGATCAAGGATGAAGATTTTAGTTTAAGTAGTTCACCTAAGGTGAGGTAAGTAGTTTAGTTTGGATGCTCTCATGTGACAATCAATCACAACATATGAGATTACTATTTAATCTAATACCCCTTTAACACTGAACGAAAAAAGCCATTAACCCCCAATAATATCTGGCTTTTGTCTTTAATGGAAAAGGATGAAACTGGCATTTATTCCAGGTCAAATGGCTCTGAAGTAGTCACAGTTATATTTTGACTCCAGCTGTGATGTAAACATGACAATTAGGCAAACACACTAATTTTCGGCCTTTTTGTGGCCGATGCCTGACACACAGTGAAGTATGTAAATTGTTTTCAGTCCGTCTCTGTTAAAGCAGCGATCAAAACATAGTCCCTGATCTCCATGCTGCTTTCTTCCTTTCCCTATTCCGAATATTATACTTGACACACCCAGAAAAAAAGCAAACTTGTCTCCTGGCCATGCAAAAAGAGTCAGTCTTCTATTTTTAGCATATCGCTCTGCACATGTGCAAATGTTTGCATACAAATGCTATCATTGAATTGATTGTTTCTTTTGGATGGCGATTACTCACCCATGACAGCAGCTTTTCTGGACAGCAAATTGGATGAAACTGCTGCATGTTCAGTTTAAGGCTGAAGCATATCAATAGCACTTGCCAAGTTGCAGATTTTCTTAAAAGGCTGTTGCAGTTTGGGTAAATTAAGCTTATTTGTCAGAGTAGGTACTAATTTCTCCCATAGGATGGATGTTCAAATGTATACAGTATGACCTACCGTGTGTTACAGATGTGTCCAGACTTGTGTCTGCTTTCTGCTGATCATAGTGGTCAGATATACTGCCTGCATGAGCTCTGTGCTCCCAGCAAAATAAGTTTAGTTTGATTTAAGTTTTTTCTGGCCAGACCCCCCTCTCTTTCAAATCTAATTATGTTTACATCCAGCTGTCAAGTGAATTTCATGCAAACTTTTTAAACATTCCAAAAGAGTAAAATGTAAATGAGAAGTTTTCCATCACTCAGTTTGGAGTGAATAAAAATAGACTTACTGAATGTCACAACTGAACATCCACCAGGAAGCTGGAACGAGTTTTTCAAAAACTGATGAGTAATCGGTTTTCTTGGACATGATACCTTACAATCTTGCAGAACCTCCAAACCACCAAAACTGAACTGTTAATGCAATAGTTTGACATTTTTGGAAATACAAATATACACTCTTGGCCAAGAGCACATTAGAAGATCAATTCTTCTGTCATAGCTGTCCGGTAAATATAGGACTAAAGTCAGCCCACTGCTCAGCAATCAATGGAAGCCAACCAACAGAGAGTTCAAGAAGTTACTGGTTTAAGTAAGATTGTAGGATGAACCTAATTCACCTGTTTTCCCCAAAAAATTTGTTTAATGCTCAAATTCTGGTTGTTTATCCACAGAGACGTTTATGTGTATCCTCACAAAGAAGGATGTTATGCGTATTCCTTTCAAATCATCGTATAAATGCAAGAAAATATCAACAGTGTGCACGTTCATTGCCAGCCCTCCTCTGACACAGTTGCATTTACGCATACTTATTAGATACATTCATCACGGACCAAAAAGTGCTTCAAGTCAGCATGTAAGACAGTGATGGAATATGGCTGTCTCCAGTCAGCTTCTTAATTTCAACAGGGCAACCTCTCTTTTTCTCCCATCTCTCTCAAGTAAGACTTGCTGAAGTGAGGAATCAACAGCAGAAGGAGAGGGAAAGATATTTGATGGAGGGAGGGAGGGTGGGGTTGTCGGGAGAGACGGTGCCTAAACCAGTGTTAATTGAACACAGCTGTACGTCGTTAAACATTAATTGGCAATTAATCAGCTCACACCCATAACCCCCCTCCCCTAGTTGGATGTAACTTGAATTTATCTTTAAAAAGGGAGAGAGAGTGGGGAATAAAGTAAATTATTCACAGTAGCACAAGGAAGGCCTGTTCTCGCTCAGCCTCCGTCTCCCTCTCTTACTCTACTTTTGCTCTCCTCCATATTCTCCCATTTTCTCTCCCTCTCTGCACCCCATTCAGCCCATTAATCTAGTTTTCTGCCTTTATCTCCGCTTCCTTCCCCTCATCTGTCTGTAGTTCATCCAGAGATGCAGAGAGAGGGAGTGAAAGAGAGATGTCACAACACAGAGGAAGTGCCAGAGGGGAGAGTAGGGATGGAGGAGGAGGAAGCAGAGGCCTTGATGCTCCTGCATGAAGGGAATCATGAGGAGCAGTGTGTGTGATTACATCCACACTTAAGTCGGCTAATTCTGAAAATGCTGTTAATGTGAAAATTACAACCATTCACGCAAGGTCTTTGTAAAGATCGTCATTCTAAGTAATAGGAAAGCTGCTTGAATACGTGCTCTTGTTCTATAGTACATTTCAAGCAACAAGCAGTGAGCCGATACATTATATACTATTTATACTATACCAGGTATGCTATTTTAATATACCCTAGCATAAACGTTAGTCCTAACCATGTACTAGCAGGGTTTACGTCTTCCTTTTACGAAAGTTCTGTTTTTCTACATTGTCACCAAAGGTAAACAAACTTGGTCGTATCAAGTGCTGTCCCATCGTGGCTGACAAAAATATTAATAGCTATTCCCAACAGCCACTTTTGTTGGCTGGGTGCGAAGCCTGTCATCATACAGTTGGGTGACACAGGGTAATTGTTTAAATGGGGCTAATAGTGCAGACTTTTGGAAAGTCTTTCTTTAAGGGCAACCATTGTGTGTGTGTTCAGTTGTACAGATGAAAATCGACAGAAATAGTTGTGCAAAGAATGAAGAAAAATAGAGCTTGACCACTTGGCCAATCAATGCGTGAAATGTGCATGGTTGTGGGATTTCAGTTTAAAAAAAAATGAAACCAATGTGAAAAAGTTGCGTAGATAGAGAGCCAAACCTAAGAGAAAGAAAAGGTGTCTTTCAAATTTAGCCAGCTAGTGCGGATGTACTTTCAGAGCAACCTGCGAATGCTGCTGAGGTTTATATCCAGCATATGTGGCCACAGGCACTTCATGTTCCCAGTGTTTGAAGACATACTATCCGTGTTGTGTGTGTGCAGTAAACCCTTTCTGTCCTGCAGAACCAGTGTGCCCAGTGCTGCTGGCTCTTATATAACACTACTGATTACAGCAACAAGGATAACCTGCAGTGCACTCGCTGACACACATTCTTTTTCTCCCGCCTTCACTCGATCTGTCGCTATCTCTTCATCCCAGCTTGCACTTGTTTCCTCTCCCCTGAATCTCAGCTATTTCCATTTTGCTCAATTAAACGCTCTCTTAGACACTTTGTTTCCTTCGGTCTCTTTTCATTATCCATCGCTACTTTCTCTCTCTTCCGTCTTTTTATCGGTGTCACTTTGGCTGCATCCCAAAATTCCCAGCCTCTCTCTGCTTCCACCTCTTTTTTCTCTCTTTTTCACTGTCCTCTCTATCAGTCGCCATCTATCTGCTCTCGCCATCTATGTCTCTCTTTCTCTCCCTCTCTCTCTCTCCGTCTGGGCTCCAGCTCAAATATTACAAATGCTATTGCATACTGGCTAGGGGCCAAATCAGCAAGGCGATAAATCAATACAGCGGGAGAATTATGTAACGTGCCACCATCCTGACTTGCCTTCTCTCCTCCTCCTTCACCCTCCCTGGGTGGTTTCCTTCTCCGCTCTTTGCTCTCTGTCACAAACTCACCTTGTTTTATGTCCCTTTGTCTGCTTTGTGCCCTAATTTAACAAGATTGATTGTTTTTATTCACAGCCTCGGCTTTGGGGTTAGTTTTGGGATGAAGACAGGCTCTTTACACTGACATGTAGCTCCATACAACTGCTGTCAGCGAACAGTTATCACCTGTTGATGCCTGATAACGCGAAAACATCTTTGTTTAAATGTAATAAAATATGATAAGATGTTAAACCCGAGAGGTTTTAATCATTTAAGAGGAAGTTTTACTAAAGTTTTTGAAACAAACTTAGTTTAGAGGGGAACAGCCTTGTGATCTTTGTACATTGTTAAGTGCTGTATGTATACACTGGTTCATTTGTTACTTTGTTGTGCTTGATTACAGAATATTCAGATCCCCAGGCAGTTCTCGAGAAATGAAACATGGATAAACATGAACTTTTGTGTATATGATCTAGTCGGTCTAGTCAGACATCTACTGTGTATTGTATTGAGTCGTTTACAAGATTAGGTTGTGAGTTTAGATCTCACCAGAAGTAAAAAAAAATGTGTTGCCCAGTGTGAACCTGGTGAAGAAATGTTCCTCAGTTTGAATCTTAATGTTGACCTGTGTGTGTGAGGTTTGCAGTTTCTCGTTGTGTTTATTAGGGGCAAACTCCTTTACAAGTGGTGTGTTTGTGTAAATACTCAAAAGCGGTCCAAGTAATACCTTGCAGATTATTTTACTTTATAGGCTGAAGTCTGAACAGTACTTCTGTCCATCAAAGTCTGTAATCATGCAGCCTTGTTTTGTGCAGATTTTGAGATAGGTTTCTGCAATATTTGAATGATCTAACTAAATATATAGTCCAAACTTTCTGTTTTGGTTCAGTGTTTAATAGTGGAACTCTAGTGACTTCAGATTTTCTTCACTGCTCCACCAATGAGGGTTGTTTGATGCACCAGACTGCAAATGTGCATACTTTGTATGTTGTTTGGATGCTTTTTTTAAGCCTCTGTAAGCTAGTAACCCTGAAAGCTATTATCTGCATCCCTACACAGAGTATTGTTTCCATGTATACTGGCAGAAGCCTGAGGTCAACACATACAGTTGACATCCAGTGATTCCCTTTGATCAAACAACATTCTTCTGCCATAGAATTTGGATGATAATAGAGAGAGCATAAAATATGTAATTATAAGTTTTTTTTCTGCTGTATCTAGTGGATTGAACAGAATAAACTGATGAAAATAGACAAAGATACAATGAACATGAGGTGGTAGTTTTATCATTGAGAATGTGTGCACCAGATGGAAGCTAATGACACCACACAGCAATAGATACCAGCACTTTCACAAACCGGTTAAAAAGTGCAAACTATGTGCAGAGTTCAAAGATCTTGTGACTCAAGCTTATGAGATCAAACTCATTATAAGTGGTGATCAACTGTAAAACATTTCCACTGCAGATGTTCTGTGATGAAAGGTTTTCACCTCAAACAGGCAGCTTTAGAACATATATGCATGCTGTACAGCAGGAGCTGAGACTAAATTAACCTCTTTCTGAGGGCAGACACGTTCAACAACTGGCACAAACCCAGCTGTTGACTTTATGGAAACTCCTCAGTTGTGCCCGCAAGGTTTTTGTCTCCGTGTTTTCTGTTACCTCTCCATTCTGGTCATGCAGTCTGGAGCTGTGGCTCCTGGTGCCCTGACTTCTTTATGGAGAGAGGGGGGAGAGAGGGGGGCCGGTCTATAGGAGTCAGTGAGAGCAGTAATAGAGCCTATATTTCCTTCAGCCTATGCCCTGGTCAGAGAGTGCAGCAGCTCCATGCTGTATTTTCCATACCGTCACCCCCACCCGCCCCACTCTCTCTCTTCCTCCCTCCCTCCTTCCCTCTCTCTCTCCCTCTCTCTCTCCTGGCTTTCCGACTGTACTTTTTCTCTCCGCTCTGGAATTCCATCTTCCTGCACGTGGCCGGCACTCAAGAGGGCACGCTGTGTGTGTGTTTGCGCGTGTGTGAGAGTGTGTGTCTGAATGTGAGCTATAGGAAACATCTCTCTGTGAAGAAAAGGAAACATGAAGCGTGTATTTGTGTGTGTGTGTGTGTGTGTGTGTGTGTGTGTGTGTGTGTGTGTGTGTGTGTGTGTGTGTGTGTGGGTGTGTGTGTGTGTAAATTGCTAACAAGTGGGCAGTACTGTTCCACTGTCCCAGCTTAAAGCTTTGTAGAACTTAAACATAGTTTATGTGCCAACTGTGAATGCCGTACATTTTGTGCTAACACATTGAGTGCAATCATAAGAATAAGAATTATTATAATATCAGACTTTCAAAATTTTAATTTGAATAGTTTTGGTTTTATGTTCATTTGTCCAACATCTCATGTTGCACCCTAAGCAGTATTGATCGGGAAAGTTATTGCTTTGTTGCAAATGTCAAGTGATGGATATCACTCTTTGATGATACAAAGAAGTACAACCAAGCAAGACACATAAGCATTCAGACAATCAGACGGTCTATCAAATGCACTTGCCACACACACAGAAAAAAATGCAATAGTAATAATAACAGTAATAATATTACTACCTAAATTGGCTCTTGTTAATATCCATTTACACACGAACTTGTTGGTTCGACTTTGACCTACTGTACTTGGAATAGTTGTAGATATGCAAATCTTTTGTGTGCGGGGAGTCATTTCCCCATATCAGAGATTATGCGTGTTAGTAAAATGTTTAATGAAGCGGAAATTACCTTTAAGGTCTACAGTTAACCAAAAAAGTACACAAAACTCAGTTTGCAAAGAGGAAATGGACCTAAAGCAATCACCTAATCTAATTCTTTTAATTAGAACAAGAAATTAGATAGTAGTAAATCCAATCAAAACATTAAACTCTGACAGAAGTGAGTAAATGCAGGAAAAGAGTTACCGAGTCTTCCACCGGTCATGTTGCATCAGATCAGGACACCGAACCTGCCGCCATTGTTCTCATCGTCCCATGTGAGCTGGTTTTTATGCCAAACTGTTATCGCCAGCTTCACACATATGGTGGTGCAAATATGTTGGTGTAATACATTTACATCTGCACTGCAACACACTGAGTTTTAGAACCCCAATCGAAGGTTATCTGCATGTGTATTGATTTGTTTGTGTTTTTTATAATTATCAGTGTGTGTTCTGTAGGTCAAAGAATGTTTCCATCAGGCTTACATCACACTAATGAAGAAGAGGAATCGAGGTGCAGAGTGAGCACAGAGGCTCCTTCTGCTCTGCAATCCCATCTGTTTGACACACAGAGGTAGGGAGGGGAAGGATGGAGAGAGAGAGAGAGAGGGCGAGAGAGAGTGAAAGAGGGAGGGGGGAGAGAAGAGAGAGGGAGGGGTGGTAGACGAATGAGAACGAGGCCAGATCAGGCTGAGGGAGGGGGGGGGGGGAGTGCTGTTTAGAGAAAGGCAGGGAGTGAAAAAAAAAATCAGAGAGAGGCAGGCTGGGGGGTTGGGCTCCGAGCCTGTGCATGTGTATGTGAATGAGGGAGAGAGAAAGCAGCAAGCGAATGTGTGTTGTCTATGTGTGTTTGTGCGTGTGTGTGCGCTCGCTCTGTTCCTTTCCTTTCTTTGTTTGACTACTGAGTGGGAAAAAAAAAAGCGAGACCGAATATAGAGAGATAGAGAGAGGGTGAGGAAACACAGACAGAGGAAAAGAAGAAGAGGATCCAAAACGAGAGTCACTTTTTGTTGTAGAGTGAGAGAGGGAGAGAAGAAGAAAGACAAAGGATTTCTATTTTGGTCTGTTTTTATTTTTCCTCATTTTGCCACGCAGGTTGTAAAATAAGAGAAAAAATATACCAACAATAAGGACAACTGCACTGAATGCTTTTGACAACAGTGTCACATTCAGGAGCAGTGTGTGTTTTGTGTGCTGGCTCAGTACGCGTGTGTGCGTGCACTGAGGAGGTGGGGGGAAGGCAGCCTGTGCAATTTAAAGGGAAAATACAAGGCACACACAAAGCTGGGAGCGCAGGCAGGCAGGCAGGCAGGCAGGCAGCAGGAAAGGCAAGGGAAGGAAAAGGTAGTAGGAATCTGCTGAGCTGGCTGACGCTTTCACTAACAACACCTCCTTTGGATTTTACTCCACTGAGCCGACCCTGTGTCTCACTCTGAGCTCAACCTGAGCCCGGCCACGGTAAGACAAGCTTCCTATCCACGAGCTCTCAGCTGTTTCACCTACCGCTCTGCAGACAAAAGCAGGAGAAAGTTGCTGTGTGTGTGTATGTGTGTGTGCAGATGGATAGGAGCTAAGCTAAAGGCTGGAGCTAAGGCTAAAAGGCGTGAGGAATGCAGCACAAAGGGAGCTTGTGTGCTCCAGCTGGGGCTGTGTGTGTATATGTGTGTGAATGTTTGTGTCTTTGTGGACAGACTTGAATGTTTATGTCACGGGGCTTCCCAAACTTTTGCATGTGAAGGATGCCCCAAAATAGACAAGCACTGGACTGCAGAGAGCCTTTTAGGTAAAAGGTTTGTCCTGTACAGGCTGATTTGGTGATGAAGGTGGCGAGTGAAAGCTCCCATCAGATTAGTCATTATATAGTGTGTGCTCGTGCTTCACATAAAAGCAAATGTTCAGAAATGAAAGCTATTGTTATTTTAATAGGAAATAAAAGGAAACCCCAACACCTTAGTTTAAAATTCAGTGGTTTATGTCAGAGCAGGGCAATTTAAATACCCCTGACTGCTCAGCAGCCAGCTGGCTCACCGGCGCGGAAAACAAAACACCAAAGTAGTTAATTTTTACTTCTCTGTCTCTTTGTCTCCTTTTTTCTCTTCCCTCTCCACTCCTTCATCCCCCTTCACCCATGTCTTTTCTCTCTTTCATCATCACCCCTTGCTCTCCGCTGATTTAAATGCCAGTTTGCACAAAAGGTTTCTCTCTTTCTTTCTCTTCCTCGTCTCCTCGTTTTTCTCTCCTTTTCTTTTTTCACCAGCGTCTCTCCTCCCTCTTTTATCTCATCATCGTAAAATAGACAGGTGACTGTACTGAACAGGAGTCTTGTGACTTTGCTGTCTAAGCATTAATCAGTCAATGCCTGTCTTCTCTGCACACACACACACACACACACACACACACACACACAGATGCCGGCTCCCATTAGCTTCTTTCACACAGTTAAACACACACGAACACAGAGCTCAAAACTAGAAAGTGTGTTTTTTCCTGTCCAGTGTGTTGTGATGTGGGCGCTTTCAGCTTGTCCTTGTCAGTAGTCTGGCCTGAGGTCAACACCCGTTTTGTAAATGTGTATGTATATATATTTATATTTAAAGAGCTAATGGGAGCAAGCGTTGGGTGGGTGGGTGTGTGTGTGTGTGTGTGTATGCTCCCTGCGCGAGTGTGTGAGAAACACAACACTTGTGCCGGTGTCTGCCTGGAGCTAATATTGGTGTCAGTATGTGACTGCGTGCTTTTGTGTGTGTGTGTGTGTGTGTGTGTGTGTGTGTGTGTGTGTCTCCCTGTCCTAATTAATTCTGCCACCCCCCCCCCCCCCGTTTGAACGAATACAAACATTCCTAGAATAAAAGCCTCACTAGAAAGACATGTCACGCGTACTACTGTAAACTGATCCCTACAGTACTCCTCCACACACACACGTGAGCGCCCGGCCCGCACATGCGCACACACACACAAGGCAAAATTACTATTACTATTCCATTTGCCGCCCCCACCCTTCCTGTTGCCCCCCTCGGGGAATTTCCTCCTTTCTCTCTTTTCATTAGTTCATTACCAGCGGAAGTAGAGCGTCCTCTACTCTCTGACATTTCTCTTTCCTTTTTTCTCGTTTACATTTTTTTTATGCCTCCACCACTTCCTGTCCAGCTGCGATTATCCCAATAGTTGCGTGCCAGGCGCGGTTCAGCCAGGGTTGCTTGCTGTGGGCTGGAATACATCATAGCTGCTCGCTCACTACCTGACATAACCTTGCCCTGATTAGGAAATACTGTATACAGGATGCAGCCAGTGCTAATGCTGAACTAATCTGTTTATACTGTGCTGTTGGTTCCCATGCTGAATACAGAGAATGGTGTATTACAGGAGAATAAGATGTGACATGATAGATCACATTACAGTATGTCACAAATGATTACGCTAGGATTGATTACTTTTTGATAAAGTTTTGAATTTGCGTTTGTTCAAATGGTTTAACTTATTTCATTAATCTGCTGGACAGTTAAATAATACATATGACATGATAGATAAGATGTTAAATTGCAGGACAAAACTGATTTAGAAGTAAATAGAATTGACTTTTGTTGTGTTTTAGAAATGTCAGTAATGTTTTGTAATGAGCAGTTGGCAGGCCTGTTTAACAACATATGGCAAACTAGGGAATATGATATGCTATAGTAGAATATAGTAATGTGTATGGCCAAATAGTCTATTACAACATAATTGGATTTTCTGTGCCAATATTTCCATTAACTTATTTGTATGCAGATTTCAAAGTATCACATTAGATAAAGTTGATGGAAACAGCACAATTTGACAAAACATTACACTCAATTGATGTGGTTTTTGCTGTAATTTAAAAAAGACTTAATGGGCTTAATGGGAGATGGAAGCCCCTTTTGTGAATAAGTTCAACCGTGGCAAAGATTTAACTCACAGGACTGATCAGCTGATTCCGCCCCAAGAGGAGAAGAAATAGCTGTCTTTACTGTCGGCCTCTTCCGATATTCCCATAAGGTTCACATTGCAACGTTAATACCCACATTCCCTTGAAGATCGTCAAGGGGACGAGTTTTCTTTCTTCTGCTTCTCCTTTGAGGTTCATGGTTGGTTGGCAAACAACTGGTTTTGTTTGTAATTTGCAACCTTTAATTTTTTTTTCTCTGTTGTCCCAGCCCGTACCCCCAACTTTGGATGAAACTGAGCTTTGCGTTGCCTAGTTTTCCAGTCCAAACCAGGTGATGGAATTGCGCTTAATTCATCTCTTCTTTTGTTTGTTTTTGCTACATTTCAAAAGTTTGCTTCAAATTTGCTTGACAATTAGACGTAAAAACAGCTTTTGGTAGTTTTTCTGTGCCATGCCAAACATTTAATGGAGGTGCTGTCTCATCAATCAAATTGGTGTATGGATAAATATCTCTTTGAACATAAATCATGTTTATGTGAACATCTTGAAAAAGAAAACCTTTCCGATGAAGGGTTTTTTACCTGCCCCTTCTACTTCTCAGCCAAAAGGACAGATGAAAACAAAGCATGAAAACGGTACTAGTAAATATAATAGGATACAGTATAAAACAAAGGGGTTATGTTCCAAGTGATAGTAGCTTCCATAATGTGGTGAGACAGATTCCATTACTTGGCTCTATGGCTGTTGTTTTTTTCTCTGTAGGCTGCAGTTTTGCATAGTCATTAGTTGGAGGAGGGGCTGACCCGGCCCAGCTGTGAGTGAACGTGTGTGTTTTGCCGATGTGGATAGAATATGGGGATGTAGTCCATGATGACAGTTGATTCTGGAGCTGTCTGTGTAGCAACAAGCCATTTCCTGCACTGAGAGCCATTAGGACGCCACCCAAACCTCCCACCCCCGTCTGTCACCCACCATGCTCCTGTGCTCCTCTGCAGATGTGCATGCACAAATACACAGAGAAAGAGGGGGGGGGATTGAATTTGTGTGTGCATGTGTGCTGCCTCTCCTCTTTACCCCTCCTCAGCCTGGGGGCAGTCCCCCCTACAGCTGAAGGGGGGAGATTGTGCATTCATTGGAATGGAGTCTGCGATGGTAGGGGGGAGGAGGAGGAGGGTATGGGTGATTGAGTGTGCTGCCTGGAGAAGAAAAAGAGAGACAGAAAGAAGAGAGAGAGAGAAGAGAGGGGGAGGGGTGGGCTGCCTTGTGTTTAAAAACAGGGAGAATAGGGGGAGGAGAAGGAGAGGAGCAGACAGGCAGGAGAGGAGGTTCAGGGGTGGAGGTGAGGGGAGGCTGGCGGGATGGCTGGCTGGCGCCGTGGCTGGGTTGTGTCTGTGGAGAGAGGGGCTGGAGCTGAGCTAAAAACAGCTCATGTTCAAATGATCATTTTGAGACACTTTCATGTGAATAAACATCTGTTTGTTGAACGTATATCTGTGATTTATAGCGTGATACATTATATTCTATACTTCCTATAGCCTACAGCCATCTGATGAAAGCTGCAGATCTGAACTTTACTTTTTTTAAATTCTCTGCTAGTCAAGTGATGTGTGTCAGATTACTCTGAAAAAGTGTGGGTTTTGATTCAGTATGGAATGAAAACCTTGGTTTTGATTCTTCACTGAATCAGTTTGGTCTTGACCTCTTATCCCAACATCAACTAAATGTTGAACAACAAAGATTTGCTTCTTAATTTTGACCACAACTTCACTGATATTTTTAATTTCTTAGTATATTTGTCCTTGGAATTTCAATGTAGACTAAATGGGACTAACATTACATCAGACATATTTTTTCATAAAGTAATTATGCACTCCATGAAATACCCTCCTCGCATTACTCTGGTGACAGGGTTTGGAAATATGGGGGAATGTTAGATCTTTGCGGCCCAAGGATAACATTTAACGTTAGGACAGCGGATTTTACTGGAGGCTGACAAGTGTGGCATTCAAGTCATATTTAGTCTCACATAGCCAGACCTCTCTAAACTGACCCGTTTTCAGTTAATTTGGTCTCGAATATATAACGCAACACCATCACCTTGTCCGCGATCGGTACAGGGTACTGAGGCCAGCCAGGCAGGCATCAAGAGAAACCATTCTGTTAACATTACGCTACTTAATACCGTACTTAACAATGTGGCGCTTTCTCTTCTAAATAATCCAGCCACGTAACTATTCTATAACCTGCAACTATAACATCACACACTTAAGGATCCTCCTTAGCCCAGGAATATGTAAGAAGTACAGAAGTAATCCTTGCCAGTTCAGCCACAGAACATGGTATCGTACATTGTAAAAAGAACAGATTCCAATGATGTAATCCACTAAATCATGTTTCCAGAACTTGTGTCTTGATATAACAGACAGCTACTGCCCAAGTTTCACAGTGATAGTGTATGTATTTTGGATTTGTGTCGGTGGCTAAAGTAACATTACACAGATCCCCAGTGTTTATTTGGATTGGAAGGTAACACGCATTAGTATACTGTGCACTGTATATGTCCTGGGTGGTACCAGCTTGCCTTGTGTTGTCTCCAAAATAATTCCAAGGTGCAATGTGGTGTATTAAAGACAGCATATACATTGGTGCAAATGCAAACAGCAATCATTTTTGCACAACAGAGAGCATATTTGCCACAACTTGTGCCAATCTCTTTAAGGTTGTTGCTAAGCATGTATTACTTGACCACATACTGTACTGTACATACGTACACACAAATACAGACAGGCAGGCATACAACTAGTACAGTAGTTGCATTTTATTTTGTAGATAAACGTTCTGGTCTAAGGCTTTATCTATGTCCACACTAATTTTATATTCAAAAGCACGGTTGGTTAATGCACAGAGGGATAAGGCTTAGGTTGTTAATTCTATTATGCAGGGTCATAGGGCCCAGGCAGATTAGCTTTGGCCTTGGAGCTAATATCCACCACAGAAACTAGCCTGAGTAGGTAGCTGTATATGATTAGCAGAGAGCAAGACAAAGAGAGTGACATAGACGTGATGAAAGACAGAGACAGAGTCTGGTGGAAGGTCAGATCCACGAGCTGCGGCCTGACTTCCTTATTTATTCAAGTTGGTCTGGATCTGAGCCGCAGACAGTGAGATGCATGAAGAGGGAGAAGAAAGAAAAAGGTCTCGGCATGAAGAGATATCTGGGAAAGTGAAAGAAAAATAGCCATGCTGAGACATTTTGAACGCACCCACACACACACAGGGCCTTTGGCAGAGGTAATATGCTGAATGTGCACATGGCTTCTTTGTGTGATGGAGACAGGCTGAGGTTTGTTGACTTAAGGTAATGGCTTCCAGTTGTCTCAGTCGGGAGAAGGCTGTGTCACTCCTACAGGGGATAGACAGGGGATTGGCAGGCTGAGTGAAGTCAAAAATTGTAACACAGGGACACACTTCAAAAACGCACACACACACACACACACGCACATACACACACACACAAGCAACTGAACACACAGATTGTGTTGGCCTCTGTACCACAGAGCTTATGAATGACTGGAACAGGTGAGTGTGTGAGTGCGTGTGTGTGTGCAGCCCTCGTTGCTTGGCTGATTTTTATCACTCCTTGGCAAAGGTCAACGGTGGAAATGTGTATGTTTATAGCGTCTCTTGCATAATGTGTGTCATGGGTTGCAGATTGTTAAAGTCTGCTTGCTCTGTAATGAAGGTTGCAGACTTCTTTTATAGCTCATGATGAAAGGGGTCGAAGAAAGACACATGTTGAGAGGGTCTTAACACTTGAAAGAGTGTTGAGTTTTTGAGGTGAAACCTGTTGGGTGTTTGATTTTGCTTAACTTTAACTACACATTGTGTCCTCCTTTCTATTTCTGAACACAAATTTATTTCCCGTTAATCATGCATTCCTGAGATGTGTTTCTCCCTTTATTGTGTCGCGTCTACTCATGACTAGGTGCTTGTAGCGTTAGTGATATTTGCATTGAACCTTCTCCTGCTGTTGCACTCAGGGGAGAAGCTGCGGTTAAATGCCTAAAATGTAACCCACATTTACTAATGTATGAATGAATGTATGATATAAGTCCACAAACACAGATTCACGTAAACACAAAAAATAAACACATGAAATTTGGCCCATGCCCGTTTTTTTTTTAACTGCGCTCTGTAATTGCGCATGCAACAAATGGGCATGCTCTTTGAAGATTTCTGCTCTTCTCCTTTTTGTTTTTCTCTGTATTTGTTTATTTGTGGTGTTTCTCATCAAGTGACGTGGCTGTGTGTAGTTTCTCATTGTCTGTGCACGGGATGCTGTTTCCATACTTGGGTTCAGAGAATACGTGTGTGAAGCTGGGTGTATATATGCTATCGACCACTCTAAAAAGTAGATGCAGATTAGGTTTTTGCACTCGAATGTGTGTGTCTTGATATCTTTGAGTCTCTTTTACGCTCTCTGTGGGCGAGCTGGTTTTGCTTTCAGGCATTTGTATGGCTTCTGTGGTTAATGATGAAGAACCGTAAAAGTGTTGAGTCCTGCCCTGTCTCACTGGTCTCTCCGGTTTTAATGGTTTAATGGGAGTCTCTTTACTCCAGGCTTTGTTAGGAGTCCTACTATTGCCTATACTTCATGAAGCACAACTGTTTTCTTCAGAATGAACACCTGTACATAACAAACACATGTAAACAACTGATCAATTATACAGTATGTGTGTTTGGGTGATAAAACAGCAATACACACAAGTTAAACCATACACCTGACTGCAATAATCAGGTTAGTATATATGTCGAAGTTGCTTGACGAAACACGGCAAACGTAAACACACCAAACCACCTACCCTCAGAACACACACACACACACCCACACAGACACACACACACACACACACACACACACACACACAGACACATGGTCATCGTCCCCCTCTTCTCCTTTTATTAACCCTCCAACTCCTGCGAAACATAATCGGGTTAATTACTGTAAGTCAATCAGCTGAATCAATTGAGGTCATTGTGGGGTCATCCATATGTCATAGACTTGTGTGTGTGTGTGGTGTGTGTGGTGTGTGTGTGTGTGTGTCTGGAGATTCTGACAGCTGTAATTAACTGATCAACTAGGAGGGGGGGCCTTGATTTTTGGGGCTGATATCAATATTAGGGATTGAAAAAAAACAAATAACGATGTATTGACCGATATACACACATTTTTAATGATCATCCCTCAAATGTTGTCATCCAGCACTTGTTAGAACCAGGATATTTTGAAGTTTAGCATTTAACTTTTGTGTTTAGTATGACATTTTAGATTACTTCAACCATCTTTTCCCACATTGTAATCTCTAAAAAGGCTTTGATATCGTTGCATATTGGACAAAGTATGCTATATCTGTGATAGGCCGCTATCGCCTTATAATAGTAACTGACCGATGTATTGTTAGGATTTTCTTTCTAATCCTCCTCTTCTTTCCTCATTTCTCCTCTCTTCCACTTTTATTTATGTCCACCATTTTCCTATTCTTTTTCTCCATCCTTTACCTCCTCCCTCTTCCTCCCTTTTCCCCCCTCTTCTTTTCCTGCTCATTCTCTTTCTCCTCTTGGCTCTGCTTTCTTCTCCCCTTTCTTTCTCTCTTTCCTGCTCCGGCTCCTGGTCCCGTCTGTCTCTTAACCCAGTTCCACAATGACCTTGACCCCTCTCAATTGTGTAAGTTCTGTGATAACAGTGCTGGTTATGTGTTACGCTTGTGTGTCCTACAATATCTCTCGCTCCACTTCTTCTCAATACGTGAGATCCAGTTGAATCCTCTTAACTTGTTACTTTATAACCAGCATCATTCTCCATTTTCTTTTGAGTGTGTTTGAGCATATTCTTGTGTGTGTGTGTGTGTGTGTGTGTGTGTGTGTGTGTGTGTGTGTGTGTGTACATTATTTCATGAGTGCAATTGAGCCGGTTGCACAAAAGTAGAAATGGCAGGTGTGTGTATAAAACAGAGTGTGAGAAATCAAAACTGTGTCTGTCTCAGTGTTTACAAGGATTTCTGTGTCTCTGTATGAGTGTGTGTGGAGGGGCAGTGGGTGCACCGTGACCTTTATGGGTCTGTGTGTGTGTATGCCCCCAACCCGGAAACATGATCTGTCTCAAGGAGTCAAGCCCTCCATCCCCACTGTGTCTGTCTGCACCCTGCCTCTCTTTCTCTCTCTCCTATATCTCCCGTATCAGTTCACAGCATTCTCTCCTTTCTGTCTGCTCCTTTTCCTGTCTTTCATCCCTCTTTCTTTTATCCTGTCCCCTTTGTCCTCCTAACTGTATACCAGCCAAAACCTAGAAATACATCTGTTCCAAATCCTTAACCATTTTAACATCTTTCTCTCTCTCTCTCTCTCTCTCTCTCTCTCTCTCTCTCTCCCTCTCCCTCTCCCTCTCTCTCTCTCTCACTCTCACTCTGTGATTCGCTCTCTCTTTCTCACACACACACATATTGTGATCAGATGGCTTTGATTACAGAGATCAGAGAGGGGAGAAGTAGATGTGATTGTGTTTGGTGGGGGTCAGTGTTGGTGTTGTAATTGATTTTCTCTGTTTCCTTTGTTTGACTGGTGTTAGATGTCTGGAGGCTGCCTATTCTGTACTGCACTGATACGATACTCTATAGATTGCGTGCGTAAGTATATTTGTGTGTGTAAGTGTATTTGTCTGTGTGTGTGTTTGTGTGTGTGTGCGTGTGCGTGCGTGTGTGTGTGTGTGAGGGTTGGGTGGGGCAGGGTGATGGAGGTCACGAGACAGCCTGACTCTCTCCCACAGGATTTCTATCACTGATGTATACAATTACAAGCTTCACAGTGTGTGTACACGATCTCCTGTCTGTCAGATGGTCAACACTCCATCTTCAGCCTCCTCCTTTCTTTTGTTTTCATTCAGCAAAAAACAGGAAATCTGCGAAAAGGAAAAACTATGATGCTAAATGTATTCCCGAGTCCGTGCTTTCAAGTGGCTTTGGGAGTTGAGGAGCCTTAAATAAGAGACGGCCAAGACATTAAAAACTCCTACACTCATCAGCTAATGGCCATAGGCCGACGTGTGTAGGTGGTTTTAATATATTGGAGCAGTGTTGTGGCTCTAATGAGTGTTACAGCCCAAACTGGAGTCCTCCACCCTCCCACGGCCCACTGCTACAAAATATTCTCTCAGAAATCTCTCTGTTCTCTCACTAAGGCTCAGACCAACTCTTCAGAGTTTCCAATCAAACTGAAGCTTTAAACACGGGGCTGAGTGTGCACTGTGTGCTGTTTGGGCAGTGTGTTTGCAGTTTCCAGGAGCTGTGTGTGCATCTGTGTCCTGTACTCAGTTGCCATATGGCAGCTGTATTAGCCCATAGTGTAAACACAGCTGGCTGCCTCCCGTGGCTGCATGGGTGAACAGCAGTCTGCCTGCAGATACAAAAAGCTCTAATGGGAGGATCACATTCTCTGTGAGTACATTAATATGGCTATTAGGCACATTGGGATTCATGGTGTGTTATTTGTAAGGCACATTAGTGTCGATGTTGTGGCCTGATATCTAGACTATTAGTGATGTTAAGCTGGTGATTATTAAGTCTCTTAACGGCTGCTTGCCTTATTTTGCTGCAGGGAGTAGCTGCAGTAATTTCTTCCTCCTAATTGTGATGACATTTTTTGTGAATATTGCAATCTGAACATGACACTTAGAAATGTGTTCCCTTTAATCAAAAAACAATGAATAATCTCTTGCTGCTGTAATCCATGCTGTTGTATAAATCAGTGTGAGAAAAATCTGCAATTCCTGTGTGTTGTTTCCACACAGAATAAAAGCAGATACCATAATCTGAAAGGTGTGCTGATAAAGGTATTTGTCAAAGAGTAATGCTTCTGGTCGCCTGAACTAGAGACACAAAGAATGAGGTAAAGCAGAGAGGAAGGGGCAGGTACTGAACATTTCACATCATAAATAATGTCAGAAACACTGGTGCATGCTAGCCAGTGCTCAGGGTAGCGTGAAATCTGCTCTCGCCCCCTCCTTTCTTATCTTCCCTCCCTATCGCACTCCCTCTCTCACTCTTTGTGTGTCTGTGTGTGTGCGCAGGGTAATTGAGGTGTGTGACCTTGCTGTAGGCCTGGCAGGTGTGAAGGGAGGGATGGAGGAATGGGGGAGAGGGATGGATGTATGGAGGGCTCTGCTGTTATATGTTGGCAGACTGATAGCTCGCCTGCATGCATATATGTATGGTAATGTTTGGCATTCTGTAGTGAAGAGAAATACAAGTGATTGTGTGTGTGGGTGGAAGCACATTCTTCTACTGTAAGGTTCGCTGCATGCGACTTGGAAATGAGATCATGTGTGTGTGGGTGTTTGTGTTATTGAGCAGACGAGACGGCATATATAATTTTCTATATGCTACGATGTGTGAATATGTTTTTCACTGAAATGGTTGCATGTGGCATTTTTGGACGTCATTGTCAAATTGTAATATTTCAGTATAATCAGTGTAAACCAATGAGAGTTATGGTGGAGCTGACTTGGCAGCCTTTATGTCACACCATTTTTATTACTATCATGAAGACTACATTTTCTATACCCTGTTGTTTCCTGCCATAAAGATGTTGATGAATGTCGTTTCCTCTG